>CM065800.1:13556639-14048862 GCA_033296515.1 Macrochelys suwanniensis
CAGTTCTTCAACTTGTCTTTGGATAAGACTCCCTGCCATTCACAATGCTCACTGAATTTAAAGATACAGTTGATGGAAAAGGGAACAGTGAGAGAAAAAACATTTGAGAGAGGAAACATATGAATGAGAGTCTCCATTTTATGCTGTGCAGAGAAAACACTGTATTTTTTCACTTAACTTATGCCTCAACAGGAGAGCACTTACCCGTGTCAATTTTCCAGCAAGTGCTCCCATTGGGGTGCAAAGTCAGTGAAGCTCCATTGTGATACTGTGGATTCCACTTCTGATCATTGGGAAATGTTTTCAGAAATCAGGGGCTCTCTTGGAGGTTCGAAGCATGCGACAGAGAGGATCCTGTGTGGACTCCACTGAAGAAACAATGCCCAAACAGAGCAGCACTTTCTGATTTACCTCTTCAGAGAGTGCCAGCTGTGTTTGGATACTGTTCTTGGGAATTTTTGGGCGAAAAGGTGGCTGTAGTTTTTCACTTGACCTATGCCTCAACAGGGGAGCACTTACCTTTCTCAGTATTCCAGCAAGTGCTCCCGTTGGGGTGGTAGGTCAGGGATCAACCATTTGGATGCTTTGTATTTGACTTCTCATGAGTGGGAAAAATTATCTGAAACCAAAGCACCTCCTGCGGGGGGGGGAGGGGGGAGGGGGAGAGGGAGGGAGAGAGAGAAAGAAAATGAATGTATGAATGAGTGTCTGATTTTCAAAGGAAACCCAAGAAGAAAATATTCTACACACAGACACAAGTATAGAACTAATGTACTTCCAGTCTGGCTTAAACATGGGGAAAAGTGACCTCCTGTCTTGTCTTTTCTTTCAAATGCAGAAAAGCTATTTTCCAGGGAAATTTTGAGTAGAAGCCAATAGAAGGAGGATCTCACCAGGAAAACCGAGCAATGTGCTTTGAAGTTTGTCTCTATCAATGAGATCCAAACTGAGCAGCACCTCCCATTTAAAAAATATTTCTAAACACATGGAGCAAATAGTCAGAGAAACAGACAGGGAAAGCGTGAAAGGAGGACAGGAAGAAGGCTGGATGGAGAGAAAGCAAAAGACAAAGAAAGAGATGAATGAGTTGTAAGGAGAGAGATGCTGAGAAAAAAGATGGGGAACAAACAAATAGAAATTACTAGACACAAACAAATGCATGGTCCATCTTGTCTAATAGATAACTAGATCTATCCTGTGGCTTCCTTTTTCCAGGAGAAGCACCAGTGTTTTTATCCAAACTGCGCTGCTAAGGTTCAAACAATCAAGTGTCAGGTCTGCAAAGCAGAGCAGGACTTACCTGTCAGTGTGTGTCTCATTCTCCCCAGGTCCAGGCTGGCTGAGATGTCTCCATGAAAAGCATCATCTTGTGGGGCTCAGGCAAAGCTGAGCCTCTGAGGCCGCATGGTCTCTCCCATGGTCCTGGCCCTGCTCCTTTCCAGCCTCTCTTATATACTGGAGCCCCTGCTCAGTGTCTCCCTCCCAAGTCCCCTCCGCCCTTTAATCATCAGAGGGAGTTGCCACATGGTCTTCATGGATTAGCAGGGAACAATAGCCAGGCAGATCAAAAGAGCATCGGGCTGAGCTGCTGATGAAATCAGCTCATGTTGCAAACCTGCAAAAAAAAAACACCCCACTTCACATGAATACAAGCCTCACCCACAGAGAACGTTATGGGATGGGACTAGCAAATTGTTTCCAAAGCCAGCAGAAAGAGAAGCCTCGTGGATAGGAATCTGGGGTCCTGCTCTGGGTTCTTGGCACACAGTTCTGGACTTTTTGACATAAACCAGACTCCAACCGGGGCTAGTTCAGCTCATTGGGTTTTTAGCCTCCCACTCCCCCAGCCTGGCCATGAGGTTGTAGACTCATATCCATGCTAAAACTTAATATAGTTTAGCTACTGAGCTGGGGAATGCGTTTCAGATTCAAAAAATGTGATGGCGAAAGGCCATACACATCTCTGTGTGGTATTTTAGAGTCTATTCATGCAAGTGTGTCCTTGATTCCGTGTGTGAGTGTATATGTATTTGCACTACAGTGTCATGTGTACCTGAGCACACTTTTGTGTGACTGTATCTGCCTGCTGGACTGAGGTGGTTTTCTCGTTCTTCCGTTTGTCTGTTTGTGCATGTGTGTGTGTGTATGATTGTGTTCATGTTTGTGTGTGGGCGTGCCGCACTCTGTGCATCTATAGGCCATGTTGCACCAGTTTATGATGGTGCAAGAGTAACTGAGTTACATTTGATTTAAGCCTATATGACATTAGCCTCATCTGCTGGGATATTGCTGATACAGGGCTAGCAGCTTGGTAGCAAAGTCAGCAGAGAGAGAAGCCACATGGTTAGGAATTTGGGGTCCTGTTCCGTGCTCTGTGTATAGATTGCTGTATGTTTACAGATCTACCAGCCTTCAACACGGGGCCGCTCTTCTCTGCATCTGCAATAATGTTCTCCTCCACAAAACAGCAGCAATAAAAGCACTGACCCCTCTAACACCCCAAATACTTCACTGAGGTGTCAACTCCCCACCAGCTCCCCCATTCCATCATTGCTGGTTTAGACTGAAAACTATACTCAAAAAGGATGCATTTTACAGACTGAGGACTTGTCTGCACTAGGAAATTTTGCTGGTACAGCTATACAGGCAAACACTCCTAGTGTAGACGCCGCTTGTAATGGCATCGTAGTTATTCTGCCGTCCCAGTATACATCAGTTACTCAAGAGATATCAGCTACAGGGACCTCTTCACACCCCTGAGAGACACAGTTAGGCTGACCTGAGCCCCAGTGTAGCCAACACTAGATCTGAGGAAGAGTTCTTCCATTGCCTCTCCAGGAGGTGTATTTATGACAGACAGAAGAACCGCTCCATTACTGTAATAATGTCTACACTACATTATCTCAGACACAGAGCAAAGCCTAACACCAGGCCTCGGAGTGGCCCCATGGTTAAGGCTGGTTTAGCTGCAGTCCTTTAATGGAGAAGGGGGATAGGAGTCCAAAATGGGATGGGCATAAGGACAAAACCATCTCAGTAGCAGAATTTTGGGCTAAAGCTCATAATGGGATTAAGCTTGAGTGGCAGAAGGTCTTGTCGTTAAAGCTGCAAACTTGTAAGTCTGGAGAAGCCCTTTGTGTGTGTGTTTGTGTTTCTGTCCATGTGATTGTGTGTGTGAATCTGCTAATGGCTGTGTGCTTGAGTCACTGTTAGCACATGCGTGTGAGACTTTGTCTGTGTCCGAAGGCATGTCTGTAGGTGTTTCACTACATGTAGATTATAGGAGCGTGCGTTGCTGTGTGTTTATGTGTATGTGAGTGTCTGTTCCACACACGTAGTTCTGATTTAGTTAGGTGAATATTTCTCAAGGGATAGAATCCAAACCGAGCAGCACTGTTGTGACGGGGTCCCCAGGGTAAGCCTTCCAAACAGACCAACCTGGGCTGCCTCTCAATCTGTGATGCTGATGTCAAACTACCAACCTCTGACAGGTGCTGCACTCACACAGCCATCCACAGGCAGGGATCCACCCAACTGTGTTACATGAATGATTTCCCAGCCACTCAGGAACCAACAATAGAGAGGCTCCAGCCAATTCCCACCCAGATCCCCACCTTTGCACCCCAGAACCGTCTTGCACTGGTCAGAAACCTGGGCAGTGCAAGCTCATTACCTAGTTTGCCATTCTGACAAAAGGGTAATGAATGTGCAACAGCCTTTGTTAACCTGAGCTGAGAATTCCCGGGCACTTCAACCAAAACACACTGCTTAAGGTAAACTATAAAACAGATTTATTTAAACTACAGAAAGATTTTAAGTGACTATCAGTGATAGGCAGAATGGTCAGAGATAGTTACCTTAAGAAAATGAAAAGCAAACACATCACATCGACCTAACTACATCAAGCTTCACCCTTGGAGGAAGAGTTATTAAGTTGGTGTAGCCAGGCAGTTACATCAGCAGGAGCAAAATTTAAGTACAGATGCTTCCATAGTTAGGTCAATGTAAGTTGCTTTGCGTCGACCTAACTCTGAAGTGTAGACCAGGCCTAAGGAGTCTAAGGGCCTGTCTAAAAGGAAAATTGGCCAGCAGAAC
Organism: Macrochelys suwanniensis; assembly: GCA_033296515.1. Classification (NCBI taxonomy): domain Eukaryota; kingdom Metazoa; phylum Chordata; order Testudines; family Chelydridae; genus Macrochelys; species Macrochelys suwanniensis. The sequence goes on from CM065800.1 coordinate 13,560,735, forward strand.
TAAAGCAGAATAAGGTGTAACTCCCCACATGGACACACTATTCCTGAATAAAAGGACTTCATTCTGAAATAATTACTCTGCTTCACTTTTGTTCCAGAATAGAGGGTCCACATAGGCTGTTATGACATCATAGCTATATAGTGAGTAGTTCTGGACCTGGTCCCCATTGAGCGATAACAGTATTATATTACCACTATAGTTATAGAATCATAGCATCATAGGACTGGAAGGGACCTTGATAGGTCATCTAGTCCAGTCCCCTGCACTCATGGCAGCACTAAGTATTATCTAAGCATCCCTGACAGGTGTTTGTCTAACCTGCTCTTAAAAATCCCCAATGATGGAGATTCCACAACCTCCCTTGACAATTTATTCCTGTGCTTAACAACCCTGACTGTTAGGAAGTTTTTCCTAATATCCAACCTAAACTGTCCTTGCTGCAATTTAAGCCCATTGCTTCTTGTCCTATCCTAAGAGATTAAGAAGAACAATTTTTCTCCCTCCTCCTTGTAACAACCTTTTATGTTCTGCCAGTCCATTTCCTTACGTAGAAAGCAGGCCTGTGTTTCTACATGTGGGAGTACATAGATCTGGGTGTGTTTGACTGTGTATTTGTGTAGGAGCATATATGGTTGTGTGTGGTTATTTGGATATAGTTCCTGGGGTTCTCTGGGGTGAGGATGGCAGCATGACATCAGCTTCCTACCAGTACTGGTACAAAATCTGTGAGTAAACCAAGCCTAAAGAGTGTGTCTTTTCTAACACCCCTGGGGCCTCTAATCACCAGAGGCAGTTGCCAAATGCTCTTCTTAGCCTGGACAGGAACAATAGTTCTGACTCTATCCAGGCATGTCAAAGGAGTGTGAAACTGAACTGCTGATTAATCCACCTCAATGGGGTGTTAACGCTCTCTCCCTCAGCTTCTTCAATCACTGGGAGATGGACTCAAATCCTTGTTAGAATTTGATGCTATTTAGAGACTGGAATGGGGAAGAGGGGTTGAGACTCCAAAATGTGATGCCACAAATACAAACCCATCTCAATAACACAATTTTGAAGCAAAGACTTTGCTGCCTATTGAAGGTTTCAGTTAGAAACTCTCCTTTATATTTCTTTCTCAAGATGAAAGCCAACTACCAAAAAACCCCAGCTGTTTTCACTGACTTACTTTACTAAAAAATGATAATTGACACTATTTTTTACTTAAAAAGAAACAAACTCAACATCCTACATGACAGATCCTGTATTTATATACAGTTTGTTTATTTATGATATAAACGTAACTTCAAAATCGTTGTGATTTGAAATACAAGTTCAGAAATGAAACAATCCAAATATAGGTGTGTGAGTTTCAAAAGTAATATCATTGTTTGAAAATCTTCCTCTTAACATCTCACTACTATCCCTACAGAAATATTAACCTATTATTAAACCTTGCAGAAATATCACCGATTAATTCTCAGATGAGGTTGCTCTGTACATATTATTATCTCTCTATTTTCCACATGGAAAACTGTGCCCCAGAGAAGGAAAGTAACTTGCCCAAAGTCACACAAAAAGCCATTGGTATAGCTTGATTTATAACTTGGAGTTGTGACCCAATTCCTATCCTGTACACCCCAAACTTCTCCTGGCACCAGGAATAGAACCTAGGATTCCTAAGTCCCCTTCAAACCAATTAAACACCACTCCACACCAGAGCCACAACTCAGGAGCCTTTGCTCCTAGCTGCCTCCATCTAACCAGTAAAGCCTATTCCCCGCCCAGAACCAGTGATAGAACCTAAGCCCATGCCATAGAGCCCCCTCTGCTGTAACCCACACTCCACCAACAGATACAGAATAGAACCCAGGAGTCCTAGCTCCCAGACACCTCAATCTGACCACTAGACCTCACTTCCTTCCCAGAGCTTGGATAGACCCCAGGAGTCATAGAATCATAGAATCTCAGGGTTGGAAGGGACCTCAGGAGGTCATCTAGTCCAACCCCCTGCTCAAAGCAGGACTAAACCCAATTAGATCATCCCAGCCAGGGCTTTGTCAAGCCTGACCTTAAAAACCTCTAAGGAAGGAGATTCCACCACCTCCCTAGGTAACCCATTCCAGTGCTTCACCACCCTACTAGTGAAAAAGTTTTTCCTAAGATCCAACCTAAACCTCCCCCTCTGCAACTTGAGACCATTACTCCTTGTTCTGTCATCTTCTACCACTGAGAACAGTCTAGATCCATCCTCTTTGGAACCCCCTTTCAGGTAGTTGAAAGCAGCTATCAAATCCCCCCTCATTCTTCTCTTCTGCAGGCTAAACAATCCCAGTTCCCTCAGCCTCTCCTCATAAGTCATGTGCTCGAGCCCCCTAATCATTTTTGTTGCCCTCCGTTGGACTCTTTCCAATTTATCCACATCCTTCTTGTAGCGTGGGGCCCAAAACTGGACACAGTACTCCAAATGAGGCCTCACCAGTGCCGAATAGAGGGGAATAATCACGTCCCTCGATCTGCTGGAAATGCCCCTACTTATACAGCCCAAAATGCCATTAGCCTTCTTGGCAACAAGGGCACACTGTTGACTCATATTCAGCTTTTCGTCCACCGTAACCCCTAGGCCCTTTTCTGCAGAACTGCTGCCCAGCCATTCGGTCCCTAGTCTGTAGCAGTGCATGGGATTCTTCCGTCCTAAGTGCAGGACTCTGCACTTGTCCTTGTTGAACCTCATCAGATTTCTTTTGGCCCAATCCTCTAATTTGTCTAGGTCCCTCTGTATCCTGTCCCTACCCTCCAGCGTATCAACCACTCCTCCCAGTTTAGTGTCATCTGCAAACTTGCTAAGGGTGCAGTCCACACCATCCTCCAGATCGTTGATGAAGATATTGAACAAAACCGGCCCCAGCACCGACCCTTGGGGCACTCCACTTGATACTGGCTGCCAACTAGACATGGAGCCATTGATCACTACCCGTTGAGCACGACCATCCAGCCAGTTTTCTATCCACCTTACCGTTCATTCATCCAGCCCATACTTCCTTAACTTGCTGGCAAGAACACTGTGGGAGACTGTATCAAAAGCTTTGCTAAAGTCAAGAAATAGCACATCCACTGCTTTCCCCTCATCCACAGAGCCAGTTATCTCATCATAGAAGGCAATTAGGTTAGTCAGGCATGACTTGCCCTTGGTGAATCCATGCTGACTGTTCCTGATCACTTTCCCCTCCTTTAAGTGGTTCAGAATTGATTCCTTGAGGACCTGTTCCATGATTTTTCCAGGGACTGAGGTGAGACTGACTGGCCTGTAGTTCCCCGGATCTTCCTTCTTCCCTTTTTTAAAGATGGGCACTACATTAGCTTTTTTCCAGTCATCCGGGACCTCCCCCGATTGCCATGATTTGTCAAAGATAATGGCCAATGGCTCTGCAATCACATCGGCCAACTCCTTTAGCACCCTCGGATGCAGTGCATCCGGCCCCAGTCCTAATGCCTGCTCTTATTTCCAGTCTCCTAGTACCACCCCAATTACATATCTCCAGAAACAGAATCCAAACCGAGCTGTTTTCTTCTTTAGCCACTCAGCGAGTGCCTGTTTCTGTGTCAGTGTGTGGTACATGGTGTTTAGTGTGTGAGCAAGTTTATTTGCTTTTCTGCATGGTTGTGTGTCAGTGTATGTGAATTCTCTGTGTGTGTCTTTTAGACCTGGCCCATGTAGGCCTCACTTGGTCTGAGTGAGCCCAGCAGTCAAGAAAAAGGGAAGAAATAAGCTGTTTAAAAGAAGTTCAAGCAATAATTGGGTCACAAGCTATGGTTAAGATCATGTGGAAGGAGATTTAGCAGACAGAGAGGAAACTTACAAAATACAGGAGGGAACTAACCAAATATGCTCTGTTTAGGTTCAGATATTGGACATAGGAAAAACTTCCTAACGTTCAGCGTGGTTAAGAACTGGAATAAATTCCTTAGGGAGGTTGTGGAATCTCTATCATTGAAAATTTTTAAGAACAGGTAAGACAAACAACTATTGTGGATGGTCTAGATAATACTTAATCATGCCTTGAGTGTAGGGGACTGGACTAGATGACCTCATGAGGTCCCTTCCAGTCCTGTGATTCTGTGATGCTGGTTTCATAGGGTGAATTTTGCTCAAGGAACAGTATCAAAACAGGGCAGAAAGGCTTAGACACTCAAGAGTATAGGATTGTGCGTTTGTATCTGAGCGTTTGGATGCTGTTGGTTGGATATAGAGTGTGTGAGTTCATCTCTGTGTATTGTGTGTTTGTATGTGTTTCTACAAGTGGGAGTGCATGATTCTGTGTTTGTTTCACTGTGTATTTGTGTATGAGCGCATAGCTGTGTGTTGTTGTTTGTATATAGTTCCTGGGGATCTCTGGGGTGAGGATGGCAGCCTGACATCAGCTTCCTACCTGGGGTCTTTAATCACCAGTGGCAGTTGCCAAATGCTCTTTTTCGCCTGTAGGGGGACAATAGCTCAGTCTCTATCCAGCCTCATCAAAGGAGTGTGAAACTGAACTGCTGATTAATCCACTTCAATGGGGTGTTAACTCCCACTCAGTCAGCTCCTTCAATCACTGGGGGATGGAATCAAATTCATGTTAGACCTGAATGCAATTTACAGACTGGTATGGGGATGAGGGGTTAGACTTCAAAATGTGATTCCACAAATACATCTGTATAACAGAATTTTGAAGCCAAAGACTTTCCTGTCTAGGGAAGGTTTTGGGTAGAAACCCTCCTTTATATTTGTTTCTCAAGATGAATGCCAAATACCATGTAAACAAGCGGTTTACAATGAATTACTTTACTAAAAAATGATAAATGACACTATTTTACTTAGAAACACAGACAACATTCTACATGAAAGATCATTATATATATATTGTTTATTTAGGACATAAGCATAACTTGAAAATCATTGTGATGTTATATACAAGATCAGCAATGAAAAAATCCAAATATAGGTGTGTGTGCTTAAAAAGTAATAACAATTTCACCTCTATCTCTACAGAACTATTAACCAATTATTAAACCTTGCAGAAATGACAAAGGGTCCTGTGGCACCTTATAGACTAACAGAGATGGTGCCACAGGACCCTTTGTCGCGTCTACAGATCCAGACTAACACGGCTACCCCTCTGATACTTGCAGAAATATGATCTTTAATTCTCATATGAGGTTGCTCTGTACATATTATTCCTCTATTTTCTAGATGAAAATCTGTGGCACAGAGAAGGAAAGTAACTTGCTAAAGCTTACACAAAAAAACAGTGGCATAACTTGAATTATAACCTTGGAGTCATGATCCAAAGTCCTATCTATTACACCCCACACTCCTCCCAGAACCAGGAATAGAACCCAGGATTCCTAACTCCCAGCCCTTGCTTTCTAAGCCATTAACCATCACTCTCCACCCAGAGATAAAACTCAGGAACACTAGCTCCCCTCCATATAACTGGTAGAGCCTGCTCCTCTCCCAGAACCAGTGATACAATGCAATTCTGGGGTCCCAGACTCCTCTGCTCTAACCCACAGTGCCCCACCCAAAGACAGGAATAGAACCCAGAAGTCCTGGTTCCTGGACACCTCAATCTAACCACTAGATCCCACTTTTCTCCTAGACCTGGGATAGAACCCAAGAGTCATAATGCCTGCTCCTATTTTCAGTCTCCTGGTACCACTCCAATTACACAGCTATAGGGCCAGAATCCAAACAAAGCTGTGTTTTCTTCTTTAGCCACAGCAAGTGCATGTTTCTGTGTCAGTGTGCGGTTCATGGTGTTTAGTGTGTGAGCATGTTTATTTGCTTTTCTGCATGGTTGTGTGTTAGTGTATCTGAATGCTGTGTGTGTGTCTTTTAGACCTGGCCCATGTAGGCTTCACTCAAAGGAGTGGGTCCAGCAGTAAAGGACAAGGAAAGAGACAAGCTATGTAAAAACACGTTGAAGAAATAAATGAGTCAGCAGCTATGGCTAAGATCATGTGGAAGGAGACTTAGCAGACAGGGAGGAAACTAACAAAATATAAGGAGGGAACTAACCAAATATGCTCTGTACCTGTGGCACATCAACAGAGCATGATACAAACAAGAACGGGGCCTGAGCACTCATAAAGTGCATGAAATGATGTAGATTGGAAGACTGATGCACAGGGTCACATTTGTATATAAAATAACCAATATTCTTTGAATTTGTGCTATACCCCCACCCATCCCCTGCACATGAGTCTGATCAGTTCTGTGTAAGTGTTCATATTCACCAATAAAGAAACCTGAGTGACGAGTCCGAATTAGAGCTGAGTTCTTGGGATCCACGAGGCTAAGGGCTAGAGAGAAATTCCAGCAGCCTATACACAAAGATCCACCTATTTAATTAGAGGTGTGATTTAGATAATGGGCTAGATAGTACACTTATAAAGTTATTGTGTGATACCAAGCTGGGAGGGTTTGCATGATCTTTGGAGAATAGGGTTCAAATTCAAAATGATCTGGACAAACTGGAGAAATCATCTCATGTAAATAGGATGAAATTGAAAAAGGACAAATGCAAAGTATTTCACTTAGGAAAGAACAATCAGTTGCACATGTATAAAATGGGAAATAACTGGCTAGGAAGGAGTACTGCAGAAAAGGATCTGGGGGTCATAGTGGATCACAAGATGAATATGGGTCAACAGTATAACACTGTTGCAAAAAAGCAAACATCATTCTGGGATGTATCAGCAGAAGTGTTGAAAGCAAGACACAAGAAGTAATTCTTCCGCTCTACTCCATGCTAATTAGGTCTGAACTGGAGTATAGTCTCCAGTTCTGGGTGCCACATTTCAGGAAAGATGTGGAAAAATTGGAGAAAGTCCAGAGAAGAGCAACAAAAATGATTAAAGGTGTAGAAAACACAAACTCTGAGAGAACATTGAAAAAATTGGGTTTGTTTAGTCTGGAGAAGAGGGGACATGATAACAGTTTTTAAGTACATAAAAGTTTATTACAAGGAGGAGGCAGGTAAATTGTTTTTGTTAACCTCTGAGGATAGGACAAGAAGCAATGAGCTTAAAGAGCAGCAAGGGAAGTTTAGGTTGGACATTAGGAAAAGCTTCCTACTGTCAGGGTGGTTAAGTGCTGGAATAAATTGCCTATTGAGGTTGTGGAATTTCCATCATTGGAGATTTTAAAGAGCAGATTAAACAACCATCTGTCAGGGATGGTCTAGGTAATACTTAGTCCCACCTCGAGTGCAGGAGTCTGGACTAGATGATCTCTGGAGGTCCCTTCCAGTCCTACAATGCTATGATTCTACTTTCATGGGCTGAATTTTATTCCAGGAACAGCACTCAAACAGGGCAGCCCTTTCTTATTTAGACACTTGAGAGTACATGTTTTTGCATTTGCATCTTATTGTTTGGATGCTGTTGGTTGGATATTCTGTGTGTGAGTGCCTCTTTCTGTGTTGTGTGTTTGTATATGAGAGCCCGTGTATTCTTTGGATACTGATTGTGTGAGCCTGTTTGTGGGCTGTGTGTTTCTCTGATTGTGTATAGAAGTGAGTTGTATTATTCTGTGTTTCTACTTGTGGTAGTGCATCATTCTGTGTGTGTTTGACTGTGTATTTGTGTAGGAGCGCATGGTTGTGTGTGGTTGTCTGAACATAGTTCCTGGGGATCTCGGGTGAGGATGGCAGCCGCCTAACATCAGCTTTCTACCTGTACTGGTACAAAATCTGTGAGTAAACAAGGCCTAATGAATGTCTCTTTTCTAACTCCTCTGGGGTCTTTAATCACCAGATGCAGTTACCAAATGTTCTTCTTTTCCTGGAGGGGAACAATAGCTCTGTCTCTATCCAGCCTTATCAAAGGAGTGTGAAACTGAAGTGCTGATTAATTCACCTCAATGGGGTGTTAACTCCCACTCAGTCAACTCCTTCAATCACTGGGGGATGAACTCAAATCCATGTTAGAATTGGATACAATTTAGAGATTGGGATGGGGAAGAGGGGTTGAGACTTCAAAATGTGATTCCACAAATACAAACACATCTCAATAACATAATTTTTAAACGAAAGACTTTCCTGTCTAGGGAAGGTTTCAGGTAGTTTTCAGGTTCTTGTATATTTGTTTCTCAAAGTGAAAGCCAAATACCATATAAACTAGCAGTTTCACTGACTTACTTTACTATAACATTAGAAATGACGCTATTTTTACTTAGAAATACAAACAATATCCTACATGAGAGATCCTATATTTACAGACAGATTGTTTATTTAGGACATAAACATAAGATGAAAATCGTTGTGATTTTAAATACAAGATCAGCAGTGAAACAATCCAAATATAGGTGTCTATGTTAAAGTAATAAACTCAGCACTATCCCTATAGATCTTTTAACTGATTATTAAAGCTTGCAGAAATATGACCTATTAATTCTCAGATGAGGTTGCTCTATACATATTATCTTTTTATTTTCAGGTTGAAAAACTGTGGCACAGAGATGTACAATAACTTGTTCAAGGTCACACAAAGAACCAGTGGCATAGCTTGAATTATAACCTTGGAGTCATGATCCAACTCCTATCTTCTACACCCCACACTCCTCCCAGGACCAGAACCCAGGATGCCTCACTGTCAGACCTTTCACGTTAACCTATTAAACACTACTCCTCACCCAGAGCCAGGGATAGAGCTCAAAAGCTCTGGCTCCCAGACCCTTTCCAACTAACCAGTGAGGCTTATTCCCCTCCCAGAACCAGTGATAGAACCCAAGCCCCAGCTCCCAGACCCCTCTGTTCTAACCAATATGGCTGGTCAGAGATAGACACAGAACCCAGGATTCCTGGCTCTGAAACACCTCAACCTAACTGTTAGACCCACCTTCCCTTCCAGAACTGGTATAGAACCCAGGAGTCATAATGCCTGCTCCTATTTTCAGTCGCCTGGTACCACTCCAATTACATAACTCCAGGAACAGAATTCAAACCGAGCTGTGTTTTCTTCTTTAGCCACTCAGCAAGTGCATGTTTCTGTGTCAGTGTGTGGTTCATGGTATTTTGTGTGTGAGCATGTTTATTTAATTTCTTCTTTTCTGCATGGTTGTGTATCTGAGAGCTGTGTGTCTGTGCGTCTTTTAGACCTGGCCCATGTAGTCCTCACTTGGTCTGAGTGGGCCCAGCAGTAAAGGCCAAGGCAAGAGATAAGCTATGTAAAAACAAGTTGAAAAAATAATTGGAATAGTAGCTATGGCTAAGATCATGTGGAAGGAGATCTAGTGGACAGGGAGGAAACTAACAAAATACAAGGAGGGAACTAACGAAATACGCTCTGTACATGTGGCACATCACCACAGCATGATACAAACAGGAACTGGTTCTATAGTAACCTGACCACTCATAAAGTGCACAAAATGTTGTAGTTTGGAAGACTCATGCACAGTGTTACATTTGTATATAAAATAACCAATATTCTTTGAATTTGTGCTATACCCCTCATCCATCCCCTACACATGAGTCTGATCAGTTCTGTGTAAGTGTTAATATTCACCAATAAAGAAACCTGAGTGATAAGTCAGAAGAGCTGAGTTCTTGGGATCCACGAGGCTAAGGGCTCAAGAGAAATTCCAACAGCCTATACACAAAGATCCACCTATTTAATTAAAGGTGTGATATTAAACTACTTTTGATCCCACAGGGATCTGCTCTGGGCCTGGTTCTGTTCAATATTTTCATCTACTATTTAGATAATGGCCTAGATAGTACACTTATAAAGTTATCGGGTGACACCGAGCTGGGAGGGTTTGCAAGAGCTTTCGCTGGGAGGGTTCGCCTGTGGTGGGAACCCCAGAGCGGTGGCGGGCTGAGCCGCTCAGCCCTCCACCACTCAAGGGATTCCAGATGCGGGCTCCTGCCAGCTGGGGTCCCCCCCGCTGGCCCCACCTAGCGCCCGCTGCTGGCCTGGGTGAAGTTGGCGGCAATTTGGCGGCAGCTTAATCGCTGCCACTGCCTCTGCAGCCCCTGCCTCGGCAGCACTTCGGCGGCTGCTGAAACACTGCTGCCGCCTCGGCGGTATTTCGGCAGCGGGGCCCCGCACTCCCTAAAGCCGGGCCTGGGTGAAGGAACCCAGGCTGGCAGCCAAGTTGCTTCGGCCTGCGAAACCCCTTCAAAAATCTAATATGGCCCTTGTCTCATAAAGTTTGGAGACCCCTGGTTTAGATAATACTTAGTCCTGCCTTGAGTTCAGGGAACTGGACTAGATGACCTTGTAAGATCCCTTCCTGTCATATGATTTTGTGATTCTAGTTTCATGGAGTGAATTTTGCTCCAGGAACAGGGCAGCCCTTTCTGATTTAGACACTCAAGAGTACATGTTTGCGTGTTTGTATCTGAGTGTTTGGATCCTGTTGTTTGGATATTGAGTGTATGAATGCCTCTTTGTGTATTATGTGTTTGTTCATGAGAGCTCATATACTCTTTGGACATTGATTGTATGAGCCTCTGTTTGTGGGTGGTGTGTTTCTTTGGTTGCATATATAAATGAGTTTGCATTACTCTGTGTTTCTACATGAGGGAGTTCATGAATCTGTGTGCGTTTGACTGCATATGTGTGTATAAGCATACGGTCATGTGTGACTGTTTAGATATAGTTCCTGGGGATCTCTGGAGTGAGGATGGCAGCCTGACATCAGCTTCCTATTTGTACAGGTACAAAATCTGTGAGCAGACTAGCCTTCTCTGTCTAACTCCCCTGGGGTTGTTAATCACCAGAGGCAGTTGCCAAAAACTCTTCTTTTCCTGGAGGGGAACAATAGCTCTGTCTCTATCCAGCCATATCAAAGTAGTGTGAAACTGAACAGCTGATTAATCCACTTCAATGGGGTGTTAACTCCCTCTCAATCAATTCCTTCAGTCACTGAGGGATGGACTGTTTTAGTGTAGTAGCCGTGTTAGACTGTGTCAGCAAAACGAAAATAAGAGAGAAAAACTTGTAGCACCTTAGAGACTAACAAATTTATTTCAGCATAAGCTTTCGTGGGTTAATACCCACTTCATCGGATGCATGGAATGAAACATACAGTAGACAGATATTTATACAGTCAGAGAAACATGATAAGGTCGAGGTGCATAGACCAACCTTAAGAGGCGAATTAGTTGAGAGGAACCATAACAGCAGGGGAAGAAAAACCTTTGAAGTGATAAACAAGATGGTCACACAGGTGTGAATGAGGATCGTTAACTTAAGGGAAATAGATTCAATTAACGTAATGGCCGAGGGATGGACTGAAATCCATGTTAGAATTGGATGCAATTTAGAGACTGAGGTGGGTAAAAGAGGTTAAGATTCCAAAATTTGATGCCACGGGGATGAATCCATTTGAACAGCACAATTCTGAGCCAAAGTCTTTCCTGTGTATGGGAGGTTTCTGAATATGTGTGTGTGTGAAGAAAAAAGCCAAATGCCAAATAACCAGTAGTTTTCACTGTCTTACTTTTCTAAATAATGATAAATGTCACTATTTTCACTTAAACAGAAAAAAAGACAACTTTCTATGTGACAGATCCTGTATTTATAACAGGTTGTTTATTTATGACATACACATACATTGAAAATCCTTGTGGATTTTAAATACAAGTTCAATGAATGAAACTATCCTAATAAAATCGTGTGTGTGCATGTTAAAAATAATAACAATGTTATAAAATCTTGCTCTGAACATCTCACTCCACTAAGCCTACAGAAATATTACCAATTATTAAACTTTGCAGAAATCTGTCCTGACTATTAATTCCATATGAGTTGTCTCTATACATATTATTTTTTCCCTCTATTTTCCAGATGGAAAATTCTGGCCCAGAGAAGGAAAGTAACTTGCCCAAGGTCATAGAAAGAACGAGTGGCATAACTGGAATGGGGGGAGGGATAGCTCAGTGGTTTGAGCATTGGCCTGCTAAACCCAGGGTTGAGAGTTCAATCCTTGAGGGGGCCATTTAGGGATCTGGGGCAACAATTGGGGATTGGTCCTGCTTTGAGCAGGGGGTTGGACTAGATGACCTCCTGAGGTCCCTTCCAACCCTGATATTCTATGATTCTATGAATTCAGACCCTGGAATCCTGATACCTAGTCCTATGTTCTCATCCACTAGACCCCACTCCCCTCCCAGACTAGAACCCAGGAGTCCTGACTCCCAGCCCCCAATTCTTTAACCCACTAAGCCCCACTCCTGCACCAGACATGGCAATAGAATCCAGTAGTGCTGACTCCCAGCACTCCCACTTTAACCATTAGACCCCACTGTCCTCCCAGAGCCAGGGATAGAACCCAGGAGTCCTGATGCCTGTTCTTATGTTCAGTCTCCTTGTACCAGCCTAATTAAACACCATATTTCTGGTTCCAGAAGCACCTAACCACTTTCAATAACAAAGAGCTCACTCCCACACCCCTTAGACTAACAGGCGTAAGATCATAGGCATTGCCAGACTGGACCAGACCCAAGGTACATATATCCCAGGATCCTGTCTATGACAGGGACAAGCCCCTGGTGCTGCAGAGAAAGATGTAGGAGCCATCTATTAGCAGATGGAGAATAATCTGCCTCCCACCTTAGGTCTCAGTTTGGTCTCTAATAGAAAGAGATCAACTTCACCCCTGAAGTTATTGTCTGACCTCCTGTTGTTCACCGCTCCCATAATTTCCTGCCACTGTGAAAATTTAAATCATAAGAACATAAGAACATAAGAAAGGCCGTACTGGGTCAGACCAAAGGTCCATCCAGCCCAGTATCCTGGCTGCACTGCATCCGAGGGTGCTAAAGGAGTTGGCCGATGTGATTGCAGAGCCATTGGCCATTATCTTTGACAAATCATGGCAATCGGGGGAAGTCCCGGATGACTGGAAAAAAGCTAATGTAGTGCCCATCTTTAAAAAAGGGAAGAAGGAAGATCCGGGGACCTACAGGCCAGTCAGTCTCACCTCAGTCCCTGGAAAAATCATGGAACAGATCCTCAAGGAATCAATTCTGAACCACTTAAAGGAGGGGAAAGTGATCAGGAACAGTCAGCATGGATTCACCAAGGGCAAGTCATGCCTGACTAACCTAATTGCCTTCTATGATGAGATAACTGGCTCTGTGGATGAGGGGAAAGCAGTGGATGTGCTATTTCTTGACTTTAGCAAAGCTTTTGATACAGTCTCCCACAGTGTTCTTGCCAGCAAGTTAAAGAAGTATGGGCTGGATGAATGGACGGTAAGGTGGATAGAAAACTGGCTGGATGGTCGTGCTCAACGGGTAGTGATCAATGGCTCCATGTCTAGTTGGCAGCCAGTATCAAGTGGAGTGCCCCAAGGGTCGGTGCTGGGGCCGGTTTTGTTCAATATCTTCATCAACGATCTGGAGGATGGTGTGGACTGTACCCTTAGCAAGTTTGCAGATGACACTAAATTGGGAGGAGTGGTTGATACACTGGTGGGTAGGGATAGGATACAGAGGGACCTAGACAAATTAGAGGATTGGGCCAAAAGAAATCTGATGAGGTTCAACAAGGACAAGTGAAGAGTCCTGCACTTAGGACAGAAGAATCCCATGCACTGCTACAGACTAGGGACCGAATGGCTGGGCAGCAGTTCTGCAGAAAAGGACCTAGGGGTTACGGTGGACGAAAAGCTGAATATGAGTCAACAGTGTGCCCTTGTTGCCAAGAAGGCTAATGGCATTTTGGGCTGTATAAGTAGGGGCATTTCCAGCAGATTGAGGGACGTGATTATTCCCCTCTATTCGGCACTGGTGAGGCCTCATTTGGAGTACTGTGTCCAGTTTTGGGCCCCACGCTACAAGAAGGATGTGGATAAATTGGAAAGAGTCCAACGGAGGGCAACAAAAATGATTAGGGGGCTCGAGCACATGACTTATGAGGAGAGGCTGAGGGAACTGGGATTGTTTAGCCTGCAGAAGAGAAGAGTGAGGGGGGATTTGATGGCTGCTTTCAACTACCTGAAAGGGGGTTCCAAAGAGGATGGATCTAGACTGTTCTCAGTGGTAGAAGATGACAGAACAAGGAGTAATGGTTTCAAGTTGCAGAGGGGGAGGTTTAGGTTGGATATTAGGAAAAACTTTTTCACTAGTAGGGTGGTGAAGCACTGGAACGGGTTACCTAGGGAGGTGGTGGAATCTCCTTCCTTAGAGGTTTTTAAGGTCAGGCTTGACAAAGCCCTGGCTGGGATGATCTAGTTGGGGTTGGTCCTGCTTTGAGCAGGGGGTTGGACTAGACGACCTCCTGAGGTCCCTTCCAACCCAGAGATTCTATGATTCTATGAGATTCTATGATCCTGTCCACCGACAGTGGCCAATGCAAGGTGACCCGGAGTGAGTGGACCCAACAGGGAATGATCAAGTGATCTCTCTCCTGCCATCCATCACCCCCCTCTGACAAACGGAGGCTAAGGACACCATTTCTTACCCATTCTGGCTAATAGCCATTAATGGACTTAACCTCCATGAATTTATCCAGTTCTCTTTTAAACCCTGTTACAGTCCTAGCCAATAAATATTGATGAAAAAAATATTTAAAAATCAGTATCCATCAAAATTATATAAATTAAAAATCAAATTCTACCAAGTCTAGTCTTCATCCCTCTATTTTCCACATGGAAAACTGTGTTCCCACAACCAGTGATAGAACCTAAGCCCAAGTCATAGAGCCCCCACTGATGTAACCCACAATGCACCAAGAGATACAGAATAGAACCCAGGAGTCCTAGCTCCCAGACATCTCAATCTCACCACTAGACTCCACTTCCCTCCCAGAGCTTGGATAGACCTCAGGAGTCCTAATGCCTGCTCTTATTTCTAGTCTCCTGTTACCACCCCAATTACATATCTCCAGAAACAGAATCCAAACCGAGCTGTTTTTTCTTGTTTAGCCACTCAGCGAGTGCCTGCTTCTGTGTCAGTGTGTGGTACATGGTGTTTAGTGTGTGAGCAAGTTTATTTGCTTTTCTGCTTTTCTGCATGGTTGTGTGTTAGTGTATGTGTCTTTTAGACCTGGCCCATGTAGGCCTCACTTGGTCTGAGTGGGCCCAGCAGTCAAGAACAAGGCAAGAGATAAGCTGTGTAAAAACAAGTTCAAACTTACAAAATACAGGAGGGAACTAATCAAATTTGCTCTGTTTAGGTTTAGATTGGATATTAGGAAAAACTTCCTAAGGGCTTGTCTACACTGGCACTTTACAGTGCTGCAACTTTCTTGCTCAGGGGTGTGAAAAAACACCCCCCTGAGTGCAGCAAGTTTCAGCGCTGTAAAGCAGTCTAGTGTAGACAGTGCACCAGTGCTGGGAACTATTTCCCTCGTGGAGGTAGTTTTCTTAGGGTACGTCTATACTACCCGCCAAATCGGCGGGTAGTAATCGATCTATCGGGGATCGATTTATCACGTCTCATCTAGAAGCGATAAATTGATCCCAGAAGCGCTCCCCGTCGACTCCGGAACTCCTGCTCAGCGAGAGGAGGAAGCGCAGTCGACGGGGGAGCGAGCCTGCTCCTCGTGGACCCGATGTAAGTACTTTTACTTTCGATCTAGGAAACGTCGACTTCAGCTACGCTATTCTCGTAGCTGAAGTTGCGTATCCTAGATCGATTCCCCCCCCCAGTGTAGACCAGCCCTTAGAGCACTGGGAGAGCTCTCTCCCAGCACTCTGCCGGAACTACACAAGCCATGTTAAAGTGCTGCCGCGGCAGCGCTTTAACGTTGCCAGTGTAGACTAGCCCTAACTGTCAGGGTTTCTACGAACTGGAATAAATTGCCTAGGGAAGATGTGGAATCTCCGTCATTGAAGATTTTTAAGAACAGGTTAGAAAAACACCTGTCAGGGATGGTCTAGGTAATACTTAGTCCCATCTTGAGTGTAGGGGATTGCACTAAATGACCTCGTGAGGTCCCTTCCAGTCCTGTGATTCTGTGATTCTAGTTTCATGGGGTGAATTTTGCTTGAGGAACAGTATCAAAAGAGGGCAGCCCTTTCTTATTTAGACACTCAAGAGTAGAATATCAGGGTTGGAAGGGACCTCAGGAGGTCATCTAGTCTAACCCCCTGCTCAAAGGAGGACCAATCCCCAATTTTTGCCCCAGATCCCTAAGTGGCCCTCTCAAGGATTGAACTCATAACCCTGGGTTGAGCAGGCCAATGCTCAAACCACTGAGCTGTCCCTCCACCCATGCATATGTTTGTGTGTTTGTATCTGAGTGTTTGGATGCTGTTGGTTGGCTATAGAGTGTGTAAGTGCCTCTCTTGGTATTTTGTGTTTGTATGTGAGAGCCTGTGTACAATTTTGACATTGATTGTGTGAGCCTGTGTTTGTGGGCTCTGTGTTTCTCTGATTGCATATATAAGTGAGTTATGTTACTCTGTGTTTCTACAAGTGGGAGTGGATAATTCTATGTTTGTTTCACTGTGTATTTTTTATGAGTGCATGGCTGTGTGTTCTTGTTTGTATATAGTTCCTGGGGATCTCTGGGGTGAGGATGGCAGCCTGACATCAGCTTCCTACCTGTACTGGCACAAAATCTGTGAGACAACCAGGCCTAATGAGTGTCTCTGTTCCAGCTCCACTGGGGTCTTTAATCACCAGAAGCAGTTGCCAAATGCTCTTTTTTGCCTGTAGGGGAAGAATAGCTCTGATCTCTATCCAGCCTCATCAAAGGAGTGTGAAACTGAACTGCTGATTAATCCACTTCAATGGGGTGTTAACTCCCACTCAATCAGCTCCTTCAATCACTGGGGGATGGAATCAAATTCGTGTTAGACCTGAATGCAATTTACAGACTGGTATGGGGATGAGGGGTTAGACTTCAAAATGTGATTCCACAAATACATCTGTATAACAGAATTTTGAAGCCAAAGACTTTCCTGTCTAGGGAAGGTTTTGGGTAGAAACCCTCCTTTATATTTGTTTCTCAAGATGAATGCCAAATACCATGTAAACAAGCGGTTTACACTGAATTACTTTACTAAAAAATGATAAATGACACCATTTTACTTAGAAACACAGACAACATTCTACATGAAAGATCATTATATATATATTGTTTATTTAGGACATAAGCATAACTTGAAAATCATTGTGATTTTATATAAAAGATCAGCAATGAAAAAATCCAAATATAGGTGTATGTGTATAAAAAGTAATAGCAATTTCACCTCTATTCCTACAGAACTATTAACTGATTATTAAACCTTGCAGAAATATGACCTATTAAGTCTCAGATGAGGTTACTCTGTACATATTATTATCCCTCTATTTTCTAGATGAAAATCTGTGGCACAGCGATACAGTAATTTGCCCAAGGTCACACAAAGAACCAGTGGCATAGCTTGAATTATAACCTTGGAGTTGTGATCCAAAGTCCTATCCATTACACCTCACACTCCTCCCAGCATCTGGAGAAGAACTCAGGATTCCTAACACCCAGCCCTTTAATTCTAGCCTATTAAACATCACTCCTCACCCAGAGATAGAACCCAGAAGTCCTGGTTTCTGGACTTCTCAATCAAACCACTAAACCCCACTTCCCTCCCAGAGCTGGGATAGAACGCAGGAGTCATAATACCTGTTCCTATTTTCAGTCTCCTTCTAGCACCCCAATTACACAACTCCAGGAACAGAATCCAAACCAAGCTGGGTGTTCTTCCTTAGCCACTCAGCGAGTGCATGTTTCTGTATCTGTGTGTGGTTCATGGTGTTTAGTGTGTGAGCATGTTTATTTGCTTTTCTGCATGGCTGTGTGTTAGTGTATCTGAGTGCTGTGTGTGTGTCTTTTAGACCTGGCTCATGTAGGCCTCACTTGGTCTGAGTGGGCCCAGCAGTAAAGGACAAGGCAAGAGACAAGCTATGTAAAAACAAGTTGAAGAAATAATTGAGTCAGCAGCTATGATTGAGTGGGTCAGTGGGGCACATCTGGAGTGGGGCAGTTTACCAAAGGCAGAGGCACCAGCCTCGGGGCCAGGTGAGGAGGATTTGCCTCTCCCCACACACCCGGGTGGGTGGAACAGAAACAATGTGCAGCCGGGAAGCTGTGAAACCCCCTTGTTAGCAGGTGGCTCTGGGGGGTGGCCCACCTGTCAACTCCATAACGGGAGAGCGACTCCGAGGGTCGCCCAGCGCAAGCCAGGGAGATGTCGTCCAGCAGGAATCTCCTGGCCTAGGGCTCAGTCGCCTTGGCCCTGTGCGTGGCAGCCCCAGGTAATGGCCTTCCCCCCAGGTAGCCCCAGACTGTTCCCCCTGGCACCCCCGTCTCACTGCTCCCCTGGGTGGGGGCTGGGGGAGAACTGAACACACCGGGGAATCGCTCAGAAGCTTTTCCTTCTTGTGGACTAACTTCTGCTCTGATTTACTGATCTGCTGTACAAATGCAGCTGCAGAGAGCATCCGGGGGGCAGATACAGGGTCCCTGCGCAGGGCTGGGGGAGTGCAGCACAGAGCATGGACAATAGCTAATGGGTGTGCGGCTCAGGCACCCAAGGGCAGCTCAGTGTGTGAGGCAGCTGCCTCTGCACACCCCCTCCCCCCCCATGGAGAACCGGGGAAGCGGAAAATAAAAACTTCTCACTGTACTGTACAGCGATGTCAGAGCCATGTCAGTTCCGGGGTACTGAAGAAATGATTTGGGGGAGGTAGCGTATTTCATTGGACCTGCCTCTGCTGGTGAGAGAGACACACTTTGGAGTTTACACGGTGCCCATTTTCAGGTCCGACCTGTGCAGCTCGGTAGCTTGTGTCTCTCACCAGCCGAAGCTGGGTCAATTGAAGAGGTTACCTCACACAGCTTAAAGGTACAGAGACCTTTCCTCCACAGCTTTAAGCCCTTTACATAGGGAGGGTTAACAACAGATTTGTCATGTGGGGAAACTGAGGCACAGCCTGGCCAAAGTTCAATGAAGAGATTAGAACGCAGGTTGCTAGCCTCCTACTCTAGCACCATCTCCACTAATGCACTCAGGGGTCATGACTTCCCCCCGCCCCAGTGCAGTGATGTCCCCCACCCCAATGCATAATAAAATGGCAAAGAATTTGGGGACCCAGTGGGGTCAGCTGTGCCACTAACCAGATGTAGGGGCTCCTTGCCATGGGGACTGTCAGCAGTGAGGTGGGAGAGGAGGGCAACCAGTGAGTTAAATGATGTGTACGTGAACATAGAGTGATGGTCTCATCTGCCCAAGGATGAAGGAGTTGTCACATTCAGTAGCTGTGGTCATCCCTCTGTGGCATCGAAGGTTTGCGTACAGGGAGATGCTGGTCAGCGCTAGACAAGGACGGGGTGTGGAGTCATTGGGGCATCACTCCAAGAGGGCAGAGTTTAGGTGGCGTGGGCACTTACCTTTATTTTGTACTTCCTGGCGCTCACCTGTTTGAGTTTTGCTGAATTTGACGTCCTGGAAGGGCACGAACCATTGATAGGCAACATTAACTGTGTGTTAACAAAGCTTTTTGCTATTTAATTTCCCAGCTTTTGGAACAGAAAGAGAAAAGCTGTTATAGCTCCCAGCTTGGAAAGGGGCAAACTGAGGCATCCAGACAGGAGGGGACCTGCCAAAGACAGGGGCAGAGGTAAGGCTGGAACCCAGGTGTCCTTGCACCCAGACCCAGGCGTCACCCCCAGGATCATTCTTCCCACCTTCTGCAGCAGAAGGGCTGGTGTCTGGTCAGTGCCCTGAACAAGTTTCAAAAAAGCAAAACGTAACCAGGGGCTGGAATCTGTCTGGATGAGGGGCAGCGGCAGTGGCAAGGATGGTGAATCTCTTGTGTTGCTGATGGAGCTCCAATAAATTGTTGAAAAATAGATGTGTGTGTGTGTGTGTGTAATAGCATACTTCACAAACCAGGTATTCCAATATACCATTTTTAGGAATATCTGTATTTTTTAAAATTTCTTTAAAGTGATCATGGTCAATTTTGTGCCTCAGGTTTTTGAAGCTGCCAGATTTGAATTTGATGACAAAGATGTGGTGTGGGAAATATGGCTAAAAAGGTCCAGAACCCAGGTCTCTAAGATGACAAAAGCCACTGCTACAGCTCTACGCTGTTTTCAGAGTGACTAACCCAGGTTGGGGGGTCTCAGATTTCTAACCACTAAGCCACACTCCCCTCCAAGAGCCGGGGGGAGAATCCAGGATTTCTGGGCACCAATACGCTGCTGCTGACAAGTGAATGCTTGCGTAACCCACTGAGAAAACGTTGCTCATGTCCTTCTCTGGTGGCTGATTGAGGAAGAGGCTAGTAATTGCCCCTGGAGCTCAGAGAACAAGCTGGGGATCTGAGGGATTGAAACCCTGCTGCTGATCTATGCGGAGGCCTGAGTGTCTTTTCCTTCTGGGCTCGTACAGCGCCTAGCACGATGGGGCCTGGTGCAGGACTGGGGTCCAAGGCGCTGCCATGCTCTGGCAGTGAAAAGACCCCTTGAAAACAGGTTTTGTGATTCACAACTTTGACGCTGGGTCAGTTACGGTGTGAATCCCTGACACACACACGTCAGGTGTTTGTCGCACGTTTTGTCTGTGGAACCCCCCGGTGCGGGTGTGTGGTTGGTCGCCCATGCCCTGCCCCACATGCAGACACTCAGTCTGGAAGCCTGGCGCTTTGGCACGAGGTGTAAAGACTCGTATGTTTGGCCCTGGATTCATTGGTCTCATCCCCAGCATTGGCCATGGTGGCAGCTAGCCCACGGGCAGGTGTCTCTTGAGGTTTGGTTCATGTGGGAGGGAAGAGGAGACCCCGGGCTGATCGTCTGGGGCAGCGCAGGCCCAGCTGCTCCTGGCCACAGCTAATTTCCCTGAGCGCTTTGGGAGGTGAGTGACTGTGCACTACATCCCCCGAACCGCCCTGCTAATGCAGCCCCTCAGCAGTGACTCCTCTGCTTGTATCTCCATTACAGCAGCCCGTCCCATGGCCACACACTGCATGCACTGGCACCATCCTCATGCCCGGACCCAGCAGAGGTCCCTGTTGGTCCTGCCTTCCCTGCGGGTTCGGTAGTGCTGGGAACGGGTTGTTCTTGGGTGTCCCTCAGCGAAGGCCATGAAAGGCGAATTTAGGACAGCATTGTGGGCAGTGGGAAGGTGGGGAAGGATGCATAAGTCTTTCCCTGTCAATTCCTGATTGCGCAATTGAATGATCCTTGTAATTTTCCATTAAATAGAATTTGTTCTGATTGCTAAAATCCCTTCACTGGGCACTGCCCAGATTTTAAAGCTTTATCGGGTTTCTCTTGTGTTTGATTAGAGCCGCCTTCACGCAGGGGCGGCTCTAACTTCTTTGCTGCCGCCAAACAAAAAAATCACCCCCCACAATGCCCGCCAAAACAACCCGCCCCCAGTGCTGCCGCCCCGCTCCCCCGTTCGGGGTGCCAGCAGGGAGCGTGGCATGTCTGCTGCCCCACTCTCCCAGCCAGGGCGCCAGCGCTGGAGTAGTTTTTTTTATTTTATTTTTTAAAAGAAAACCCTGAGCACCGCCCCCCTCCAGGTGCCGCCCCAAGCACGTGCTTGGTAGGCTGGTGCCTGGAGCCAGACCTGCCTTCACAGAACAGAAACCTGTTTCTTCTCCTCTGACTTGGCTTATGAAGCTCGGGCTTTAGCGACAGGCACCTGACCCTAGCCGTGGCCTTTACCACCCACCCGTCCACACCAGCGGATCCCTGCCTGGTTAACAAGCAGGTGAGTCTGGCTCAAGGAGAGAAGCTGGCTGAAATGAAACAGGGATGTACGAATCACCAAGCCAGGGAAGGCCCCGGTTTCTGTCTAACCGGCTCTCCTGCCCCCCGTTCCCCATCTCCAGCGCAGCACCTCAGAGCCTCCAGACACTGACTGGAGCCTCGTCCCATCAGTCCGGGCAGCTGCAGGTTTCGGTGGAGTGATGGGGCATGTAAACGCTCCACTGCAGGTAGACGTGCGCCCAGTGCAGGAGCCGGAGTGCTTTGCCCAGCAGTTCTCGTGGGCCGGCACATGTGGCCTCTAAGTCACCATGCTCCCAGCCGAGGGCGTAGAGGGCAGATCTGCCCCGATCCCCTCAGCTCCTTCCCACGCAGGGTTGGGTCTCCCCGTTGCCTGTGGGGGGCTGCCAGGAAACATGTAAACTAGGGTCTGTTCCTGGTGCTCGTCACATGTCTTCTTCCAGTTCACCAGCAGATGGCAGCAGATGGGCAGGTTCATCCATAGTAAGCTGGGTGTTTGGCAAAGGCTGGCCTGTGTCTCTCAGGGGGGTGACTCTGCCGGGGGGCTGGGCTGAGGCTGGAGCCCAAGGGAAAAAGTGGGGGCCCAGGCCTGGCCCAATGAAGGGGGCACTGTCAGAGAGATTGGGAGGCCTCAGGTGCCCTGGAAATAGAGTGACCAGGTGCCTGTTATTTTTTACCAGAACACCGGGTCGAAAAGGGATCCTGGCGGTGCTGACCGGGACACTGATTGTCCAGTTGGTGGTGCTGCGCCACGGGTCTGGCAGGCTCCCTGGTAGCCTCCGCGCAGCTCCCGGACGCAGCTGCCATGTCCGCCCTCTTCCTTCTACGTGTGAGTGACAGAGGGAGGGCAGATGGAGTGAGTGGGGGCGGGGCCTCAGAGAACGGGTGGGATGTAGCCTTGTAGGAGGGGTGAGCGAGGGGCGGGGCAAGGGTGTTTGGTTTTGTGCACGTAGAAAGTTGGCAACCCTACCTGGAAAACCAAGATGCATGGACTGAGCTGAGGCTGCCAGGATGCTCTGACACTTTATTGGTGTCAATCATGATGTGTGTGTGTGTGGGGCTGAAGGAAGAAATATCCCACCACCTCCAACCCTTCATCCCCCCAACCCTCCGATGGCGTCTCAAGCCCCACCACCACCCCAGCCCTCTGACAGTGCCACCTGCCCCCCCAACAATGCGTCCTGCCCTGTCACCTCCCCAGCGGCAGCTTCAAAAACCTGAGACACAAAATTGACCACACACACACACACACACACACACACACACACACACACACACACACAGCTTTCCAGTCCCTGACATTGTACAAACAACTCACCAAACAGTCCATCACGGGCCAAAAGTTACAACCCAGGTTTTGTTTTATTGGAACTCCATCAGCAGCACAAGAGATTCACCGTCCTTGCCACAGTCCAAACACAAACGTATTGCACACAACCCTCGCTCTGGTGTCACTGCCGCTGCACCTCATCCAGACAGATTCCAGCCCCTGGTTACATTTTGCTTTTTTTGGTGCTTGTTCCGGGCACTGACCAGACACCGGCCCGTCAGCTGCAGAGGGTGGGAAGAATGATCCTGGGGGCTACGCAGGGGGCTGGGTGCTAGGACGCCGGGTTCTAGCCTTAGCTCTGCCACTGTCTTTGGCAGGTCCCCTCCTGTCTGGGTGCCTCAGTTTGCCTCTCTCTAAGCTGGGTCTATAACATTTGTGCGCTTCATAAGGGTGTTAACAGCCAGCTCAAATCTGAAGGCAGCCACGGAAATGACACCCCACCAGTGTGTGCACAGAGCCAGTGCCCACAGGTGACTGACACAACGGGAGTTAATCTCCACGGCAACTGGGTGGCATCACGCAGCTCGTGTAGACAGACCCATGCTAGTGCCTGTAAACAGCAGGGTGGCTGCAGGTGTGCGGTGGGTGCTGGGCCCAGCCGCCCGAGTAGTCAATCACTGTGGTCAGACCTCCCCTGTCACCTGCCTCAGCCCCCCCTTCCTCATTGTAAAGCCTCTGAATGGTCTTACCAGGGGATACCCATCCAGCAAGCACAAATGTAAGACCAAGAGTAAGGGAAGGTCCCCAAGGCCTCCTGAACAGAGACACAACAGGTCCCTAGAGTTCTTTGGACCACGATGGGGCGAGAGATGTGAAAGGGCTTTTTGAGAAATCATTAACTGCTTAACTCATGCTCCTGTCCTAGTCTTTGCCGACCTGAGCAAGCCATATATCCTACATACTGATGCCAGTTTGGAGGGTTTAGGAGCGGTCCTATACCAGGAAGTCGAAGGAAAATGCAAACCTGAAGCCTTTGCCAGCCAGGGGGCTGGGAGCCAGGACTCCTGGGTTCTATCCCTGGTTCTGCGGGGGGTGGGATCTAGTGGTGTGAAGCCAAAACTATAACGGGGTTCAAAAGAGAATGAGCAAAGTTCCTGGCTATTAGCCAAGCTGGTCAGAGACACAACCCCATGCTCTGGGTGTCCCTAGCCTCTGGCTGGGAGTGGACAACAGGGGATGCATCACTCAATAATTGCCCTGTTCTGTTCATTCCCTCTGAAGCTCCTGGCCCCAGCCACTGTCGGAAGGCAGGATACTGGGATGGATCATTGCTCTGGCCCAGTGTGGCCATTCTTATATTCTTATGACCTCACAAGTCCCCTTCCTAAACCTGGCAATCGGGGGAGGTCCCGGATGACTGGAAAAAAGCTAAAGTAGTGCCCATCTTTAAAAAAGGGAAGAAGGAAGATCCGGGGACCTACAGGCCAGTCAGTCTCACCTCAGTCCCTGGAAAAATCATGGAACAGTTCCTCAAGGAATCAATTCTGAACCACTTAAAGGAGGGGAAAGTGATCAGGAACAGTCAGCATGGATTCACCAAGGGCAAGTCATGCCTGACTCACCTAATTGCCTTCTATGATGAGATAACCGGCTCTGTGGATGAGGGGAAAGCAGTGGATGTGCTTTTTCTTGACTTTAGCAAAGCTTTTGATACAGTTTCCCACAGTATTCTTGCCAGCAAGTTAAAGAAGTATGGGCTGGATGAATGGATGGTAAGGTGGATAGAAAACTGGCTAGATGGTTGGGCTCAACGGGTAGTGATCAATGGTTCCATGTCTAGTTGGCAGCCGGTATCATGTGGAGTTGCCCCAAGGGTCGGTGCTGGGGCCGGTTTTGTTCAATATCTTCATCAACGATCTGGAGGATGGTGTGGACTGCACCCTTAGCAAGTTTGCAGATGACACTAAACTGGGAAGAGTGGTTGATACGCTGGAGGGTAGGGATAGGATACAGAGGGACCTAGACAAATTGGAGGATTGGGCCAAAAGAAATCTGATGAGGTTCAACAAGGACAAGTGCAGAGTCCTGCACTTAGGACGGAAGAATCCCATGCACTGCTGCAGACTAGGGACCGAATGGCTGGGCAGCAGTTCTGCAGAAAAGGACCTAGGGGTTACGGTGGACGAAAAGCTGAATATGAGACAACAGTGTGCCCTTGTTGCCAAGAAGGCTAATGGCATTTTGGGCTGTATAAGTAGGGGCATTTCCAGCAGATCAAGGGACGTGATTATTCCCCTCTATTCGGCACTGGTGAGGCCTCATTTGGAGTACTGTGTCCAGTTTTGGGCCCCACACTACAGGAAGGATGTGGATAAATTGGAAAGAGTCCAGCGGAGGGCAACAGAAATGATTAGGGGGCTGGAGCACATGACTTATGAGGAGAGGCTGAGGGAACTGGGATTGTTTAGCCTGCAGAAGAGAAGAATGAGGGGGGATTTGATAGCTGCTTTCAACTACCTGAAAGGGGGTTCCAAAGAGGATGGATCTAGACTGTTCTCAGTGGTAGAAGATGACAGAAGAAGGAGTAATGGTCTCAAGTTGCAGAGGGGGAGGTTTAGGTTGGATATTAGGAAAAACTTTTTCACTAGTAGGGTGGTGAAGCACTGGAATGGGTTACCTAGGGAGGTGGTGGAATCTCCTTCCTTAGAGGTTTTTAAGGTCAGGCTTGACAAAGCCCTGGCTGGGATGATTTAGTTGGGTTTGGTCCTGCTTTGAGCAGGGGGTTGGACTAGATGACCTCCTGAGGTCCCTTCCAACCCTGAGATTCTATGATTCTATGATTCCTATCCCACATCTCGAAGACTCATACAAAATAACATGACTCCGGGAGGTGGGGATTTTAGTAAAGCACCAAATAGCAAGAGACTTGTGATAAAGAGTTTCAAATCCTGTAACACTTCCGCTGTCTAAATATTCCAGTCCGTGTCACCTACTGAAAGCTGTAACAAGCCACATTTATATCCAGAAGCGCCAAGCATTGTGCCTTCTCCTCGCTCCTGTTAGGTAAAAATCAGCTTGTCCTACTCACCGTCCCAACACCCGGGCAGTGCGGAGTCGGACTTACAGCTCACAAACTGTCAGAGACCATGTAAGAAACACACAAAGGCCGAGTAGCTTTGATCAAAGGGCACACCCCCCACCCTCAGCTAAGAGCTTCGGAGGCATGTGGCAACTTTATTAGTGACAAGCATCAGTATTTATAGTTTTAAGACAGACAAAGGAAAGGTACTACTGCATCATCTCAGGCTGACCTTGTTCAAACTGGTTTCTATAGTTACTCAATTTAAGCAGGGTGGGAGAGGGAAAGATGCAAGAATATTTGTGCAAGATAAAGGGATTTAGGCAAGGTCAGGAGGAATTTATTGCAGGAGACCAGGAGAAATTTTACTACAGGGGCCCCGCTTATCTAACACTCCCGTTCATAACATTTGCTTTTCAGCGTCGAAAGACAGCTCTGTTGCAATACTCCCGGTGTCTCCTTCACATTGCAAGTGCTTCAGGGCCCAGACTGCTGCCATGCTGGTTTTTACAGAGATCACCCTACGGAGACAGGCGTTATTATCCACAATGATGCACCCACTCACGGCTACCGTTCAGCAGCGCCTGGCCTTATTTTCCAGCTCTGGATTCGCTCTGAGTGAATTGCACCAAGCTGAGGGCAGGGTGGAATGGAGTGGGGAGAAACTGGTCTGGTTCTCCCCAGCAGGGGGCAGTAAATACACCAATATGTGGATAAAATCAAAGGGGCGAAACTACCGAGCGGTCGGGCTATGAGCACAGGAAAGACGCCCAATCGGTGAGCTGATGTGAGGCTGTGCGCAGGCGGGTCGCACCTCTGGGAGCTGACCAGGAGTTTTTTCTGAGCACCAAACGCATGCAGGAGAGTGAAGAACTTGTTAGGCTGAGGGGCGGGGGTGTGAGCTCGCTGCCTCCTGCTGGCTGCAATCGGACATGCGTGGAATATTTCTGGGGGTCAGGTGCCTTCTGCTGCTCTATATGTCCTCTCAGACCACTGGGCATTGGGTTTCCCACAACTCCGCTCCCCTCTCCAGTGCCTACCCTCTCCGCTCTGCCCCTCCTCTGGGCACGGCTCGGTCTGCCCCACCCCTCCGCATTGCCCCCTCTGTCCCACCTCCAGCCCTGGTGGGAGCAGGGCACAGGGTCTGAGGGCATCGCTCCTGCCTGCCCTGGCTCAGACTGTGCTAGGGGACAGTGTACATCGCGGGCTGCTGGGATCTGCCCCACATATGGGTGCTCACACGCCACGTGCCCCTGGGCCACACTAGGGCGTCCGTGGACTGGGCCCTAGACCACGGCGATAGCATCTTCCTCTCGCTGAGCCCCCCGTGGCCTTGGGGGACAGCCCGGGGCCGGATCGGCCAAGGTCATGCCAGGCAGTGCGATCCAGTGGCTGGAAATTGAAGCTAGACAAATTGAGACTGGCAATAGGGTGTAAATTATTAACAGCGAGGGTAATTAACCATCCACATAATTTTCCAAGTGCTGGGCTGGGGATTCGCTATCACTGATCATTTGAAAAGCTTGACGGGCCGTTTGCTTTCCAATCTGCTCTCGGTCAAACGGGAATTAATTCAGGGAGGATCTAAAGCCAGTGTCACACAGGAGGTCAGAGCAGATAATCACAATGGTCCCCTCTTACTTTATAGTCTCCGATTCTGCAGGCACTCGAGTCCCATGCCCAGGGCTGGATTAAGGGCTAGGCACTATGGACGTGGATGTACAGAGGGATTTAACTGTTACAAAGCTGAGCTTTGCAGGACCTGCGCGGTAGGTCCTGGAAGATCACAGGAACACGCTGCGATTCACAAAGCCCGAGCACTGCGCCTAGGGGGCTGCACAATGAATGCTGGGAGAAAGGCTCCGGAGAATAAGAGCGGCCAGAGCCAGCATGCTAGGTGGGGAGCTGCCTAAGATAGCCCTTGGGAGCTGCTGATCAGAGGGGGCGTGTGCTAAGCCCCCACCCTTCTCTCAGAGGGAGGGGCCTAAGTCCAGAGGGCAGGGAGTTACCTTTTCTGCTTGGAATCCAGAACTGGGAGCTTTCTCTGGAGCTTGGTACCTCTGGTGTTTCGGCGAGCAGCGGCCCTCCCAGAACTATGAGCCCAGAGGTTGGAGAACCCCCCCTGGAAGCCATGGTCCCATCCCCCCCTGCAACCATGTTTTGGTCTCATGAGGCATTGCAAGCCCTTCCCCAAATGCCCTGCGGCTCATTGCACTGTGGGAGAGCTTTGCGGGAGCTCCTCCTTGCACGAACTTGCCCGAGATCCCCGAGCCAGTGGGCGGCCTTTGCATATGCCCACTGCGTCGGGCCCCACAAGGCTGTGACTAGCTCTTGGAGACAGGCCTCCTGGCGCGGGGGACTGCAGAGCGCAGGCCTGGAGGGAGAAACTTAGGCACCGAAGGAAACTTTTGCTGCAAAAAAGCCCTCCAAACCCCTGGTGGAATGTGGGCTCAACCCAGCCCTGACCCGTCTGTGACACGGTGCCACCCAACTCCCACACTGACTGGGATATTGCATCATCACCCGAAAACAAATCCAATCACCTTCGCCTCACTCTCTGCCACCCCCCACTTTTTTCCAATTAATTTCATTGTTGTCTGTCTGCTGCCTGCGTCTCTTGCAACCCCCGGGCACGACCATTATCGATGCCCATCAGAGTCACTTTGCGCTTCCTTTTTAACAAGCCCCGATGGAATTCACTTCGGTTACTCGCCGTTAACAAGGCAGCTGAGGCGCACGTCTTCCCCCATGGGAAGGGAATTGTGGG
Source organism: Macrochelys suwanniensis (assembly GCA_033296515.1). Taxonomy (NCBI): domain Eukaryota; kingdom Metazoa; phylum Chordata; order Testudines; family Chelydridae; genus Macrochelys; species Macrochelys suwanniensis. The sequence continues at coordinate 13,589,550 of CM065800.1, forward strand.
TTCTGCTTCTAGACTCTACATCGGGCCTGGCATCAGCGCGGCCAGATGTGGCTTCTGGGTTTGGCTGGTGTTTTGGTGCCCACCTCCAGACATCTCAGCCCTGGTTTTCAGCACCCAGATGTCAATTCAAGCAAAGAGATCACCCCTCTCCCTCCATTTTGAATCCCTCCACTGGCTGCCCCTTCTCTAGCACATCAGACTTACGTGGTCTTCACTTTCAAGGCCCTTCCTGGCGTATTTCCCGCCCCACCCTGGGCCAAGACCACCACGCTGACCACTGAGAATGACTAATGGGCGAATGTGATCCTGGGACACATAAACATGGGAATCTCGAGGAGGAGCAGAGCAGTTGCGTGCCCTCTGCATTTGGCCCTGGGGCGACCGCTGCTTGGATCCTGGGTTCAGGCCTGGTGGCCACCATTCAAAGAAGGACAAGGAGAAGTTGGAAAGGGTTCAGAGAAGAGCTGCAAGCATGATTAAAGGGTTGGAAAACTTGGAGTCCAGGATCTGAGTTGGTTTATTTTAACACAGAGGAGGTGGAGGGGGAAGGATCAGGACCTACACGAGGAACAAATATTAAATGATGGGCTCACCTGTCTAGCCGACAAAGGTCTAACAGGATCCAATGGCTGGAAGTTGAATTAAATGAATTCAGACTGGAAATGTTTTTAACAGGGAGGGTAACTAACCATTGGAATGATTTACCAGGGGTCACGGTGGATTCCCCATCACTGGGGATTTTTATATCAAACCTGAATGTTTTTCTAAAAGATCTGCTCCAGCTCAGACAGGAATTGTTTTGGGGAAGTTCTCTGGCCTGTGTTATACAGGAGGCCAGACTAGATGATCATAGTGGCCCCTTCTGGCCTTCGGATCTATGGGATCTATGAACATTTGGACATAAACCAGCTGCAGCTGCATTGGAGTCAATAGGGCCAGATCCCCAGCTGGTATCAATTGGCCATTGCTCCACTGGAGTCAATGGGGCAGGCCCCCAGCTGGTGTCAATGAGTGTTGCTCCATTACTGCAATCAAGTCGTCATCACACCATCATTTAAATACTGACCCACACCCACTGAGGCCAGCCGGGGATCTGGCCCCCTTGCCATTCGCAAGCACGGAAATGATCAGTTAAGGCACCTAAAGATTCATGACAGGACCTGAGCCCTGCTGAAAACTCAGACTGTGTGTTATTGTCACCTTAGAAATAAAAGGTGAAAACTTGACCAGAGCTTTGCTATTGATGTCAATGGAGCCAGGACTTCACCCAACCTCAAAGAACACGGAAGCATTTCCAGTGGGCATTTTGGGTCATTTCCTTCCAACGCGTCAATGATGAACATAAAAATGGTCAGGCATGGCCAGATCTGTCTAGTTCAATATCTCTGGCAATGAAAGCATGACAAGCTTCAGAGAAAGCACTGGAGAAATGTGGAGTAATCTGTCTCCCAAGATGTTCCCTTCCTGACTGTGACAGGTTGGGTCACAGAAACCCCCTTGGGACTGCCACCTGATGTGCTGAAACTACCTCTGAGCCTGTTTTTCCTGCCAGCTTGGGACTTCAGCACCCTGTCTTGTTGAGCCAGACACGCTAGACTGCTGCAAACACAACCCAGGTCTGAACCATGTCCCCCAAAAGCTGCAGACTTAATAGAAAATAGCTTAGAAAGTGATCCTGTCTCTAGCAGCTAGATACCGAGTTCCCTATGGGATCCAAACTTCAAATAAATCCGTTTTACTCTGTATAAAGCTTATACTCATTTAGGTGGTTTCAAGTAATAACAGACAGAACAAAGTAAGTTACCAAGCAAAATAAAACAAAAACATGCAAGTCTAAGCCTAATACAATAAGAAACTGATTACAGATGAAAACTCACCCTCAGAGATGTTCCAATAAGCTTCTTTCACAGACTAGACTCCTTTCTAGTCTGGGCCCAATCCTTCCCCCTGGTACAGTCCTTGTTCCAGGTCAGGTGGTAACTAGGGGATTTCTCATGACTGCAGCCTCCTTTGTTCTGTTCCACTGCTTTTATAGCTTTGGCACATGGTGGGAATCTTTTGTGTCTCTGGGTATCCACCCCTCCTTCTAAATGGAAAAGCATCAGATTTAAGCGGATTCCAGTATCAGGTGACATGGTCACATGTCCTGTGAGACCCCAAGCCTCCATTCTTCCTGGCTTGACTCACAGGAAGGCTTGCAAGTAAACAGAGCCATTTACAACCAATTGTCCTGGTTAATGGGAGCCATCAAGATTCCAAACCACCATTAATGGCCCACACTTTGCATAATTACAATAGGACCTCAGAGTTATATTTCATATTTCTGGTTTCAGATACAAGAATGATATATGCATATAAATATGATGACCGAACTCAGTAGATTACAAGCTTTGCAATGATACCATACAAGAGACCTTTTGCATGAAGCATATTCCAATTACATTATATTCACACTCATTAGCATATTTTCATAAAATGATATGGAGTGCAATGTCACACTGACCACTAGGTGTGATCATCTTCAACCCTGAAGCATAAGGATTTATAACCCTTTCAGTAAGCCATGTTCATTTGGAAATGCCCAATATGCATCAGAAGCAAAAGCCATCGCACTGTCATCCTCACCCCAGGGAACGGACAGGCCATTTATTGCCTTCTGCCCGGACACAGAACTCGCAGACACCGTGTTTCAGAAGATGCTTTATCTGAATTTACTAAAATCAACTAGAGAAATGAGCACATTTGGATTTGGATTCAAGGCTGATTATGCCCCTGACATCTGTTGATTAGAAGCGATCTTTGCTGGGAGAGCAGAGGTGTCCAGAGCAGGGCTCACACCTTTCATTTAATTTCGAATGTCATCGTTCTGTCTCCTCCCGGCTCTGGGGCTGTCACCTGAAAAGGACAGAAGGACAGACCTTCAGCGCCACTTCATTAGCAAGGCAATGGGACGGCAGAAAAGGATCTAGGGGTTAGGGTGGATCACAAATTGAATATGAGTCGACAGCATGGTGAGGTTGCGAAAAAGGCAAATGTAATTCTGAGGTGTATTAATGGGAGCATCGTATGTCAGACATGGAAGGGCATTGTCCTGCTGTAGTTGGGATTGGTGAGGTCTCAGCTGGAGGAAAGTGTCCAGTTTCGGGTACTGCACTTTAAGAAAGATGTGGGCAAATTGGAGAGAGTCCAGAGAAGAGCAACCAAAATGATCAGAGGTTTAAAAAACCTGACCTAGGAGGGGAAGTTGAAAAAATTGGGCAAATTGAGTCTTGAGAAGAGAAGGCTAAGGGGGGAACCTGATAACAATTTTCAAATATGCAAAAGGTTGCTAGAAAGAGGATGGAGAACAATTATTCTCCACGGCCACCGAGGGACAGACAAGGAGGAATTGGCTGAGTTTGCAGCTAGGGAGTTTTTGGTTAGATACTAGGAAAAACTTGCTAGCTCTACGGATAGTTCGGCTCTGGAGCAGGGGAGGTTGTGGCATCCCCATCATTGGAGGTTGGACAAACACCTGTCAGGGATGGTGTAGGTATATTTGGTCCTGCCTCAGCATGGAGTGGGGTGGGGGGTGGGGGACTCTTCAGGTCCCTTCCACCCCTATGTCACTATGATTCCATAGTTGGGTGGTTTGTGAATGGGGATGGGGATGGTTGGATGGGTGACTGTGGATAGGGATGTATGAGTTGGTGGATGGATGTGTATGGGAATGTATGGATGGATGTATATGGGGAAGGATGGGTGAATGCATGTGGTGATAGATGGATGGACACAGAGTCACCAGATTGGGACCCCGTTGCACCGGTCGCCGCCCAGATACAGAGTCACTGAGATCGGGGTCCCCTTGCACCAGGTGCTGCAGACGGTCCCTGGCTGGAAGAGTTCCCAGTGTAAATAGACAAAAGAAGAAGGAGGATCACCCTGTGACGTTGCACTCCATATTCTTTATGGAAATATGCTTATGAATATGATATAACTAGAATATGCTTTACGCTAAATACCCCTTTTATGGTGTCATTAGAAAGCTTGTAATCTACTGAGTGTGTTCATCCTGTTTGTTTGCATGTATTATTTCTATATCTGGAGTTAGGAGAATAAGATATAAACTTGTGTCACTGATGTAAACATATTAAGTGGAGGCCATTAAGGGTGCTTCAGAAACAATCAGTTGTAAATGGCCTTAGTTCCTTGAAAGCCTTCCTGTGTACGTGTGGGCCAGCCCATGGGGAATGGAGACTAGGGGTCTTACAGTGACATGTGACCATGTCACCTGATAATGAAATCCATCTTAAATCTGGTACTTTTCCATTTAGAAGGAGGGGTGGGGACCCAGAGAGACAAAAGATTCTCGCCTTGTGCCAAAGCTAGAAAAGGGGGTGGAAGAGGGCAAAAGAGGCTGCCAGTCATGAGAAAACCCCTGCTTACCACCTGAGATGTCTGCTGGATCTAACAAGGACTGTACCAGGGGAAAAGATTGGGCCCAGACTAGGAAGGGGTCTAGTCTGTGAAAGAAGCTTATTGGAACATCTCTGAGGGTGAGAAATTACCTGTAATCAGTTTCTTAATGTATTAAGCTTAGACTTGCGTGGTTTTGCTTTATTTTGCTTGGGGACTTACTTTGTTCTGTCTGTTATTACTTTAAACCACTTAAATCCTACTTTTTATACTTAATAATATCATTTTTGTTCATTAATAAACCCAGAGTAAGTGATTAATACCTGGGGGAGCAAACAGCCATGCATATCTCTCTCTCAGTGATATATTGGGTGAACAATTTACGAATTTACCCTGTATAAGCTTTATACAGAGTAAAACGGATTTATTTGGGGTTTGGATCCCATTGGCCAGCATGTCTGGCTAAACAAGGCAGGGTTCTGGACATCCCAAGTTGGCAGGGAAAACAGGCTCAGAGGTAAATTCATCACATCAGGTGACAGTCCCAAGGGGGTCTCTGTGAGCGAACCCGTCACACACACCCCTGGTCCAGATAGTGATGCTATAAACAGAGACCATCCCATTGCCCTGTCCTACCTGTCTCAGGCAGGGCAGTAGCTCCACTGATGGTCCCGGTCAAAGTTGTCCGTGCGGGAACACCAGAACTTCCCCGTGGCCTGTGCCAGGTTGGTGCAGGTGCGGAATTTAAATTTCTTGTAAATGAAAGGGAAGACACAGGGCTTGTCGTAGTCTGCAGACCAAACACACCAACAGGAGGTGAGTACCATGGCCAGAATCACAGGCAGCACATAGCAAATGCAGGTGACATCAGACTGGAAGCAAACACTTCGTTAGATAGTTCCCTGTGCAGCTTAGGGCCAGGGGAGAGAGCGCGGCCCTGTGACAGGGGTACCGGGCTGAGCAACGAGAGACTTGGGTGCTATACCTGGCTCTGTTGGGTGACCTTTAGCAAGGCACAGCCCAGCTCCGTGCCTCAGTTTACCCACTTCTGCAACATGGGGCTAATAAGCCAAAGATGCCAAGGGAACAGGAAAAATATGTCTCTGCTGTTGGGGGTTGGGTATGCAAAATGAGTTAGGTGGTTGTGGGTCCGTGGAAAGTCCATTTAGTCAGCTTATACACGCACAGGTGGTTAGACACAGCCACACCCCATGTGTTTTCAGGGTACATCCTATGTGGTTATTACATGCATTAGTCAAGGCATGGGGGAGGGATAGTTCAGTGGTTTGAGCATTGGCCTGCTAAACCCAGGGTTGTGAGTTCAATCCTTGAGGGGGCCATTTAGGGATCTGGGGCAAAAATTGGGGATTGGTCCTGCTTTGAGCAGGGGGTTGGACTAGATTACCTCCTAAGGTCCCTTCCAACCCTGATATTCCAAGGCCTCTAGACGCTAGTATGAGATCTGGTGCCCCTTCTGTTGGGCGCTGCCCAGGTAAACAGTTGCTGAGATCGGGGCACTGAGTGCCACCCAGACACAGAGTCACTAAGATCGGGGCTCTGTCACACTGGGTGCTTCTCAGACACAGAATCACCGAGATTGGGGCCCCGTCATGCCGGGCAATGCTCAGACACAGAGTCACTGAGATCGGGTTTGTGCCAGGTGCTACCCAGACAGAGACCAACAGTCCCTGTCTCAAAGCTCTGCCAATCTAAAGAGCCAATAGAAGGAGCCCCACCACTCTAGGTGATTCGGGGGATGGTTTTAAGAACTGCTGAACAGCTGCTACCCATGAACTTCAGCTTGCTCAGCTTTTCCTAAGGGGCGGGGAATGGGGACCAAAAAACCAACCAACCTGCTCTTAAGTGACTCACCCAAGGAGTCTATGACAGAGCCAGGAATTGAACCAGGCCTCGCTGAGCCAAACACCTTAACCTCAAGGTTCAGCTTCCTCCATCCCCTGTCCTACCTGGCATAGAGCAATAAGTCCACTTCCTGTCCACGTCGTAATTCCTGGTGGTGCTGCACCACAGTTTTCCTGTGCTTGCCCCGTCTCTGGTGCAGGTGTAGTACACTTTTTTGTTGTAGAGGAAGGGGATCACACAGCTCTTTCCTACTGCGTTCCCACCCAAGACTAGGGAGGCAAAGGGAGGTGGTTATAGACATCGCCAACACGTCCACCTGCCTTCGGACCGATGGCTCCCGCATCCCACTGTGACCCGGCCACCCATCACCAACAGCCAAGAAATCTTAGGTAGGCTTTCATAGATCCCAAGGCCAGAAGGGACCATTGTGCTCATCTAGTCTGACCCCCTGTAAAACACAGGCCAGTAAATTTCCCCCGGTTCTCTCTGTTGAACCCAATAACTTGGGTTTCACTGAAGTATCTTCTAGAACGGCATCCAGTCTGGATTTGAAGACATCATCATGGCTAAAGCATCTTCCAGGAAAGCCCACACTAGGCTGGGACAGGAACCTGGATTTCCAAATCCCACTGGGGTCGGACCCTCCATTGGTTCTGGATCTGATTCTATGGCTGCTCCTAGACCCTGGCCTTGAACCTTTCCTGAAGGAATCCTTAGAGGCTCCTTCAGCTGCTGGGAGAGGCATGTTGAAAGCCAAGATCCCACCCAGCAATCAGATAGACTACCACTGCCCAGCTCCCATTGTCATCCAAGTGTCACAACTCCTCATTGGCTCAGGGGCATAGCAGAGATGTGATGAGATCATATGGGAGATCTGGAGGCCCCTGAACAGCTCGGTAAATAGATGTGGATGAAAATTTTCAGATGAAATGTTTTTGGCAAAAAGTACAGTTTCAGTGAAGCCAAAATGTGTTGTGAATTTGTGTCAGCTTTGTGGGATTGTTCGTGTTGGAAAAATGACCAAAAATCCTGAAAGAGTTGATTCTTCAATTTGAAACAATTTCTGCTTTCAAAATCTCCTTCTATTTTATTAAAACCGAAATTAGAAAGTTTAAAAAATGCTCAAAATTAAAATGAAATGTTTCATTCAACCCAAAGGGATTTTTTCCCTTCTATTTTCAGTTCAATGAAAATTTAAAACAAATCATTTTCGGGATCCACCCAAAACAATTTTATTTCTGGATTTTTTAATTCACAAAAAGTGTCAAAGTAAATTTCAATTCCAGGATCCACCCAAAATGTTTTTACCCCCGATCTTACAAATGTTGGAAAATTTTGAACAAGTTCGTTTCCGGGATCCTCCCAAAACACATTGTCCCCTGATTTTTTGGATTAATTAAAAACTGAAATATTTCATTTTCTGGACAACCCGAGACAAATGTTTTTCTAATGTTTTGACTCTCTGAAAATTTCAGAAATTTCATTTTAGGAATGCACTTGAAACCATTTTTCTGACTTTGCAATGCAATGACAATTTAAAAAAAAAATGAACTTTCATGATCTACCTGAAATGATTTCCCCCCTGATTTTCTGATTCACTGACATCTTAAAAACACTCATTTTTATGGCAATCCATGACAAGCTCCTCCCCCACCCCGATTTTTCAGAATCACCAGAAAACCACAAATTAGTTATTTTCCCGGCTGTATGGGAAAAGCCAGAGTCAGATCTGCCCCAGAGGGAACATACGAAGAGACTGGATACATACTGATATCTGGACAGTAACTCCACAGCTTATCCTGGTTGTAGTCCTCGGTTGTGGCGCACCAGGAATTTCCCATATTGTCTCCAGCATTGGTGCAGCTGTGAAATAGCTGGGTTTTGTAGACAAAAGGAAATATGCAGTGCTGGCCATTCGAGTTCCCCCCATAGGCTGTGAAGGCAACGAGTAAATCAGAGTGAACAGCAGGAACACCAAAGAGAGTGACCGTCGTGGCTGTTTTCTTAGCAAAAAAGAAAAGCCGGGGTAGGGGTGTCTCATCTCACTGCTGCGGCGAAAGCCAAAGATAATTTTTTACAGTGGGTGAATGGCATTGTGCCTTGGAGCACAGGATCACCCCAGGGGCCTATCTAGCCTGGCATCCCTTCTCTGACGGCCGCATCACAAGGAGGTGCCAGGCAATCTGGCTGCACAAGGGAAGCAATTTGTAGCATGAAGCCCCTCCAGCGAGCTCATTTGGCCCGCAAGACTGGGTGACAGCGCTAACTGTGCTAGAACTCCATGTACCGGCACATCCTCCACAAACTCTTTCCCTCTGTGCCAACACGGAGTGCTCTGGTCATGACCAGGACTCACCCTTGCTCAAGCAGAAGCGCCAGAGATGGTCTTTGTCGTAGTTGGGAGTGGTAGCACACCAGGGCCTTCCCATCTCGTCATTGATGGCTGTACAGTTGTTGTAGGGCTTGCCCTTATAGATGAAAGGGAAAACGCAAGGGGAGCTGTCTGAATTTCCCCCTGCCGCTGGTGAAGAAAAAGGCAAGGGAGGAAAGGGTTAAAAGCAGGGCAGAAGGCAGGACGCAAGGCGGGTGATTTGCTGGGAGAACTGGGTGCAAATTTTCCCAACAAAACTATTTTTTAAAGTGGAAAAACTGCCAATTCACGGGAACCAAAAGTGTTTGAGCATTTTGATTAATTTTGCTGGTTTTGACACATTTCCCGACTTGAAAAAAATGCCAAGGGAAAAAGGCATGGAAACACTTAGACATGTTTGAAATGGAAAAAAAAATCTGGGTTCCTGGTTGGGAGCGCCTTTTTGTTTTGAAATGTAAGCAGAGTCTGAATGAGCTCTCCCCTGACATCTAGTGGAGAGCTGTGGAAGAGGACTTCAGATGCTGATCTTACTTGCATGGACACACCCACCCTGCCTAGGTTCTCAGCATGATGCGACTGTATGCTCAAATGGTCACTTTTGGCTGGTATGGGATTCCCAGTCTCCTTGTTATTGGGGCAGGAGTAATAAAGGGTTGGTATCCTTGTTGGGTGAATCAAGGGCAGCAGAACTGTACTTGGCGTTTCCCAATGGAGGGACTCACCCTCAACTGAATGGCACTCGCCAGGCTGGGGACATGGGTTCCAAAGCCTAGTGAACTGAGAGAGGGTGGAGATAGATGTTTGTGTGTGGGCTGTGCCCAAGGCCCTAAACACCCATTGACCCTTCCTTTCTCCATTGTGTAATAACACAGCTAATTTAAACTCAATTGAGAGTCTTGTTTTATGCTGCAAAGCTGAGATCACTGATATCTAGGTCTAAGTATTAGATCTGCTTTGGGACAGTGCCTCTGATGCAAGAGACTGACTCCCTCACTAACAGCTGAAATCACTGAGAGCTGTTTTAAGTGGTGGGCCCTGAAGACATCTTAGTGAATGGCCAGCAGGGCAGCTGGTGGAAAGGGCCAGAGCAGAGCCCCGCAGAGAGGGGCGGTGAGTGAGTGCCTGAGCAGTGGAGCGATTAAGGTGCCTCCTTACTCACCCTCCCTCCACCCAGGGTGGGAGGTGAACTCTGCAGATGCGCCTCTGAACTCTAGGGCTGCACTGACCAAGGACAACAACTGCGAGTGGGGTGCAGAGAAGGGATGGGCATGTTAAAGAAACTTTTGGTTGCTGGATTTAAGACCCTCAGGGGAAAAGGACACTGCCCAACTTACTTGGGGTGGGTCTTTTGCTCATGGTTTTTGTTTATGAACCCTGTTTGTGGCGTTTTCCCAAATTAACGCAGAATTACTTCCCTTCTTCTATTAAAAGTTTCTTTTCTACACTCAGACCCCGTGCTTGCGAGAGGGGAAGTTTTGCCTCTTAGCAGTGCCCAGGGGGTGGTGTGTAATTGTCCCAGGTCACTGAGTGGGGGCTTGAGTCGGTTCTGTTGTATTGTTAAAAAGGAACCCCTAGATACTGAACCTGGCCCTTGTTGCTGTCAGCTCTGATTGGCAGAAGGGTTACAGGAATTTAAGCTAATTAGAGTAAAAAATAAAAAAAGGTTGAAATGGAAACAGAACGTTTCAAAACGAAACTTTTTAACTGAGCCGAACAAAAGGAGAGCTTGCTTTTCAATTCATGAATATTTTTGAGTTTTCATTTTTTCCCCCTCCAATCCCTGAAGGGGAAAATGTTGAATTCCCAAAAATATTTCTAGGCTAGGAAAAAGATCCAAGGTGTCAATCAGCAGCACTGGGCAAAATTTTGATTTGGTTCAATAAAGGTACTGAGATGTTCCTTGCTCGTACAGGACTGGACCTATATACAAATGAATGCTTCTTGTCCACTCATTTGTTTGACCGTTCAGATACCACAATAATGGAGACACTAAAACCCCCCGGAGTAGAATAGGGCATTGCCCAGGCACATAGTCACTGAGATCAGGCCCCGTCATGCTGGGTGCTGCCTAGACACAGAGTCAAAACCAGGAATAGAACCCATATGTCCTCATTCCCTCTCCTGTGCTCTCTCCACGGGACCATGCTGTCTCTTGCCCCCATAGTCTATGTACATACCAGCTGCAAAGCAAACCCACCCTTTGTGTCTCTCCTGGCCTCATATACCTGCCGTGCCGCAGTATCTCCATTTTTGGTGCGCATCGTAGTTGCTCGTGGTGGCACACCAGGGCCGCTTCTCGTCGACTGTGGTACAAGTCGTGTACTTCCTGCCTTTGTAGATGAACGGGAACGTACAGGGCTCCTCCGAGTTCCCGCCAAGCACTGGGATGGATGGGACGGGGGAGAGAGATGGGACGGGGGAAACATGGGAAACAGAGAGCATCCTGGGTAACTTGGCTCACACTCAAACCAGAATCACCACAACTTGAGCCCGTTTCCAAGTAAATAAAACCTCTTGTCTCCCCTGAGCCCCCCAGCAGCCTGGCCACTGCCCCCCAAACACCATGGGGTAGTGCAGAGAATGGGGGACTGGGTTATGAGGCACTGGCAGAGCTGGGGGGGGTGAGCCCAGGGCTGGTCTAGCAAGGGCTGCGGGTCAGGAGTGAAGGGCACCGGCAGGGCTGGGTGCATGGGGGGACGTTGGGCATGGCCATGTCCCCTGCCCATGTCCCCTGGCTGGGGACCCTCCGGAGGCACCGTACTTGTGTCAGGACAGTAGCTCCAGCGCTGGTCCCTGTCGTAGTCTGACGTGGTGGCGCACCAGGGTAGGTGGCTCTGCATCCTGGTGCAGGCGTGGAACGTCTGGCCCTTGTACACGAAGGGGAAGAAGCAGGGCTGGCCGACCGAGTTCCCGCCGTAGGCTGAGGGGAGACACAGACAGGGACCGTCAGGGGGTGGGACACCCTGGGGGCAGCACAGAAAGGTAGAGCCTGGAGGGGGGGGTAAGGCCCACCAGAGATGGGGACCCTGCTGCCACCCTGCAAGAGTCTGACCCATAGACAGAGAGACAGACAGACGGGTAGGGGTGTATTGGGCTAGACAGACAGACAGAGCAATGTACATGGGGGCAAAACAGACAGACCAACTGCATGGCTCTGCTCTGCCCAGCTCTGGAGGTGTCACTGGGGTGCGTGGCAGGAAGACGGTGGCCGAGCCCCTGGACATGGGCCAGGCCCGCCTGCTCCGGGAGTGTGGGATCACAAATGGGGAACACGATGCTCCTCCGTGCTGACCAGTGCTTCCCCCCATCCTCATCCCATCCCCAGGCTGCCCCTCATCGCTGAACTGTGCCCCGGCTACACCCCCATCCCCATCCCATCCCCGGCTGTCTCTGTCTCATCTCCGTCCCCCGGCTTCCCTCCCGTCCCATCCCCCAGCTGTCCCCCCGTCCTGTCTCTGTCCCACCCTTGGGTGCTCACCGTCCTCGGAGCAGAGCCTGTAGGCCTTGTCCTGGTCGTAGTTGGCGGTCGTGGCGCACCAGGGCCGGTTGCTGTCGTCAGTTGTGCAGGCCTTGTAGACCTTGCCCTTGTAGGTGAAGGGGAAGACGCAGGGGGCAGGGTCCGCGCCTGGCCACGAACAAGGGGCAGAGATTAGAAAAGGGGGCAACGGCTGCCAGGGGGCCCCTCCAAGCCTAGCAGGGAGAGCCCTAGGCTGGGGGTCAGGATGCCTGGGTTCTAGCCACGGCTCAGGAATGGAAGGGAGGGGTTTCTAATGGTTGGGGGGGAGTGGGTGGAGCCAGGACCCCTGGGTTCTGTCTCTGGCTCAGGGAGGGAAGGGGGTTTGGTGGTGGTGGGCGCAGGTCTGGGAGCCAGGACTCCTGCTATCCATCTCCTGCCAAACTAGTATGTCTCACACCGCTGCACAAAACAGACTGTGCTACTCTACACAACGACAGCGCAACCCTCAGCACACACTGCACTACACATGCACACTGCCACACAGCATCCACTACGCCACAACCCCCACATCACAATACTAGTCAACAACACACTGCTCCTTAATACACAATGTATTACACTCCACAAGAAAACAGTCCCCTGAACAGCACCATACGGCTTCACAACACAACATGCTGCTCCACAACATGGTCTGTTACACTTTACACCACACAGCTACACAACGACAGACTCCTCCTCAGCACACACTCTTCTACACTGCACACCAACACTCTGCTGTAGAGCCACACAATCTCCTACACCCACCATGCACTGCTCCACAACACAGACTCTACTACACTACACAACACACTGATCCACAACATGCATTCTACTACACAACACAACAGCCTGCTCCACAACACAACAGCACACTGCTCCACAACATGCACTCTACTCCACTACACAGCACACCACTCCCCAACATGCACTCCACTGCACTACAACACACTGCTCCACAACATGTACTTTACTACACTACACAACAGCCTGCTCCACAACACAACACACTGCTCCACAACACAAACTCTACTACACAACACGCACTCTACTGCACTACACAACATACTGCTCCACAACATGCACTCCACTACACAACACACCACTTCAAAACATGTACTCCACTATAACACACTGCTCCACAACATGCATTCTACTACACAACACAACACACTGCTCCACAACACACACTCTACTACACACCAACATCCTGCTGCAAAGCCACACACTCTACCACACTACACCCCAACACACACCGACCCAAGACAGCCCCTGTCTCCCTTACCCTGGGTCCCCACGCAGAGCAGTGCCAGGGCCCAGGCCAGGACGCACATGGCTGTGGGTGAAGCCATTGTCCTGTCCACACTTCCCCAGCCTCGGATCCCCAGCCCCATATATACAGCCTCCCTTGGGGGTTCCTCCCCTTGGCTGCCCCCAGGGGATTTCCTGCTAGCCAGATGGTTTGCCACCTCACCACCCTGCCACGCCCATGGCAAATCATCAGCCCTCTGCTTCCTGAAACCTGAGCTCCCTGGATGCCAGAACCTGCCCCACCCTGCCAGCTTGGGCGCATTCTACACACCTCACTCCTTGGTCATGACTGTTGTTGCCCAGGGGTCCAGCTTACCTCTGCTTTACTATATTCAGCAGTATGTATACAGGCTTGGATCCTGTAAGACGTTGGCTTCAGCAGCTAACAGTGAGGCCTACAAACTTTGGCATAGATAAACTTAGGTAACCAATAAGTTTTGGGGAACTGGAAGAATGTAAGGGGGGATAATGACATCAGCCAACCACAGAAACATGAACTAACACCAGCTTCTGGAAGGTTTTGGACAGAACATCTGACCACAAGATTGCCATGAGAGGGGAGATTGCCACCCCATCAACCCGGCCAGACTGGGATCAGCTGCTCCTGGGCCACTTCCTCCCCTCCCCTTGGGGTGTACCTGGATCCATGGGGTACTCCATTTCCTCAGGATAGAAGGCCAGTGGCAGTCCCAGCGACTCCTCAGTGCCTTGGTCAGCAGGCGGCTCCAGCAGCTCTGGCCAGTCCTTGGCTCGGCGGGGTTCTGCTATGCAGGCCCGCCAACAGCAATTCTGGGCCCCAGGGCAGACCAGTCAATGGGCACCCTAGAAAGGGATGTCTGAGGTTTATGACACTATTTTTTATCCTATTGATAACACATTAGAACCCACTATACATAAGTTGTGGCACTGCTTGATGTAGTTAACTTTTTTATTTCCAGTTACAGCACCAGTATTAAACAAATTGTGAGCCCCAATGTAAGATGTGGAATTTGTTATTTTGAATTATATATTTAAATTAAATAAATACATTATGGAATAAAGTTGGAGAGAGCCCAGCAGAGAGCAACAAAAACGATTAGGGGGCTGGGGCACATGACTTATGAGGAGAGGCTGAGGGAACCGGGGTTATTTAGTCTGCAGAAGAGAAGAGTGAGGGGGGATTTGATAGCAGCCTTCAACTACCTGAAGGGGGGTTCCAAAGAGGATGGAGTTCGGCTGTTCTCGGTGGTGGCAGATGACAGAACAAGAAGCAATGGTCTCAAGTTACAGTGGGGGAGGTCTAGATTGGATAGTAGGAAAAACTTTTTCACTAGTAGGGTGGTGAAGCACTGGGATGGGTTACCTAGGGAGGTGGTGGAATCTCCTTCCTTAGAGGTTTTAAAGGTCTGGCTAGACAAAGCCCTGGCTGCGATGGTTTAGTTGGGGTTGGTCCTGCTTTGAGCAGGGGTTTGGACTAGATACCTCTGGAGGTCTGCTCCAACCCTAATATTCTATGATTCTATTAAATTAAATAATATATAGAACATTTAAAGAAGCACAAAGTAACAAAACACCTAAAGTATTGAGTTGGCTAATTACACATGAATCACGATTAGGTGTTTAATCTAAAGAGAAGGAAAAAACTGATATACAAGATGTAACTGAATATGAACAACAAAGTTAAAATATACAATTAAAAAACCAAGTATTAAAAAGATTTTAAAAAAACATAATACCTGAATGCGGAAGGGGTCCTAAAATGCCACACTTCGGGATTTTTTTGCAGCAAAATCATCGATTATATCTTCAAAGTGCAATGACCTGACAAGTCTTGCTCAATAGCAAGAAGAGCAAGACCATTAAATCTTTCTTGTCCGATTGTTGATCTTTTTACACGTTTGATTTGTTTCATTTTGCTAAAAGATCTTTTGGCTTCAGAAACAGTGACAAGGATGATGCAGAATATTCGCAGAACTACGATGACATTAGGAAAAAGACATTCTGACATATGCTCATGAATTTTATTTAATAGCTCTAGTGGTTTGAGAGGTGCACTGCCAAAGTCTGCCTTATAAATTGCTTTTGTGTGTTTTACCTCATCGATAATGTCCGTGGGTACATCGATGTCACATTCTCTGCAAAAAGCAGAACACAAATTTTCAATTTGAATATTAGTGAATTCCAAATATAACAACAGAAAGCTGAAATAATTATTGATATCTCTGGCCATGACAAACCGCTGTGTCAACCCCCCCGATTACAGTCAACAAGCTTGTAAAAAACATTCACTTTAAAATCTCTCTCTTCATTCTCTTCTCCCAGTTGGACTTCTGGTGTTTCATGTGAAACAGCTTTCTCTTTTTTATGCATATCTCTGGGATTTTCGTTTCAGTTGGCAGGTCTTACGACACGGCTTTGGCCACACTCTTGGCTTCCGATAGAAGAGTTTTCCACTTACCATGTAATTCTTTAAGCTCCTCAGTCAAGTTGTCAATGTTTTGTACTTCCACATCAAGAGTTGCCTCTCTTGATTGAAGAACCTTATTGCGTTGATGTATGGCAACCAATATTTTGACTCATACTGTTGCCATCAAAGTACATTTAAATGACTGTATGTAGCGCTGAATTCCCTTTAGCTCTGTTTTGCACTCAGAAGACAGATTTAGTTCCTCGCACTCGATAAATGCATGTTTTATTAGTGGCAAACGTTTTGCAATTGGTTTAACAATTTCCACGCGAGCTGACCATCTAGTCTGAGACAGATTTTCCAATGAACATCCAATTTTGTCTGCAATCTCTCTCACCGTTTAGGGCTGTAAGCAAAAAAAATGTAGAGTTTTGGTACAATCCCAAAAAATGTGATTACATCATCACAGCACTCCGCTGCATTTGAGCCACACAAATTTAGGTTATGAGCTCAACAATTAGAAAATTTAGCGAGAGGATTAATTTCAGTAATAATGGCTTGAGCACCATTATATTTGCCACTGTCATACCCCTGACCATATTCAAACCATTGTCATACCCCTGACGCCTGCAGTCTAACAATGGGATACTGTGTTTTTCCAGTACAGTTATAATCAGGATAGGAATATCTCATCCAGTTTTTGTTGTTGCAGTCAACAACCTCCAGAAATCGTTCTTTGATAGCAAAACCTGTATTGTTGTGTAAAACATATTTTAGGATAATTGTAGTTTGCTCCATGTGAGAAGAATCAGGGGGTTGCATCGACAAGCGCAGCAAAATATTTAGATTGTCGTCTTTCCGATAACACTACTTGAACTACTTTTGCGCTGCATGCCTGGATAAACTCATTCTGACTGTCTGCAGAAAGATAATGACTTTGAAGTCATTTTCCATTGTCTTGAGATTGCCTCACTTTACTTACATGATTCTGAAGAACTGGATCATATCTGGCAAACAATTCAACAATTCCAAGAAAATTACCATGATGACAGTCTCCAATTGTGTTTGAAGTTCCCCTGAAAGCAAGTTCTTTCTGTGACATTTTGTACCTTGGGGGAGCGTACTGTAACCCCCATATTCCTTATTTTCATATAATCCTGATCTTACGTATAAAGCAGGCCTTGTAAGGTATTGGGGAAAGTCATTTCTCTATCCATATATGTGTATCATTAATGCATATGAAGTTATGAGAATTGTGTTGTATGGTTGCATATGAAGTTATTATAATTGTGTGGTATGGTTGTCACTAAACCATGCTGTAAGTTGGGGAATCAGCCAGATATTAGCTCCCCAGAAGCAACAGCAAGGAAAGTAACCAACGCCCAGGCGGGGTGTCAAACAACCATCAACAGCCATTGTCCATCAAGGGAGCTACCATGCAATGACTCACTTGCATGAGGCCATACCAAGGGAATTGCTCACCCTTGCTTGGAGAGACTCAGCAATGCCCCCACAGACTTGTGCTCCCTGAGCACATGGACTGAGAGTATAAAACAGACAGAGTGGATACATACTGGGTCTTTCTCCTGCCCCCACCTATGCTGCAAGCAACCAAGACCCTGAGAAGAAGACAAGATTCCAACACAGGAGATTGGCCCGGGTTTAAGGAACAAACCTGTATATTAAGGACTGCAAGATCCAGTGGGGTGAGAAAAAAATGCTTAATCTAGTTGCTGCCCACTCTAATAGGGTTGAGAGTTTAGACTGCGTGCTTATATTTTATTTCTTTTGATAACCACTCCGACTTGTTATGCTTTGACTTATAATCACTTAAAATCTATCTTTATAGTTAATAAATCTGTTTGTTTATTCTACCTGAAGCAGTGTGTTTGGTTTGAAGTGGGTCAGAGACTCCCCTTGGGATAACAAGCCTGGTACATATCAATTTCTTTGTTAAATTGATGAACTCATATAAGCTTGCAGCGTCCAGCGGGCATAACTGGACACTGCAAGACGGAGGTTCCTAGGGTTGTGTCTGGGACCGGAGATATTGGCTAGTGTCATTTGGTTGCACAGTCCAAGGGGGTTCTCACAGCAAAGCAGGGTCAGGCTAGCTCCCAGAGTCAAGGATTGGAGTGACCTAGCAGATCACTGGTCCAGACAACACCAGAGGGGAATGTCACACTCTCTCACAACTGACTGTGGAGTTCGGGTGCAGGGCCCCTCTGGATTCCCCAGAGGTCCCATCCAGGTGGACCCGCTGTGGAAAGTGCATGGTGAGAACAGGGGAGCTGAATGCTCTGAGATCAGACCCAGGAAGGCCGTAGCCTACAAGGTTTCTTGCCCTGGCAAAAGCTCAGAGGGGAGTCACGTTACCCCAGAGTCCTGTCTGGCTTCAAACAGAGCAGTTCCAGAGCACCGGGCCTGTGACTGCATGACACCCCAGGAGCGACTCCTTCCTGGATCTCTTCCTTTCACAGTCTCACAGCCAGAATTCAGGTCCCTGTTTGGCACCATTCCATGTGAAACAGGGTCATTCTGAGGAACACGAGCACTTCCTATGAGCACGTCCAGGTGTCATGACTGCCTGAGTATATTTACTTTCCACCCAGCAAACAAGTTCCAGGGAATGGCCGGCTGGTGGCTGGTGCTTAGGAGGAAAGTGCCCGTGACAATGATCTCATCACAGTGTATGGTTCCTGCCACCAAGGGCTGGGAAAAGCAGTGGAGGGGGCTGCGGGTCGGGATTGAGGAGCCCCGGTGAAGTTCAGGGAGCGGGATGTGATGGGGAGGAGATCAGAGCTGGGTTAGCAGGAGGGGTACGGGACGGGTCTGAGAGACAGTGCAACAGCTGGGGTGTGCGGGGAGCAGGGCTGAGATAGCAGGGGCTGTGCAGGGCTGGCCTTTGGGAAAATGAACTTGTATTTTGGCCCCCGCCCGCATCACTCCTGGCCCCCACGGGCTCCCTGGGCTTCCCCCCCGATCCGCTCTGGGCCCCGCTGCCTCCCCCAGTGTTTTATTTGTATTGAAAGACCTGCCAGAGTTCAGCCCTAGCACAAATTAAGCACCGGCAGGGAGGCCTGATACTGGCCGGTGCTGGCCGGGCGCCCAGCTCTGAAGGCAACACCACCACCAGCAGCCCAGAAATAAGGGTGACCTGGTGTATGGTGTATTGCCACCCTCACTTCAGAGCTGCTGGTGTGGCTTGTGGTGCCTGGCACTCGGCATGCAGCTCAAGGTGGGATTCGTGCTGTCACATGGTGGGGCTGCATCTTGCCAGAGCCCACGGCCCTCCTGCAGCCCTCTGGCTCACCGGGGCTCCGTTTCAGATTTGGAGGGGGAGGAGGAGGGAACTTTAACCATGATTCCAGGGACTACTTAGGCACCTGAAAACTCTAGGGCAGTGGTGGGCAACCTGCAGCCCATCAGGACAAGCCGCTGGTGGGCCGCCAGACCGTTTGTTCACATTTGCACGGTTAACCGCAGCTCCCAGTGGCTGCGGTTCGCTGTTCCCGGCCAATGGGAGCTGCGGGTGCCTGTGCAAATGTAAACAAACAGTCTGGGGGCCCGCCAGCGGCTTGTCCTGACGGGCCGCGTGAGGCCTGCGGGCCGCAGGTTGCCCACCACTGCTCTAGGTTTTTTGCAGATATTAACTTAGGAATTAGGTGACAGGAGCACCTTTTCTAATGGTTATAAAAAGAAAGAAAAACTATATGCAGACTCCAATTAAAGACACATTTAAAGTTTATATGTAGATTTAGAACAATGAGGAGACAACACAGCAAGATAGTCCCAATCCCAAGCCTTGAGGTATCAGTTCTGGAGCTTTAACACAGATATCGGAAACATAACTTTGATACTTTCCTGGATCACACCCCTTTTACAGGCTCCCAGATGGAATTCGGGTCCCTGGTGTGGTTGGCACCATTCCACGGCAAACAAGGTAATTCTGAGAAGCACGAGCATTGCCTAGGAAAGTTCACATGCCCAGGTGTCATGACCGCCTGAGTATATTTACTTTCCACCCAACAAACAGGTTCCAGGGAATGGCTGGCTGGTGGCTGGTGCTTAGGAGGAAAGCGTCCGTGACAATGATCTCATCACAGTGTACGGTTCCTGCCCTTTGTTTTCAGTTTTTTTATTTCATTTAATTTTTCCTGGGAATTTATCAGTGTTTACCACCACCACAACATAAACAGGTGAAAATTGGTGCAAAAACTATTATTCATTTTTCTGGGTAAATATCAGGGTTTATTTTGATGGATGGAAGGACAGTGGAAAAAAAGTATTCAGTAGAATAATGCTTTGATTAATGGAATTCAATGTGATGTGCTGCAGAACTAAAACAGAACTCAAGTCACAATGCCACCTTGGAGTTTAAGAAAACAATAGATCCCTAATCCCCAAATAAACCTTTTCATTTGAATAAATAGTTTACTGTTATAGACTTAGAACTATTATGTAACCCTTCTGGCAGGTGAAGCCAGCAGCAACCAGGGCCGAATTCAGTATCTAAAGGTTCCTTTTCAACAATACAACACGAAACCGGCTTGAGACAATTACACACCACCCCTTGGCACCACTAAGAGGCAAAACTTCCTCTCTCGCAAGCACAGAGTCTGAGTGTAGCAAAAACTTTTAATAAAAGGAGGGAATTAACTCAGCAATAATTAGGGAAAACACTGCAACTAGGGCTCATAAACACAAAGCATGAGCAAAAGACCCACCCCCAAGTAATTTGGGCAGTGTCCTTTTCCCCTCAGGGTCTTAAGTCCAGCAACCCCAAAGTCCCTTTAACGTGCCCGTCCCTTCTCTGTACCCCACTCACCGTTGCTGTCCTTGGCTGCTGCAGCCCCAGAGTTCAGAGGTTCATCCGCAGTGTTCACTTCCCACCGTGGGTAGAAGGTGGGGGGTAAGGAGGCACCTTACACACTGCACTACTTGGGCACTCGCTCGTTGCCCCAATGGCCGATTGCCACGCCTCTGCCGGGCTCTGCTCTGGCCCTCTCCTCCAGCTTCTCTGCTGGCCACTTGCCACGCCTCTCCACTCTCTGCCCTGCTGGCCACTAGCCACGCTTCTCTGCCAGCCGCTTGCCATGCCTCTTCACCAGCCACCCTGTGAGCCACCCACTTGCTAAGATGTCTTCAAGTCCCCCCGCCCCCTTAACACAGCTCTCAGTGATTTCAGCTGCTAGTGGGGGAGCCTCACTGCTGGCGCACCCAGGTCAGTCTCTTGCAATAGATACACTGTCCCAAAGCAGGTCTAATACTTAGACCTAGATATCAGTGACTTCAGCTTTGCAGCATGTAACAAGACTCATTTGAGTCTAAATTAGCTCTTTTATTATACCCTGGAGAGACAACAGGCCAAATAGTATCTAGGCCCCTTCAAAAAGTCCCGGACTACTCACAACAAGTACTTGTCCCCACCCTCTCTCAACATATTGGGCTTCGGAACCCATGTTCCCTGCATAGCAAGTGCTGTTCAGTTGAGGGTGAGTCCCTCCATTGGGGTATGCCAGGTACAGTTCTGCTGCCCTCGGTTCACACAACAAGGATAACACCTCTTATTACTCCTGCCCCAATAACAAGGAGACTGGGGATCCAACACCAGCCACAAGTGATCATTTGGGGAAGCAGCACCTAGGCAGGGTGGCTGTGTCCACGCAAATGAGATCAGCTTCTGAAGTCTTTTTCCACAGCTCACCACTAGATTGTGGGGGAGAGCTCATCCAGACTCTGCTTACAAATATTTACTTTTAATAATTGGGCCACACCATTTGCAGTGCATGCACTCAACTTCATCCTTTTATCCTGTTTTTGTTTTTTTTAAACTTTTGAATACGTCCTTCTGTTCTGAAATGTATTCTGAGACAGATTGTTGTTTTCATCCCATTTTAGTGTGTCAAACCTATAAACCATTCTCTTTATAAACCTGTTTGTTTCTTGTGTTTATCTTCTAGACTAATATAGCCTTATTTCAACACACACCTCTGCATACACACACAGACTAATGTCTTAGCGTAATACATATCTCTCATGGATTGTATTTTCCTAGTAAAACAAGTTATTTTTTATATATTGAATGATACAAAAGTAGGGTGAAAATCAGAAAAAAATGAATAAGTTTTGTAAAACCTGTGAAATTTTTGGTAAAAATTGGTTTAAACTGAAAACAAAGGGGCTTATTTGTACACTATCTTTAGTAGAGATAAATAAAAATAAATAAAATCTGCTGACTTTCTCTAACAGACACACTCGGTGTTACTGCCATTATCTGCTCTATTTTAGTCAGTTGTTTTTCACTCCACTAAAAACGTATTTACTTTATTTTAACACGCATGACTAAGGTTTCTTTCCTCTTTTATTAAGAAAGGGAATTTATTTTTCTAATTATTTTGGCATTTATGTACATGACTCACCAACATTTGACTCCATCATACTTGGAACTGCATTTATTTTCATATGAGTTTTAAGTTATTTTACAGATATAACTAAAAATACAATTTAAACATAAGTGACCCTCATCTGCACAGTGTCTACAGTTATGTGTTTGTTTAGCTATTTTTTTGAAATGGGAATTGCTAAGGTGAATACAAGCTAAAGTTACATTCTAGAAAGATACCATTATTTGAGTCTCCCATTTTGAATAATAAATGACAAAGCACAATATGGCAATAAAAGTAATAATGATAATTACTCTAGACAGAACAAATTAGGCATTTTAGAACTCTTTACTCAAAGAATTAAATTTAAGCATAAGAGCTGTTAAGGGCTGTTTCAAGAGGACTTGTGATCAGTTGTTCTCCATGTCCACTTTAGGTAGGACAAGCAAGAATGGGCATGAGCTGCAGTAAGGGAGATTTAGGTTCGATAGTAGGAAAAACTTTCTAACTATAGGGGTAGTTAAGCTCTGGAATAGGCTTCCAGGGGCGGTTGTGGCATCCCTGTCTGTCAAGGTTTTCTCCCCACTCTAAACTTTAGGGTAAAGACGTGGGGACCCGCATTTAGAGCCCCTAAACTTATTTTTACCAGCTTAGGTTAAACCCCCCAAGGTACAAAATTCCCTGCACCCCAAGAAACGCTTTTCGCTGCCACCATCAAATGTTTAACAGGGATCCAGGAAAGGAATTACTTGAACTTCCCTCCCCCCCAAAATACCCCCTTAAGCCGTACACCCCCTTTCCTGGGAAAGCTTGAGAACAATTTTCCAACCAATTGGTTACACAGTGATTTAAAAACCCACCCCCTGGGTTTTAACACCATAGAAAACAGTTAGCTTCTTAAAAGAAGGATTTTATTAAAAATAAAGAAGGTAAAATCATCTCTGTAAAATTAGGGTGGTAACTATTTTACAGGGCACTATATTTCCAAACTCAGAGAGATTTCCCCCTCTGGACAAAACCTTAACGTTACAGAAAACCATGAATACCCCCCCCCCCACCTTTGCCCTTTTTAACACAGGGGATACCAAGCAAAATAAACAGAAATTTATACGCTATGCTATTTAAACTTACTTTAGAAAAGGGAGGTTTGATTTTTTGCAGGTTTTTTCTGTCTTTTAAGATTACCCTCTCTTAGACAAAGACACACACTAAAAACTTCCCGCCTCCCAAAGTTTGAAAGTATCTTGTTCCCTTATTGGTCAGATGCCAGCCAGGTCAGGTGTTAGTCTGGCTACCTGCATTTTTTAACCCTTTACTGGAAAGAGGATTTTATAGCACTGCATTAGACCCTCTCCCCCTTCCCTTCATATTTATGACACGCCCCCCAAATCACCAATAGTGTACATTCCGCTCCACCCTGGTTTTCTCCATTTCTAGGGCATGCTTCCTCTCTCTCTCCTTCTCCTCCTCAGCATGCTTTCTCTTCTTCTTAGCATGCTTTCTCTTTCTTTTCTTTTTCTCCTCAGCATGCTTCCTTTCCTTCTCAGCATGCTTCCTTTTTTTTTTCCTCAGCATGCTTTCTTTTTTCCTCAGCATGCTTTCTTTTTCTTTTTTTTTTCTTCTCAGCATGCTTTCTTTTTTTCTCAGCATGCTTTCTCTCTTTCTCCTTCTTCTCCTCAGCATGCTTCCTCTCCTCCATAGCATACTTCCTCTTTTTCTCAGCATGCTTTTTTTCTTTTTTTCTTTCTTCCATCTCCATTTGTTTAAGTTGTAGCAGTCTTGCATGTTTCTTCTCCTCCTCATCAGCTTGTAGCCGAGCTATTTCAAGTTTAATAGCTGCTTTACTGGCAGTCATCTTAGCCTTTGTTTTTAATCTGTCTTAACCCGATAGAGTTAGAAAAGAAAAAAAAACTTGCTTGGGTATTCCCTGTAGGGGTTAACTACCTGCTTTCATATGTAGATACTCTAGCTCCTAGCAGCTTAACCCCTCCCCCCTCCCTGCTTCCAGCAGCACAGGGAAGAGTCAGAGAGAAGAAAAAAAAATTCTAAACTCCCTGTGTCTGGTTCAAAAAAAATCTCTGGTTCAATATATCCCACCACTGCCACCATGTCAAGGTTCCCTCCCCACTCTAAACTCTAGGGTAAAGACATGGGGACCCGCATTTAGAGCCCCTAAACTTATTTTTACCAGCTTAGGTTAAACCCCCCAAGGTACAAAATTCCCTGCACCCCAAGAAACGCTTCTCGCTGCCACCATCAAATGTTTAACAGGGATCCAGGAAAGGAATTACTTGAACTTCCCTCCCCCCCAAAATACCCCCTTAAGCCGTACACCCCCTTTCCTGGGAAAGCTTGAGAACAATCTCCCAACCAATTGGTTACACAGTGATCTAAAAACCCACCCCCTGGCTTTTAACACCATAGAAAACAGTCAGCTTCTTAAAAGAAGGATTTTATTAAAAATAAAGAAGGTAAAATCATCTCTGTAAAATTAGGATGGTAACTATTTTACAGGGCACTATATTTCCAAACTCAGAGAGATTTCCCCCTCTGGACAAAACCTTAACGTTACAGAAAACCATGAATAACCCCCCCCCCCCCCTTTGCCCTTTCTAACACAGGGGATACCAAGCAAAATAAACAGAAATCTATACGCTCTGCTATCTAAACTTACTTCAGAAAAGGGAGGTTTGATTTTCTGCAGGTTCCTTCTGTCTTCCAAGATCACCCTCTCTTAGACAAAGACACACACTAAAAACTTCCCCCCTCCCAAAGTTTGAAAGTATCTTGTTCCCTTATTGGTCAGATGCCAGCCAGGTCAGGTGTCAGTCTGGCTACCTGCATTTCTTAACCCTTTACTGGAAAGAGGATTTTATAGCACTGCATCAGACCCTCTCCCCCTTCCCTTCATATTTATGACACTGTCATTGGTTGTTTCTGAAGAGCAGGTTGGACAAACACCTGTCAGGCTGGTCTAGGTTGACTTGGTCCTGCCTCAGCACCGGGGGCTGGACTTGATGACTTCTCAAGGGCCCATCCAGACCTACATGGCTCTTACTCTGTGATCGCTATCTCAGGAAGAAATTTCCACTACTGGTAGTTGAGTTCATAGCAGCCCACTGCAGCTCTCCTGGGAGCCACTGCTGCTGGGTCGTGCCGGAGGCGAGAGGACCTCAGGGCTGATCCAGGCGATGTGTCTCAGAAGTGGAGTGGATGGCAGAGGGGAGATGGGGCGAGGGCACGGGGAAGCGTCGGGTCATACAGATCCATTGTCTGCAAACATTCCAGGTCTTGGGACGCTTTTATCTTCGTCAGCCCTTCAGTCAACCAATAAACCACGCAATGGGAAATGCTGCGAGTTGCTTCACTCTTCTTAGCTGGCAGCACAGTGACCAGGTGGGTCACAAGTAGGGACTTGACACTATTGTTAAAGGACAGAGGGATTGCCAGACTGCATCAGAAGTTCATGTCCAGTGGCAGGCACCAGGTGCTTCCCAGGTTGGTACAAGCCGCTCTGCAATAGCAGCCATCTCGACTATCTCTTGCTATATCGCGATACACCTCAGCTTTAGTACGGCTTTTGATATCGTCTCACACGACCTTGTCATAAACAGCACCTAGATGAGCCTAGGATAAGATGTGCTCACAACTGGTTGGAAAAGCCTACTCAGAGAGTAGTTATCAGTGGTTCACAGTCTTGCTGGAAGTGCATAACGAGTGGGGTCCCGCAGGGATCAGTTCTGTGTCTGGTGCTGTTCAATACCTTCATCAGTGATTTAGATAACGGCACAGAGAGTACAATTATACAGTTTGCAGACAATACCAAGCTGGGAGGGGTTGCAAGCTTTGGAGGATAGGATGAAAATTCAAAATGATCTGAACAAACTGGAGGAACGGTCTGAAATAACAAGGATGAAATTCAAGAAGGACAAATGCAAAGTACTCCACTTGCAAAGGAGCAATCAATTGCACACATACAATGGGAAAGGACTGGCTAGGAAGGAGAATTGCAGAAAGGGATCTGGGAGTTAGAACGGATCACAAACTAAATATGAGTCAACAATAATATAAGCCCTTTAACCTCTCGCTGAAATCAAACATTGGATCTAATAGTTAAGGGAATTTTAAATTCACTCCATCTGAGGAGAGAGGAGGCAAGGGGAGCCAGGAAACCTGAACCAATATAGAAGAAAGGGAAGGGTTTAATTAGTTAATATAGAACCTGAGAGAAAGAGAGAGAGAGAGACAGAGAGGGAGAGAGACAAAGGGGGAATGGTACAATTTTGACATTTTTGAAGATGGCCCAAAGGCTGAAACAGATACTTCAAAACCCCTGACCCAGGCAAATTGCCAGTGAAATGACCTGAGTAAAAACTACAACTGGTCAAATGGACCAATAATTTTTCAGTTAATCTTGACTTGAATAAAAAAATGAATAAAGGAGGGCTGTGCTTTTGTCCATTTCGTGTTCACTTTCATCAGGTATCTAGTGAACTAATTTACTATCAGCAATGTTAGTGGAAATGATAAAGTGTACGCAAAGATAACAGAATATTGGTGGAAAGCAAATTTTGAATGAGTAAATGCAAATATTCACACCAGAAACCTGATGCCAAATTATATGATCGTCTAGGGCACAATTCAGCAAAAACCATCCCTCTTCAGCAAAGTTTAAGACTATCCTTAAGTTCCTTAGACTTTAGTGAACCCTCGTGCTTTGCAGAATAAGGATGGTTTGCTGAACCCAGGACCTCATCAAGACGGAATTCTTATCCGTCCAAACAATTCTAACCAGGGCAGCGCAAATATCAAATGTCAGTTACTCACATTGAATAGCTCCCCGCCAAGAATTGTTTTGTTGCAATTATTTGGAAAATAACTCTGAATAGTGAATATGTTTCTGAAAAGTGAGGCATGCTCACAGATAATTCACCAATAGAAAAAGATACAGATATGTTACCTTCTGTGCATAATTTGCTCAGCACTGCTACAGACATTCAACACTGAGCACTATCTTCACAGCGGTGGTTCTACCCCTTCCATGGTTCTGGCCGTTTGTAACCCAGCGGGCCAGTTATTCAGAGGGGAATAGGCCGCACCCCATGTAGGAGTGTAGTTTGGAGTGCTAGACCCCTGAGCACCGGGGAGTCTTAGCCCTGGTCTACACTGCGGGGCGGGGGGTGGGGGTGGGAATCGACCTAAGATACGCAACTTCAGCTATGAGAATAGCATAGCTGAAGTCGATGTATCTTAGGTCGTTCCTCACAGCACGGGGTCGACTGCCGCCGCTCCCCCGTCAACTCCGCTTCCGCCTCTCGCCGCGGTGGAGTACAGGAGTCGATGGCAAAGCGATCGGGGATCGATTTATCACGTCTACACTAGACGCAATAAATCGATCGCCGATAGATCAATCACTACCCGCCAATGTGTAGTGTAGACGTACCCTTAGGAGGCAATCTGCCCCCTTCAGCAGAAAATGACTATGAGGATGAAAAAAACCAAACCCCATATAATTTCTGGTAACTTTTTTAGCAGAAAACATTTGATTTTTTTGATCAAAATATCAAAATTCTGAAAAACGAATATTTCAGCCAAAAGCTACTGACGGCTGAATATTTTTGGCTGCAAACTGGGAAATCTTTGGGTTTTTGATGAAAATGCTCAGTTTTCCTATTTTCAGCAATCTGGTGAAAAATCAGAAATGTTCTAGGAAAGCAGACCTTTTCTGTGAAATGTTTTGTTTTTTCAAAAACTTCACTTTTTATACAAAAAAGTTTTGATGGACAAATTTTGGTCAGCCCTTCTCCCAGCATTCCCTCCAGAATTTAACAGCCCTGCATGTCCCCTGTCTATACATGTTGTGTGCATTGCACAATCAAGACTTGGTGGGAAAGAAGAGACCCTAACCTCCCCTCCTTGCTTAGCAGCAAAATGGAGCTCAGCATCTAGACCTGTATTTGCATTTGGGGAGGAATGCATTAGACTGGGGTTTCCAAAGGGACTAAAGGGATTTAGGCACCTGAATCACATTGAATTGGGTGCCAAATTTCCATAAGATCCCCGTCAAAAGCCCAACTTTCATGACTGCTCTTTCCTTTCTGTGCCTTAAAATAAAGATTTCCATCTGATACCAATCCTTTCCCAACAAAGTGCGTTAAAAGAAAATACTAGAAAGAATCAAATTTAACTATAGAAGAAACAGTTTCGTCCATTTAATTGGAGTGATTTTAAACAAGGTTGGTTGCTGTATTGGAAGCTCTACCAGGGAGCATGTGCACCCCGGTCCCCTCACACCCCCGACCTGCCCGTTGCTGGGAGCCTTACTAACACTCAGTGGGCGTGTTTCGATTGCTAGCTCCCAGTACCAAAAGGGGGAGGGTTGATGGGCAATCAGGACCCTGAGACTGACAGTCCCCAGGAAAAATGGGGAGAGGCCAACGCTCCAGGTCAGCCTGATTGAAAGGGCGGGCCGGCGAATCAGGGAGTCAGGAGGCCAGGGTGGGTCCCGTCCTCCATGCGAGCTGGAATTGCCTGAGTCAGAGTGAGCGGGGCCGAGCTAAGGAGAGAGCAGGGGCCTGAGCTGAGCTGGGCCAGAGCCAGAGGGGCCAGGGCAGCAGCCCAGGGAGCTGGAGGCCGAGCAGCAGCAGCAGCCGTGCTGAGGCAGAGGAGCTGGGGCTGAGGCAGAGCTGGGTGCAGGGAGCAGCTGGGGAGAGCGAGGGGGGATCCTGGGCAGTGGGCCCAGCGCAGGGAGACGCCTCAGCCAAGTAGGGTGACCAGATGTCCCGATTTTATAGGGACAGTCCCGAGATTTGGAGATTTTTTTAATATGGGCTCCTATTACCCCCGACCCCGTGTCCCAATTTTTCATACTTGCTGTCTGGTCACCCTACAGCCAGGAGGCCCTGCAGGCCAGACTTGCAGGGGGATCGTAACCCCAACAGGGCAGGGGTGATGCTGGGAAGAAGGGTCCTGCCACCCAGAGCCTGAGAGCATGTGGCCACCACCAGAGCAAGTGTCCAAGCATCCCTGCTGCACAGCTGAGGCCTGGGACCTACAAGGAACAGACTGTGAACTGGCCTGACATTGCAGAGACACTGTTTGTGATGTTCCCTGCCACCGAGCGGGGTGACGTGTTTCCTTTAACCTTCCCCATTTTTCCTTATTCCTTTTAAAATTAATTGTTGATTAAATAATTTGCATTTGCTTTAAATCGTATGCAATGATCAGTGGGTCAGGGAAGCATCCAGTGCACAGAGAGTACCCCGGAGCGGGGACACCCTAGCCACTGACCTAGGTGACCACAGCAAGGTTGGGGGTCGAGCCCCCAGGAATCCTGGGCCCAGCCTTGTTGGGGTGATGAGGACTTTGCCAGACAGGAGAGTGCAAGGGGAGCCCTCGAGGACAGGGAGGCCTCTGGGTAAAGGGAGTGGGAGCGAGGACTCAGATCCTTTTGTTAGCCCATTTCACCGGGGTAGTGCAGAAGCCTGGAAAGTTCCCCACAATAGCGGGACTATTCCCCCGCTTACAATAGGGATAAATTCTGCTTAATGGAGACACAAGTACCAACAATGCTGATGAAGAGGATGCATTCACCCACTGCGGAGAAGAAATGAGTTATTTTACATGTTGTGAAATTTGACATTTTTTCTCTTGAAGAAACAAACAGATAAAATAAAATAAAACTTAAAACGAATCAGTGTTTCATTTCTTAATAGCTTATTTCTGACAGCTCTTTTCCTATATGGCCCATTGTTAATCTGGACAGCTGGTTACTTAGGGGATGTCTTACTTATAATGGGATTTTATATAAACCTAGGGCTTTAGTATATTTGCTTGAAATATTTCCAACTGTCATGTAATCCTATTGCTGACCATCCTGAACATAAGATAAGCAAAATCTGAACAACAGGTGACTACCTGCCCTCTTTGGGAGTCCGATTCTGCCGTATAATTGCTGAGAATCAAGAATCTTGAAGCATTGGCCATTAAATGGTCAACTAAAGATGATGTCCAGCAATACATAACCTTCTCTACCTAGACAGCCTCCTTCCCGTAATAGAATTTGATGTCAAGATATTATCTGATTCTGCCACCCTTATTCATTGTCAAGTCCTATTATAAAGCCCTTGTATGAAATACAGGTTCAAACTCTGAGAAATGACTCGTTAAAAAGCTTATGCTGAAATAAATCTGATGAAGTGGGTTCTTAACCCACGAAAGCTTATGCTGAAATAAATTTGTTAGTCTCTAAGGTGCCACACGTATTTTTCTTATTTTCTTTTTGCTGACACAGACTAACACAGCTACTACACTGAAACCTGTCGTTAAAAATGCTCAGACTCCATATTTAGAATCTCTCAATGACTAGTGAAAATGTGTTTACAAGTAACCAGGTGCTTTACAAACTCAGCCTGAACTCTGAAAGTCAAGCTGGGCTCTTGCTGTTTCATGAACCATTGGCAACAAATATTTTCACTCAGAATTCAGGTAATAGTTCTGTTGCTGATGCATGAGCCAGAAAAAAATCCAACTCAAAATGTACATGTTAAATTTATCCTAGAAATGAAATGACAGGCTGTTAGGTCACAGAACACAGGTGCTTCGTGCATAAAACCCTACTTAGTAGGCAGCACACTAGTGTCTATATTAGCTACAGTAATTACAGAATTGTTATTATAAAACATTCTCTACATCATAGTGTCCCACCTGCTAACTGGCAGAGAGGCCAATAGATGGGAAGATATCACTTGATCACAGACAGTCTTCAAGTATATACATGAGAACAAGATTTCTGATAGTAGAGGGCTTCTTAATTTAGGATTAAAAAATCATGAGATCTATAGCCTGGAATCTGAAGATGAACAAATTCAGACTAGAAATAAGGTGCGTGTTTTTAACAGTGAGGGTAGTTAACACTTGGAACAAATTACCTAGCAATGTGATGAATTTTCTATCATTAAAATGAGACTGGATGTCTTTCTCAAAAAGATGCTACAGCTCAACCAGAAGTTATCAGCTTGATGCAAAAATTGCTGGGAGAGGTCTGCTGGGCTTTCATGCAGATCAGAGTAGATGATCTCAACAGTCCCTTCTGGCCTTGAAATGCAGGAATTTGCAGATGTGCATGTACCCTTACCTGAGTAAGGGGATAGCGGGGTCCCTGCTGCGGGACTAGTTTGTCTTTAAGGATTAGGGAACCCTTCACTCCATCTTTTGCTGGATAGTTAGTGACACTTTGACCCCACCCTGGACTTGGAAAGTAAGAGATGGGAAGTGGTTCAGGGAAGCAGCGTCAGGGCACTCCTTGGTGTAATTTCCACTCCTAGAGCCCTGGGTCGGAGCCTGCTGGAGAGGGAGGGCCCAGGCCACCATACCAGGCAGCTGTGAGCAGCTCTTCCTGCCCCCTGAGATAAGGGGGATAAGGACACTGGAAACCCTGAGGCAAGAGTGTGAGGCAGTACTGCCACTCCAACAGCTGCCCTGAGATCTGTGGGAGGGCCCCCTAGATGCCGGGACATTTCCATGGTTGCAGAGCCAAGACTTAACCACCTCTGAGGGCTCACTCACCCTTATCCTTATGGGGGAGATTGCACATTAAGACAATTCATCATTGCCCTGCACATTCTGTAGTCACGTACCCCTGTGTACAAATCTTGGGGATCTGTGGATTCTGGGAACCAGGAAGGGGTGGGGTGCAACACACACACACACACCCCATTTTCTTTCATTCACCTTCAGTCCCCTCCCTCACATGTTTCCTGAGTGTTTTTTCAGAGATTTTCCCTTTGCCCACACCTGCCTTTTATAGTCCAACGGATTTTGGCGGGCTTATTTGCTGAGTCTGCTGAGAGAGTTCTGAGGTGAGTACACAAATCTGCTGTGTGTGAATGGAATTTATAATCCAGATAAGTGATTTTTAAAATATGTATTTTATATTTACTGTAGATTTGGGATTTTTAAAAGTTACTTCTTGTTTCTGGAGCAATTGGAATGACTGAGATTGACGTTTAGATGCACTGCAGGGACGTTTTCATAACTGAAGCTATGGAAAAATTGCAATTCATTCATAAAACAGTGACATATAATCAGAAGGAATTTTGTGTAAATACAGAGTTTGAGCTAACATTTATCTGTATTAATTGGATCATGCTGAGTGTGTAGATGAGAGCAATAGATGCTAATCTCCTTGTCACATAATGTTTGATTTAGAGTTGTAATGCTAAGGGAGGTAGGCACTTCACTATTTTATGTTATTTTTTTCAAAAGAGGAAAATTGTAATCAAAACCACTCTCCTTTTCCTATGAGACCTTTAAGGCAGGAATCTGTTCTGAGGGATCTGTGGGGATGGCAGAACTTGACATGTCTAGAGCTCTCAAGTACAAAAAGGACTTTCATTCTTAACAATAGATTGTCACATTGGAAAGTACATCTTGGTGTAAAATATACGAGGCTACTGCATGTGCATGGGATGGGCAGGCAGTTGGGGAAAAGAAGAAAAAGGGAATAAAAAAACGGCTTGTGAATTTTTCTTCTTCCCTTGTGTTTCACTGGAGGTGCTTCAGAGGAGGAGATGCGTATTCCACAGGATGAACAGCATTGCTCTGCTGGTAATTGGCAGTTGTCTTTGGAGTTTAAAGGGGGAATACATTGGGAAAACAAAAACCCCTTACTAGTTATTTGGGGTCAGTTGGATTATAAAGTATATATAAGAAAGCTTTAAAAGAAACTGAAGACCAGAGCTGGTCAAACTCCCCAATTTTTTTCCTATAGAAATTCTGAACAAATACATGTGATTTTTTCATGGAAAAAAATCGGAATGAAATAAAATGAATTTGTTCAATTTGTATAGAACATTGTGTTTCAATCTGACGCTCCCGAACATTCAGTTTTTGCTTTTTCCTTTTTTTTGAGTTTTGATTTTCTCCCGCCTTCTGTCAGTTTTCTCCATTTTACATGGTTACATTTCTTTCCTTTTTGTTCTTTCTAACTTTTCCAAAATTGGAGAAATTTTGCAAAGTTACAGAGCGCAGAAAAAAAATCCCGTGGGGAAAAAAAATAAACAAGCAAACAAACCCTAGACTTCACTCAGTCAATCTGTTGCATCCAGTGGCAAAACAGGAGAAAAGAGAGAGAAAGTGGGAGAGATAGAAATCCAAATGTTTGCTTTTTAAAAGATGTTCTGGTTATTAAGAACCACTGATAACTATTCTCTGGGAATGGTTTTAGAACCTGTTTTGTACACATCTTATAGTAGTTCCGTCTAGGTAGCATTTCCTTAGTTTGTTTATGAGATGGTCAGGTGAGGCAGTGGATGTTTTCAGCGACCTATCCACAGTGACTCCAAGGGCTCTTTCTTGAGTGGTAACAGCTAATTTAGACCCCATCATTTTATACCTATAGTTGGGATTATGTTTCCCATTACTCTTGGGCATAGGCGCCGACTCCGTGGGTGCTCCGGGGCTGGAGCACCCACGGAGAAAAATTGGTGGGTGCAGAGCACCCACCGGCAGCTCCCCACCATCCCCGGGGCCTGTGCCCAGCTCCCTGCCAGCCCCAGGACCTGCGGCAAGCTCACCTCAGCACCGGGAGACGTTGCGGGGCCCTGCCCCCGACGCCGGGCGTCAGCCCCCACCGGCGTCACTGGAAGTTGGCGCCTATGCTCTTGGGTGATACCATTTGGTCCTCGTGACTCTGCTTTCAGTTTCAAACACAGGAGTTAACCTCAAAATGACGGCAGTCTCTTTCTCGCTCAGCCCTTCTGACACCATGGAATGACCTTGGAGTTCATTAAACAACAAACAGGTGAGTATCTGCTGTGCACAGCTATATTGCGTTCTCACCCTCTGTTTTCAGGGCACAGCTCAGAATTCCTGCAGTCCTTTCTGAGGAAGCCTCTCTAAATAGTAATCTTGCGCAAACACATCTCCACACCTGCTGTCCCTGCAGTGGGAGGGAATGGATTAGGTGACATCCACCCAGCTGCCCTAGCAGGTGATCCACGCCCCATGCTTCCTTATCACAATCTTGTCCCTGTTTTTCACTGAAAAAAGTTTGAACATTTTCACCCAGCTCTGCTAATCCCGTTCAGAGATTGCATGGGATTTGGGCTGGTATTTATAAAGGAACCTAAGGGCTGTTTACTTGAGCTTTGCAGAGCAATAAATCCACAGCCCTACCTGCTCCCTTCTCACCCGTCCCCCCACTGAGAAAGCTGCTTTCATTTTTCACTCCTCACTTAACAAATAACTTTGGGAAATGACAGCTCTCGCTTCATGAGCCACAGTTATGCAGTGGCAGAGTTTAAAGGTAGCAAGCAGCCATAACCAGCCCCACCAGGTACTCAAGGTTACTGGATTTGGATCTCCAGGTAGCATGGGTGGCTGGTACGAAGACCAGTGGAGGCTTAGCCTCCCCTAAGCCAGGCCATGACCCCACCCGCACTCCACCCCGAGACCCTGCCCTTGCTTCCCCTCTCCCCTGAAGCCGGTGGGGACTCGGCTCCGGCCAGTGGCCTGGAGCTCAGGGCTTGGGCCAGGGACTAGGGGAGCCAGAGGTGGCTTGGGCCGGTATTTGGGCCGGCCAGTGGGGTAGGACAGCTAAGGTTGGGCCTGGGTGACTCGAGTAGGCATGGGGCTCAGGCCATTTCGGGCTCCTCTAACAATGGGGGTTGGTGCTTGAGGCTCTGGACATGACATGATATATATTGTGGTATGTTCTTGTGATGGTCAGTGAATTAACCCTGGTGTCTTGGATAACTTACAATTTTGTCAACCAATACTCGTCTACATAAATTCTCCTGGCAGTCTCAGGTGAATAAAGTGTTAAATTCCTGTTCTAGCAGCGTTGTACCTTGTACTTTGTACAAGGAAGTAATTGATATTTGAGTTCATTATGTTTGTGAAGCCCTTTGGGAAGAAAAATACTGCAATAGCTGTACATAAATTGTTTCTACATGGCCTGATTCTTCCAGGCTCACTCATGGAGACATTAAGTACTTACTTCTCCTATGCTGGTCTCTACTTTACAAGGTGTGTGACTGTCACCTGAGTAGCAGTTGAATCAGCATTGCTGGAAAAAGAAATACAGTGAATTTACAAGACAATATATCGTGAGTTTGAATCTGAATTTTTCTTTTAAATAATTTTTGTGTTAGTGAAAAGTTCTCATTTGAGATCAGCGGAGAATAAATTCCTTCATAACATCTACCGCAGAAATAATAATAATAAAAAATGAAGCACAAATTCCCCCGTCTTGTTCTACAGACCACAATGGTGAATGCCATGTCATGTCTACTCTACACAAGTCCCATCCAGCAAAGGATAATGGGCTCTTTAGTCTTAATTTAGAGATTAGTATTAATTTGTTAGTTCTCTGTGTGTTTTGTTTCACTTTTTAGTGAGAACATTTTGCTATTAGAAACTTGGCTGGAAAAATCAGCACATTTCACATAGCCCATAATAGAATCACTGAATGGTGCTGAGTTTACATCACCCACAGCTTGGTCTGCATTTTATCCATGCAGCCACTGACAGGTGAAAGTGCCTAGAGGAGGGGAGGGATAGTTCAGTGGTTTGAGCATTGGCCTGCTAAACCCAGGCTTGTAAGTTCAATCCTTGAGGGGGCCATTTAGGGCTCTGGGGCAAAAATTGGGGATTGGTCCTGCTTTGAGCAGAGGGTTGGACTAGATGACCTCCTAAGGTCCCTTCCAACCCTGATATTCTATGATTCTAGAGTTAACTAAATATCACATGAATTCCTTTGTTTTCCCTCAGTCTACTTCCACAAAGGATCATTTTTTCTTACTGTTTTGTTTTTCAGGAACGTAGAACTTGCCATGTAAAATGAATGCAGTTTTGTATAGAGCTGGTCAAAATTCAAAATTTCCATTCTGTTGTAAATTCTGAAATTTTGAAAGTTTTAATTTTGATTCGGAACAAAAACTGGAAAGTTTGAAATTTCTTACATCGAGGAAATTCTGAATAAATATATATTTTTTAAATCAAATGGTTTTGATTCAGTTTTCCCAAAATGAAATAGAGCAGCTGGCTGCCCCAAGTCCTAGAGACTCCCTTGGCTGTATGGGGAGTCTCCCAAAGTTTGGGGAGTCCTCTGATACAGAAGTCAAGACTCCCATGGCCAGGCGTGCTGTTTGGTTTTGAGGAATAAGCATTTTCAGATGCAGTCACATTGTAGAAGAATTCGTGACCAGCTCTAGTTGTGTCTATACCTCATGCTACAGTTTGTGATGTTTTCAATTTCCATTGGCAGAGAGTTGGCTGAATTATATTGCGATCACTTCACAATGCACATAGGATTCAAAGTATTGGCCATTGCCAGCGTTCCATTTATTTTTGTCATGAAATGGCTTTGGGGTAAGAACACCATTTTTTATTAACTACTGATTAGATAATAAATAGATACATATCCATTGCTGCCTATCTAAATACTGTGTAAGGAAACCATGATGCAATGTAAAGAGGGAAATCCAAACAAATTTGGGAGATCTAATGGCATTGTGGTGGGAATAACACCATTGTGTTCTGGAGCCTGTCTATCTCTTCAGCTGTTTTTACATGATCTCAGGTGTGTGTAAAGTCTCAGTGACCCTGCTTCATTAACCGGGGGAGGGGAGAGTGACTATACAAGCTTCTTGTCTGAACACAAGTCATTAGTCACCCTCCTCAAGCTGCTGAAAAGTACAGAGAGCCATGTTTCAGGATGAAAGCACAGAGACACTGTTGCTTAGATGGGACATTTACCCTACCAGTGGATATTGTTAAAAGAAGCCTAAAATAACAGAATGATTGTTACATAGGCACTGACTTTTGTCGGTGCCGGTGGGTGCTCGCGCCCCCGCCCCCCCAACTCCACCCCGGCCCTGCCCCTTCCTCAAATCCCCGCCCCCTCCCCCGGGCACGCTGCATCCCCCCTCCCCCCATCTTGCAAGCTGGGGGGGGGGGGGTGGGGGTGGGGAAGCAGCAGAGCACCCACCGGGCCCGGCACCTCTCCGCCAGACCCCCCCGCCACCCCCAGCTCACCTCTTGGAGGCTGAGACAGATGCGAAGCGGCAGCCCACCGCTTTTCTTGTCTCCCTCTCCAGCTGGTCGGGGGGGTATGGGGAGGAGGCGTAGGGGGAGGGCCTGGCTCCGCCTTCTCCCCATACCGCCCCCACCAGCTGGAGAGGGAGCCAAGAAAAGCGGCGGGCTGCCGCTTCGCGTCTGGCTCATCCTCCCAGTCCAAGAGGCGGAGGTGAGATGTGCAGCTGGGCACGAGGCGGGGGGACTGGCGGGGAGCTGCCAGTGGGTGCTTGCGCCCCCGGCCCCACCTCCTCCCCCGGCCCCAGGTGCGCTGTTTTGGCTACGAGGGCGCTAAAGTTACATTTAAGAGGGAGGGTGATTAGCCGTTGTAACAATTTATGAGGGGTTGTGGTGGATCGTCCATCACTGGAAATTTTTCAAATCAAGATTGTATGTTTTTTCTAAAGGATCTGCCCTAATGCAAACATGAATTGTTTGGGGGAAGTTCTCTGGCCCATGTTAAAGATGATGAGAGTGCTTCCTTCCGGCCTCAGACAGTATGATGTTCATTGTGTCACTTGCTCCCTCACAGTTATTCTCCAATAAATACGGCTTTTGATATTTGAACTATTAGTTACCTTTGTTCTTTGCCATATTATTACGAAAGTTGCTACTGTTATCTTTAAATATATTTTTTCTTTTTTAGAAAAAGAGAATAAGTAAGTCTGTGACCTTTTTGTTCCATGTGCTCTACTGCTGTGTAGGAGTCTTGTAGAATGAAAAGAAAAATCACTGAGTTATTAGACCTCACCCCACTTTCCTGTTTTTGATAGAGCAGATTACTTGGCTAATTTGGTCAATAACATATATGAGCGCTTGCTGGTTCTGAGCAGTGCTGCTCATACATTGTTGAAATTTACATAGACTCACCCACTATGTGTTTGTATTCTCCAAGAACCATAACACTCTTGCTGAGACACAGTACGAAAGGCAATGTACACACTGAAAGGTCTCTGCATTGATACAGCAAATGGAACGCAGCTCATGATGTAAATGGTGTTACTGCTCCTTTCCTCACAGAACCCTGATTAGCGGAGGAGAATAGTGTGGCATATTCACCTTTTGCTAATTAGTTGTTGCCATGAAGCTTTTTCTTAAATTGATTAAAGCAAGAATATAATCTTCATAGAATCATAGAATCTCAGGGTTGGAAGGGACCTCAGGAGGTCATCTAGTCCAACCCCCTGCTCAAAGCAGGACCAAACCCAATTAGATCATCCCAGCCAGGGCTTTGTCAAGCCTGACCTTAAAAACCTCTAAGGAAGGAGATTCCACCACCTCCCTAGGTAACCCATTCCAGTGCTTCACCACCCTACTAGTGAAAAAGTTTTTCCTAATCTCCAACCTAAACCTCCCCCTCTGCAACTTGAGACCATTACTCCTTGTTCTGTCATCTTCTACCACTGAGAACAGTCTAGATCCATCCTCTTTGGAACCCCCTTTTAGGTAGTTGAAAGCAGCTATCAGATCCCCCCTCATTCTTCTCTTCTGCAGGCTAAACAATCCCAGTTCCCTCAGCCTCTCCTCATAAGTCATGTGCTCCAGCCCCCTAATCATTTTTGTTGCCCTCCGTTGGACTCTTTCCAATTTATCCACATCCTTCTTGTAGCGTGGGGCCCAAAACTGGACACAGTACTCCAAATGAGGCCTCACCAGTGCCGAATAGAGGGGAATAATCACGTCCCTCGATCTGCTGGAAATGCCCCTACTTATACAGCCCAAAATGCCGTTAGCCTTCTTGGCAACAAGGGCACACTGTTGACTCATATTCAGCTTTTCGTCCACCGTAACCCCTAGGCCCTTTTCTGCAGAACTGCTGCCCAGCCATTCGGTCCCTAGTCTGTAGCAGTGCATGGGATTCTTCCGTCCTAAGTGCAGGACTCTGCACTTGTCCTTGTTGAACCTCATCAGATTTCTTTTGGCCCAATCCTCTAATTTGTCTAGGTCCCTCTGTATCCTGTCCCTACCCTCCAGCGTATCAACCACTCCTCCCAGTTTAGTGTCATCTGCAAACTTGCTAAGGGTGCAGTCCACACCATCCTCCAGATCGTTGATGAAGATATTGAACAAAACCGGCCCCAGCACCAACCCTTGGGGCACTCCACTTGATACCGGCTGCCAACTAGACATGGAGCCATTGATCACTACCCGTTGAGCACGACCATCCAGCCAGTTTTCTATCCACCTTACCGTCCATTCATCCAGCCCATACTTCCTTAACTTGCTGGCAAGAACACTGTGGGAGACTCTATCTACTACATAGTGGGATAGGAATGGGGTGAGCCCACGGATTGAATAGTTAGCTTACTACACATGGCGGATATTTATGTTAATCAATATAGAAAAGATCTCATTCACCCTCTTCAAATCATACGTTAATGGACATACTCTGAACTGTTTTCTTCTCCTCCCCATTTTTCTTTTGCAGAGGAACTCCAGGAGAAAATAGGTGAGTTTGCCGACTTTACTACATAATTACAGACAACTGACCAAACTTTGTGTGCCCTGTCTTGGTTCCAACAACTTCAACTGCAGAAGAGATGCTATCATTGCATGCCCATGGGTATGGGAAGTGGAGGGTGTGTGTTGATTACTCTGAATTAGTGGTATGTCATCGAGATGAGACCTCACCAGCACTTTGCAAAGAAAGTCAGAGGCATCGGCATTCAAGGGCAGTCGGGAATATGAGAAAAAACATTCACGTGCTACAGGAACTGAACATATCCACTGAATGGAAAAGCTCTGGATGGGGAGTGTGGCAGGACAGAGTTGCTAGTGCTGAGCCTAACCTTGTAGTAGCTGAGGCCATGCAGACAATGCACCCTGTGCCTCAGGGATGGATTGACAATAGTCTTCCCCAAAGAGCTTCCCCCAAACTGGGAACCCACATCCTGTGCAGAGCACCCAGTGTTGACTCTTTGACAATCCCCCTGCAAAGGAAGTGCTGATAGTCAGACAGGAAAGTTTGCTAGAGCAGGAAATAGAACCTAGATATTCTGTATTCCGGTCTGTTGTAGTCGCTATGAGATCAAGGTGTTGGCAGAAACTTTCCATGGATTGTGTCTATTTCGGAGTGGGGGGGGGGGGGGACTTTTTGGATGAAAAAAAGAACAAGAAAGAAGCAAAAGCATCTCAGTAGAGTCAAAAGTTTCTATTTCCTCTGTATTAAAATGGAATGTTCTCATTTTGCACTTCAAAATTAAGGAGACATTGTTAAGATTCGATTCAATTACCCAGTCATGTTTGGGCAGTGTAGGGAAAGGCACCAACTTTTTGATTTCCTTGGGGGTGCTTGACCACCTTTCTGCCCCAGACCCTGCCCCTACTATACCCCTTCCCTCAAGGCCCCACCCCTGCACCACCTCTTCCCGTCCTGCCTCTTCCCTGCCCAGTTCCACCCCCTCTCCCAAGAGCGCCCAGCCTTCGTTCCGCCTCTCCCTTCCCCCACTCCTCCCCCCCAGCACCTCCTGCAGAAGAGCTGATCAGTGGCAGGCAGGAGGCGCTGCAGTGGAGGGGAAGGAGCTGATTGGCGGGGCCTGTTGGTGAGTGCAAGTTCTGGCTAAGCAAAGCTGTACCCATTTCACTGGATCTCACACAAGCCCTTCAGTAGGAAAGTGTTCCCTGGGCTCCAGGCCAGAAGGCATGATTATGATCTTAATTACATTACCTCGGTTATATTACCTCTGTATTTGGCTCTATTACTGGAATACTGTGTGCAGTTCTGGTGTCCCGCACTGAAGAAAGAAGTTTTCAAACTGAAGAGGGTTCAGAGAAGAGCACCAGAATTATTAAAGGATTAGAGAACATGTGTTATAGTGATAGACTCAAGTAGCTTAACCTATTTACCTTGCCAAAGAGAAGGGGTGACTTCATTACACTCAGTATGTATGTAGACAGAGAGCAAATATGTGATAATGGGCGCTTTAGTCTAGCAGAGAATGGTCTAGCAAAATCCAATGGCTGGAAATTGAAACTAGGAAACTCAGAGTAGAAATAAGGCATACATTTTTAATAGGGAGGGTGATTAGCCATTGTAACAATTTACAAGGGGTTCTGGTGGATCCTATATCACTGGAAATTTTTCAAATCAAGACTATGTTTTTTCTAAAGGATCTGCTCTAATGCAAACTTGAATTGTTTGGGGAAAGTTCTCTGGCCCGTGTTATAGACGATGAGAGTGCTTCCTTCCGGCCTTAGACACTATGATGTTCATTGTGTCACTTGCTCCCTCAGATTCAAGATTAAGCTAGATACGTTTATGGAGGAGATGGTTTGATGGGATAACATGATCTTAGTCAAAGGTCAATTAATTGCCATCAGTGGTAAATAGGACCAATGGTCAATGATGGGATGTTAGAAGTTACTACAGAGAACTTTTTCCTGGGTGTCTGGCTGGTGAGTCTTGCCCACATGCTCGGGGTTCATCTGATCGCCATATTTGGGGTTGGGAAGGAATTTTCCTCCAGGGGAGATTGGCAGAGGCCCTGGAAATTTTTTGCCTTCCTCTGCAGCATGGGGCACGGGTCACTTACTGGAGGATTCTCTGTATCTTGAAGTCTTTAAACCATGATTTGAGGACTTCAATAGCTGAGACATAGGTGAGAGGATTATTCCAGCAGTGGGTGGGTGAGATTCTGTGGCCTGCATTGTGCAGGAGGTCAGACTAGATGATCATAATGGTCCCTTATGACCTTAAAGTCTATGAGTCTATGAGTCTATGAGCTCTTCTCCAATATATGCAGCTTTAGATATTTTAACAGTTAATTACCTATGTTCTTGGCCATATTATTACAAAAGGTGCTATTCCTATCTTTAAATATATTTTTTTCTTTTTTAGGAGACTTGAAAAAGACAATAAGTAAGTCTCTGTTCTTTTTCTTCCATGTGCTCTACTCCTGTTTTTGATAGAGCAGAATACTTGACTAATTTTGTCAATAACATATATAAGCACTTGCTGGTTCTGAGCAGTGCTCCTCATACATTGTTGAAATTTACATAGACTCGCCCACTATGTGCTTGTATTCTCCAAGAACCATAACACTCTTGCTGAGACACAGTACGAAAGGCAGTGTACACACTGAAAGGACTCTGCATTGAAATATCAAATAGAATGCAGCTCAAGATGTAAATGGTGTTACTGCTCCTTTCACAGCAGAACCCATATTAGCAGAGAAACGAAGTGTGTCATATTCACCTTTACTAATTAGTTGTGGCCATGAAACTGTTTCTTAAATTGATTAAAGCAAGAATATAATCTTCTCTATCTACTATGTAGCGGGATAGGAATGGGGCGAGCTCACGGATTGAATAGCTAGCTCATTACAAATGTCCGATATTTATGCTAATCTACAAAGAGAGGATCTCATTCACCCTCTTCAATTCCCAAGTGAATGGACATACACTGAACTGTTTTCTTCTCCTCCCCATTTTTCCTTTGCAGAGGAACTCCAGGAGGAAAAGGGTGAGTTTGCTGACTTTACTCAATACTTACAGTCCACTGACCAAATTTTGTGTGCCCTGTGTTGGTTCCAACAATCTCAATTGCAGAAGGGACGCTATCATTGCATGCCCCATGGGTATGGGAAGTGGAGGGTCTGTGTAGATTACTCTGGAATCGTGGTATGTCATCAAGCTGAGACCTCACCAGCACTTTGCAAAGAAAGTCAGAGGGGTCGGAGTTCAAGGGCAGTCGGGCATGAGAGAAAAAACATCCACGTGCTACAGGAACTAAACACATCCACTGAATGCAAAAGCTCTGGATGAGGAGTGTGGCAGGACAGAGTTGCTAGTGCTGTGCCTGACCTTGTAGTAGCTGAGGCCATGCGGACACTCCACCCAGTGCCTCAGGGATGGAGGGAGAATTGTCTTCCTCAAAGAGCTTCCCCCAAACTGGGAATCCACATCCTGTGCAGAGCACGCAGTGTAGGCTCTTTTACAACCCCCCTGCCAAAGAAGTGCTGATAGTCACACAGGGATATTTGCTAGAGCAGGAAATAAAACCTAGATATTCTGTCTTCCAATCCGGTGTATTCACTATGATAGCAAGGTGTTGGCAGAAACTTTAAAAGGGAATGTGTCTATTTCAGGCCGAAAAAAGGCTTTTTGGATGAAAAAAAGAAAAGAAAGAAGCAAAAGCATCTGAATAGAGTCAAAAGTTTCTATTTCCTCCATATTAAAAAGAAACGTTCTGATTTTTCACTTCAGAATGAAGGAGACATGGTTAAGGTTCAATTCAGTTACCCAATCATGTTTGGGCAGTGTAGGCACTGGCGCCAACTTTTTGATTTCTTCGTGGGTGCTTGACCACCTTTCTGCCCCAGACCCCGCCCCTACTATTCCCCACCCCTCAAAGCCCCAACCCAGCCCCACCTTTTCCCGTTTCCACTCTGCATCTTCCTGCCCCATTCCACCCCCTCTCCCAAGAGCGCCCCACCCTCGTTCCACCTCTTCCTGTCCGTGCTCCTCCCCCTGAGAGCCTCCTCCCCTCTGCTGAAGAGCTGCTCAGCGGTGGGCAGGATGCACTGCAGTGGAGGGGGAGGAGCTGATTGGCGGGGCCCGCTGGTGAGAGCAATTTCTGTCTCAGAAAAGCTGTTCCCCTTTTACTGGAGCTCACAGAAGCCCTTCAGTATGAAAGT
The DNA here is from genome assembly GCA_033296515.1 of Macrochelys suwanniensis. Taxonomy (NCBI): domain Eukaryota; kingdom Metazoa; phylum Chordata; order Testudines; family Chelydridae; genus Macrochelys; species Macrochelys suwanniensis. The sequence continues at coordinate 13,633,468 of CM065800.1, forward strand.
GTTCGCTGGGCCCCAGGCCAGAGAGCATGATGATGATCTTAATGAGGACTATAGGGGTTATATTAGCTCTGTATTTCGCTGTGTTCCTGGAATACTGTGTACAGTTCTGGTGTCCCCCACTGAAGAAAGAAGTGGTCAAACTGGAGAGGGTTCAGAGAAGAGCACCGGAAAGATTATCAAATTAGATAATATGTTATAGTGATAGACTCAAAGTACTCAATCTATGTAGTTTGCCAAAGAGAAGGGGTGACTTGATTACACTCTGTATGTATGTAGATAAAGAACAAATATGTGGTGATGGGATCTTTAGTCTAGCAGAGAATGCTCTAGCAAAATCCAATGGCTGGAAATTGAAACTAGGAATGTCAGACTAGAAATGAGGCATACATTTGTATGTAACCCCTTTGGGGTTTAGAGAGCATGGCTCCTTTAAATCTTTTTCATAATGGGGGAGTGGGAGCAGTGAGAAAAAGGAGGGAAACTCCAGGGGGTGGGTCGAGAGAGAACCTACTTGAAGGCTGAGAAGGACAGGGCAGCCGATTGGGGGCACCACAGGACAGGAGCCAGGAGGAGCACTGTGCCAGGGGGGCACTGCCCGAGAAGGACAAGCCGGAGCTGGACCCAGGATCTGTATCACTGCTGCCCAGAGCTGCATGGGGCTGGGAGCACTGGGGCTTGTGACTCTGCACTGGGAACAAGGAGGGAGGCTGTAGCTAGTTAAGTGGGGAGGGTGTCGCTCTGGGTGGCTTTGCAGAGAGCGGCAGAAGAGGGCACCGAAGGAGTTTGTTGGGGAAAGTTCACTGGCGCCGAAGATGACCAGGAGCACCCAAGACTCACCCTTGGACTAGATCCCTGCTCAGGACTCCTGAACTCTGTGTGCAGACACATTGCTCAGTGTCTGCCCTTTTGGCCTGTGCTACCACTGGGCCTGTGGGGCCTTGGTTTGGATGCAACCCTGTTTTACTGCTCCCCCTATATCTCCCCTTGTTGTTTTTCTTCTCTCATCCCCCTGTAAATAAATATTTCCCTTTCTTATATCCATTGTACTTTTCCTGTGGGTGGGTGTGTTCACTCTGGGGGGTTTAGAACAGGTGCCCCTGGGGTGGAATGGACTTTTCCTGCTGCATTCCTGCTCGCGCTCTCTCTTGGCCAGAGCTGCCTGCAGAACAGACTCCATCTGGCCACGAGGGCACTAAAGTTACACTTGGTGGCCCGTACGGGGACTTTGCAGTACACACACACACTCACCTACGTTGCGCACCCTGGGCTCTCCTTCACTGAGCAAAGAAACTCCTGAGTGACTTTCATCTCAGTTAAAAAAAAATATGGAGAGGGGATTACTAGAAGACCTGTGCCGAGATGCACGAATCCCAGTAACCAAAGCGGTGCTGGTGGTGGGGTTCCCAGAAGAGATGGAACCAAATGAAATTGAGGAGAACCTAGATGCAGCTGAAATACTAGGGAGAGTGAAGGTCCACACCTGTATTTACAACCGCAAAGTGAAGGGCATGGTAGCCCTATGTACTCACTCCGAGGAAGCAGATCTTGATAAAGTGCCCAAAGAGGTGCAAGTAGGTGGTATCCCCTGGACAATTCTGGGGGCAGAGCAGTCCCCTACTAGTGTTCCCATGTCACTTGAGGTGGATTCTTTAGTACGGAAATTGCAAGCTCTGATGGTGGATGAGAAGCGGACAAGAGAGGAATTAATTTTGGCATTAGGAGGGGCTCCCACCCCGCAGCACCCAGCCTGGTGGGATGGGCCAAAGAGCTGGGAAATGCTCTCAAAGATGCATTGAAGCCAGCATATGAAAGTGCTCCATACAAGCGGTTACGTTCTTTTTCGGGGGTGTCACCTGTACCCTCAGGGGAGGATGATTACGAGACCTGGAGGGATGTTACAGTGCCACTTGTCCAAGAGTGGGTATGCTCTGATGCGGAGAAGTGGAAACGTGTGCTTGAGAGTCTGAGGGGTCCTGCCATGCGAATTGTCCGAGCTCTGAAAGACTCCCAACCAGCCGCCACAGTGCAAGACTATTTAGCCGCTCTTGAGAGTGTCTATGGTGCTAGTGATAGCAGTGAAGACCTGTATTATCATTTCCGCCATACCTATCAGGAGCCCCACGAACGATTGTCAGATTTCATCAGGAGACTAGAGGATTTGCTCCAGCAGGTAGTGCGGAAGGAGGACATCCCCATCCAGCGCATTGATTCCACTAGGTTGGACCAGATCCTTCAGGGCACCCGACAAGATGGGCTGATGTTGTGGCGACTGCAGCTGAGGGAGCGGGCCCAAAACCCACCCCCATTCCACAAGCTCATTCGAGAGATACGTGAAGAGGAGGAGAGATTGTTGCAAGTGGACGCAGTGGTGCAGCCGAAGAAGGCAGGGAGTCACACAACCGCAGTGCTTGGAGAAATGGAAGAGGCCCCATCAGTGGCAGTGGCACTGAGAGATTTGACCTGAGAAGTGGCCATGATGAAGGCTCATGGACATATTGTGCCATCCTCAAGAGGGGAGAGTAGCAGGAGGGGTGATGGCCGGTGAGAAGGTTTCTGTTATAACTGTGGGAGAGATGGTCACTATGCCTTGGACTGTCAAAACAAGACAGATCATGCAAGGGTATCTCAGAGATTGCAGCAAACCTTTAGGGAGCTTCAGGGAAACACCAACAGGGCTTGGGGAAGGAGCAACCCAAGACCCTGAAATTCCAAGGCTCCCAAGAAAAAAACACAAAGAGGGGTTACCCAAATGGGCTGGTAGGCCCCCAGGCTATAGTACCCGTTCGTATAGAAGGACGATTGTGTGAGGCATTGCTGGACAGCGGATCACAGGTCACCATACTTTATGAATCTTATTACCGAGAACATTTGCAGCATTTACCATTGCGTCCCCTGTCTGGCCTGACAGTCTGGGGAATTGGCTGTGACTCCTGCCCCTATCGGGGATATATCCTGTTGAACGTCCAGTTTCAAAAGAAGGTTGTGGGGGTAAGCCAGGAAATAGAAACATTGGCACTGGTCTGCCCAGATCCAAAGGGATCTGCCCAGATCCACCTTTAATCCTAGGGACAAATGCAAACCTGTTCCAGAGATTGGCGTGGAAATGCCGTGAGATGGCAGGGAACAACTATCTGCAGGAGCTGCCAATGCACACTTTATGTAAAGCTGCATCCCAGTGAGTGAGTGAGGAGACCAAGGCTAGACCCTTTGGGAAGGATAGTTTCCAGTTTGGGGATTCCCCCATTCCTGCTGAGTGGAAGGACTGCCTGTGTGAGAAGTTAGTCAAGAGGAAGGCTGTTTTCTCTATGGATGAGTGGGATGTTGGGTGTGCGCATGATGTGGAACACCATATCCAAATGCAGGATGGTCGGCCTTTTTGAGAGAGGTCAAGACGATTACCCCCTGCTCATATTTAAGATGTGAGGCATCACCTACAGGAACTGGCTCAAGCAGGTATCATTAAGGAATCCAGGAGTCCGTACGATCGCCGATCGTTGTAGTATGAAAGAAAAGTGGAAAGGTGCGCATGTGCGTCGACTATCATACTCTGAACTGGCAGACTATCCCTGACCAATACACAATGCCCCGAGTGGATGATGCCTTAGGTAGCCTGAATGGTAGCTGCTGGTTCTCTGTCCTTGACCTCCGCAGTGGATACTATCAAGTGCCCATGGCACCAGAGGACCGGGAGAAGACAGCATTCATCTGCCCCTTAGGGTTTTACCAATTCAATCGCATACCCCAGGGAGTATCTGGCGCTCTGGCCACGTTCAGCGACTCATGGAGCTCATGTGCATCTTCTTCCAGACATCCGTGGGACGCATAGTGTCTGCAGATGGTATAGCTACAGACCCAGAGAAGGTGAAGGCGGTAACCACCTGGCCGAGGCCCACGACTCTCAAGGAATTACAGTAATTTCTGGGATTCTGTGGCTATTACCGCAGGTTCATAAAGAATTGTTTGCACCTCGTGCATGCACTCAGAGAGCTCCCCAAAGGATACCCCCCAACAAATAAGAAGAAGGGGAACCCAGCTCGGCATCAATACTTTAATGTGGGTGCACCTTTTGGAAAGCGGTGGACTGCGGAGTGTGAAGAAGCTTTCCGTAAAATCATTCAACAGCTCACTCAAGGACCTGTTTTGGTGTACGCTGATCCCACCCAGCCATATGAACTTCATGTCGACGCAAGCTACACTGGTTTAGGCGCTGTCCTTTATCAAGAGCGTGAGGGCAAACTCTGGCCAGTAGCATTTGCAAGTCGAGGACTCACACCGTCTGAGAGAAACTACCCAGCTCATCAAGTGGAGTTCCTGGCATTGAAATGGGCCATCACAGAGAGGTTCCATGACTACTTCTATGGGGCCAAGTTCACTGTAAAAACCGATAATAACCCTTTGCCATACATCAAGACAACAGCAAAATTATCCGTAGCAGGGCACTGACCATTTTACTCGTTATGTGCAGGCTTATCGCACCAAAGATCAAAAAGCTTCCACGGTTGCCAAGCTCCTGTGGGAAAAGTTCTTTGTTCACTATGGGTTGCCCGCCAGACTACACTCAGATCAGGGACGGGATTTTGAAAGTCAGTTAATAAAAGAACTTTGTAGGATCATGGGGATCAAAAAGTCACACACCACCCCTTATCATCCACAAGGGGATCCACTGCCAGAACGATTCAACCGCACATGCTGGGAACATTGGAGCCTCAGCAGAAAAAATATTGGAGCCAGCATGTGGAGCATTTGGTACATGCGTATAACTGCACTCGACACGACGCAACTGGGTTCACACCATACATGCTAATGTTCAGTCTAGAAGTCCAGTTGCCGGTCAATCTCTTGGAGTGTCTTCAGATGGGGCACTCCCAGAAACATACTTGGGATATGTGACTCGCTTAAGAGATCAACTGAAGGAGGCATATCAGTTAGCAATGCAAGCAGCTGGTCACCAGAATCAAAAGAATAAAACCCAATATGATCAGCGAGTGAGGCAACAGGAGATTCAGGTTAGTGACCAACGTTTGGCCCAAAATCTCGGACTACAGGGAAAACACAAAATTGCAGATTGTAGGGAGTCACACCCATACATTATAGAGAAGAAACCTGGGGATCTACCAGTGTATTGCATATGTCCCGAGGGCGGTCATGGCCCCACCAGAACTCTCCAACGGAATCATCTGTTACCTGTAGGACAAGAATTGTTTCCCCATAAGGATGTTTCCACTGATTCTGAGCCTCCCGGCCCTGTGAGTCAGACACGGTCCCACTGACAGAAATATACCTGTCCTCTGCAAACGCCCAGCTCCTCAGAGAGTGAGGATGAGATGGGGTTTGACAAACATCCAGTTTGGAATGCCCTGACCCCAATGGATGCTCTTGTTGTCACACAAAGAGATGGTGAAGGGGAAGAACCACACTGAGCACTCCCAAGGCCCCACTGTCCAAAGCTGTGGAGACCCCCCAAGAACATGATGAGGAAGGTTCAGTGCAGGCAGAGAACCCTGTACCGCAAACAGCCACTTTAAACCCAGATGCCCTCGAATTCGTGCCTCAAGAACCCATCATCTTGCCTCCATGTTCAGTTGTGTCACCTCAGTCAATACCCGACAGCCAGCCTAGACATTCCTCTAGGAAAGGGAAGCCCAGGTGTGTGCTGACGTATGATCGTTTAGGGGAACCCAATGACCTCTGGGGTGCCACAGGGGGCGAGTTGCTTCATGGGAAACCTGTTCCACCCCTCAGGATCCTGTGGGGTGGATGATGGGAATGCTTCTGGTGAATGGGGGCCCTGGATCTCCTGCTGGGGATCCATGCTTTAGAGTTGCCCACCTTGATGGGGACATCAAGGATTATTTCTTTTCCGGGGGGAGTGTGTAACCCATTTGGGGTTTAGAGAGCATGGCCCCTTTAAATCTTTTTCCTAACGGGGGAGGGGGAGCAGTGAGAAAAAGGAGGGAAACTCCAGGGTGGGGGCTGGAGCTGGAAAGAGAGGAGGGCTGCAGCCTGCAGGCCCTCGCGGGAGAAGGGAGAGAACCTGCCTGAAGCCCGAGAAGGACAGGGTGGCCGATCGGGAACACCTCAGGACAGGAGCCAGGAGGAGCACTGTGCCAGGGAGGAATCACCCAGGAAGGACAGGCTGGAGCTGGACCCAGGATCTGTATCACTGCTGCCCAGAGCTGCATGAGGCTGTGAGTACTGGGGCTCGTGACTCTGCACTGGGAACAAGGAGGGAGGCTGTAGCTAGTTAAGAGGGGAGGGGGTCGCTCTGTGTTGCTTTGCAGAGAGCGGCAGAAGAGGGCACCGGAGGGGTTTCTTGGGGAAAGTTCACTAGCGCTGAAGACGACCAGGAGCACCCATGATTCACCCCTGGACTGGACTTTGCTCAGGACTCCTGAACTCTGTGAGCAGACACATTGCTCAGTGTCTGCCCTTTCCGCCTGTGCTACCACTGGGCCTGTGGGGCCTTGGTTTGGATGCAACCCTGTTTTACTGGTCCCCCTTTATTTCCCCTTGTTGTTTTTCTTCTCTCATCCCTCTGTAAATAAATATTTCCCTTTCTTATATCCATTGCATTTTTCCTGTGGGTGGGTGTGTTCACTCTGGGGGGTTTGGAACAGGTGCCCCTGGGGTGGAAGAGATTTTTCCTGCTGCATTCCTGCGCACGCTTTCTCTTGGCCAGAGCTACCTGCAGAGCAGACTCCATCTTGGCTAAGAGGGCGCTAAAGTTACATTTAAGAGGGAGGGTGATTAGCTGTTGTAACAATTTACGAGGGGTTGTGGTTGATCGTCCATCACTGGAAATTATTAAAATCAAGATTGTATGTTTTTTCTAAAGGATCTGCCCTACTGCAAACATGAATTGTTTGGGGGAAATTCTCTGGCCCATGTTCTAGATGATGAGAGGGCTTCCTTCCAGCCTCAGACAGTATGATGTTCATTGTGTCACTTTCTCCCTCACAGCTATTCTCCAATAAATACAGCTTTTGATATTTTAACTATTAGGGTGTGTCTACACTACGATAGTAGTCCAATTTTACATAAACCGATTTTTGGAAACCGATATTATAAAGTCGAACGTGTGTGTCCACACTAAGCACATTAATTTGGCGTTGTGAGTCCACAGTACTGGGGCAAGCTTCGACATTCAAAGCGGTGCACTGTGGGTAGGTATCCCACAGTTCCTGCAGTCCCCGCTGCCCATTTGAATTCTGAATCGAGCTCCCAATGCCTGATGGGGCAAGAAATTTGTTGCGGGTGGTTATGGGTAAATGTCGTCATTCAACCCTCCCCCCCCTCCCTCCGTGAAAGTGATGGCAGACAATCATTACACGCCCTTTTCCCTGGATTGCAAGCGCAGACGCCATAGCACGGCGAGCATGGAGCCCAGTGAGATCATCGCAGCAGTTATGGCCGTTGTCAACACCTCGCACATTATCGTGCACTTTATGCATAACTTGGACTTGAGAAAGCGGGCGAGGAGGCTACGGCAGCGCGGTGACGACAGTGATGAGGACATGGACACAGACTTCTCTCAAAGCACGGGACTCCACAAATTGGACATGCTGGTGGCAATGGGGCAGGCTCATGCCGTGGAACGCCGATTCTGGACCCGGGAAATGAGCACAGACTGGTGGGACCGCATAGTGTTGCAGGTCTGGGATGAATCCCAGTGGCTACGAAACTTTCGCATGCGTAAGGGCACTTTCATGGAACTTTGTGACTTGCTGTCCCCTGCCAGAACACCAAGATGAGAGCAGCCCTCACAGTCCAGACGTGAGTGGCACTGGCCCTCTGCAAGCTTGCAACGCCTGACAGCTACCGGTCAGTCGCGAATCATTTTGGAGTGGGCAAATCTACTGTGGGGGTTGCTGTGATGCAAGTAGCCAACACAATTGTTGAGCTGCTGCTGTCAAAGGTAGTGACCCTGGGAAATGTGCAGGTGATAGTAGATGGCTTCGCTGCAATGGGATTCCCTAACTGTGGTGGGGCTATAGACGGAACGCATATCCCTATCCTGGGACCGGACCACCAGGCCAGCCAGTACATAAACCGCAAGGGGTACTTTTCAATGGTGCTTCAAGCACTGGTGGATCACAAGGGATGTTTCACCAACATCAACGTCGGATGGCCGGGAAAGGTTCATGACACTCGTGTCTTCAGGAACACTGGTCTATTTAGACAGCTGCAGGAAGGTATTTACTTCCCAGACCAGAAAATAACTGTTGGGGATGTTGAAATGCTTATAGTGATCCTTGGGGACCCAGCCTACCCACTAATGCCCTGGCTCATGAAGCCGTACACAGGCGCCCTGGACAGTAGTAAGGAGCTGTTCAAGTACAGGCTGAGCAAGTGCAGAATGGTGGTAGTGTGTGCTTTTGGACGTTTGAAAAGGCACTGGCGCAGCTTACTGACTCATTCAGACCTCAGCGAAACCAATATCCCCATTGTTATTGCTGCTTGCTGTGTGCTCCACAATCTCTGTGAGAGTAAGGGGGAGATGTTTATGGTGGGGTGGGAGGTTGAGGCAAATCGCCTGGCCGCAGCTTACGCGCAGCCAGACACCAGGGCGATTAGAAGAGCACAGCAGGACGTGCTGTGCATCAGGGAAGCTTTGAAAACTAGCTTCATGATTGGCCACGGTACCGAGTGACTCTTATGTTTGTTTGTTTTGTTTGTCCTTGATGAGCAGGTGGAGGGGAGGAGGGAGGAGGGAAGGAAAAGGCCGCTTAAAAACTTGGGGAATGCCAGCCTTCTGCTGCTTGGGCAATCCGCCGGGGTGGAGTGGTTGGTTGCACGGAGCCTCCCCCCGCACTCGCGTTTTTGGGACTCTGGGTGAGGAGGCTATGGGACTTGGGGAGGGGTGAGGGCAGTTAGACATGGGCTGCAGCGGCGGTCTGTCGTCCTGCTTCCGTTCCTGCAGAACCTCCATCAGACACCGGAGTGTGTCGGTTTGCTCCCGCAGTAGCCCCAGCATTGCCTCAGTCGTCCTCTGATCTTCCTGCCGCCACCTCTCATCTTCAGCGTCCCTCCTGTCCTCACGGGCATCCCTCCTGTCCTCATGTTCACTGCCTGCTTTCTTGTACTGGCAAATTGTCTCCCTCCATGCACTCTGCTGAGCTACTTCAGTGCGGGAGCACTGCATGAGCTCAGAGAACATCTCGTCGCGCGTGCGTTTTTTTCGTCACCTTATCTGGGATAGCCTTTGGGAGGGAGATGCCAGGGGAAGCCTCGAAACAGTTGCAGCTGCAGGATGAAAAAAAGGGAGTGAAGTTTTTAAAAAGATACATTTTATAGAACAATGTGTGTACTCTTTCACCATTCACAGTACCTAGCACATGTGCTTTCAGTACAAGGTCGCATTTTGCTTCTTTATACTGAGTGCCTGTGGCTTTGGTGTACAGATCACACACGCAGGGCCGGACAATGAAATTCGGCTGGCAGGCAGCCATGGTAAGCCATAGACTTTCGGCTTCTGAAACTGTAATTAATAGCACCACCCTCCTTTCCCATTCAAAGCAAAGCCCCTTGAGTTGGCTAGTTAGTGCTGCGCTTTGCGGGTTACCGTGCAGCAGCAGAAACCAAAGTAACCCCAGCCATCCCATTCTCTGGGATGATCGCTTTATCCTTCCCCCCACCGCGTGGCTGGTATTAGGGAAGATCCCTGGGAGCTGAACGCAAACTGCTCGGCATCAAGGCCCCTCCTCCCCGCCCCCACTGCGTGGCTGGTATCAGGGAAACTGCAGGGAGGATTTCTTTTCAGGCACATGGTAACAGCCCAGTAGAAACGGCTACCTCTGAATGTCCCCGTAATTAAATTCCCATATTTCAACCAGGTAACCATGAATGATATCACTCTGATGAGGATAACACAGATAGAGAAAGAACGGATGTTGCTTGAATGCCAGCAAACACCGGGGCCATATGCTGCCATGCTTTGTCATGCAATGATACCAGAGTACTTGCTACTGGCCTGGCGTGGTAAAGTCTCCTACCATGGAGGACGGAATAAGGCTGCTCTCCCCAGAAACCTTCTGCAAAGGCTTTCGTAGTACCTCCAGGAGAGCTTCATGGAGATGTCCCTGGAGGATTTCTGCTCCATCCCCAGACATGTTAACAGACTTTTCCCGTAGCTGTACTGGCCACGAATGCATCCCAAGTCCTCAGGGCAAAGTAATCATTAAAATCACTTGCTTTCAAACCATGTCTTTTCAATTACAAAGATACACTCACCTGATGTGCCTTCTCTGGCTTCACGGTCCGGGATACCACCTTGGGAGGGTTGGGAGGGTATCTCTGTCAGGGTGATGAAGAGATCCTGGCTGTTGGGGAAATCGGTGTGCAGTGCGCTGTCGACTACCTTGTCTTCATCATCTCCTTCATCATCTTCCCCGTCCGCAAAAACATCAGATGAAGCGACTGATGAGAATACCCCATCGTCGGAGTCCATGGACAGGGGTGGGGTAGTAGTGGCGGCCCCCCTTAGAATGGCATGCAGCGCGGCATAGAAGCAGCATGTCTGGGGCTGTGACCCGGAGCGTCCATTTGACTCTTTGGTCTTCTGGTACACTTGTCTTAGCTCCTTAATTTTCACGCGGCACTGCGTTGCATCCCTGCTGTATCCTCTGTCTGTCATGGCATTGGAGATTTTTTTGTAGATTTTTGCATTCTGTTTTTTCAAACGTAGTTCTGATAGCATGGATTCATCTCCCCATATAGCTATCAGATCTAACACTTCCCGTTCTGTCCATGTTGGAGCCCTCTTTCGATTTTGGGATTGCATGGTCACCTCTGCTGAAGAGCTCTGCATCATTACCAGTGCTGCTGAGCTCGACACGATGGCCAAACAGGAAATGAAATTCAAACTGGCCAAACAGGAAATGATGTTCAAATGTTCCCGGGGCTTTTCCTGTGTGCCTGGGTAGAGCATCTGAGCTCGGACTGCTGTCCAGAGAGGTCACAGTGGTGCACTGTGGGATAGCTCCCGGAAACCAATACCGTCAAATTCCATCCACACTAACCCTAATTCGACACGGTCATATCAATGTTAGCACTAATCCCCTCGTCGGGGAGGAGTACAGAAATAGATTTTAAGAGCCCTTTATGTCGAAATAAATGGCTTCGTTGTGTGGACGGGTGCAGGGTTAATTCGATGTAACACTGCTAAATTCGACATAAACTCTTAGTGTGGACCAGGCCTTAGTTACCTTTGTTCTTTGCCATATTATTACAAAAGGTGCTATTGTTATCTTTAAATTTATTTTTTCTTTTTTAGGAGACTTGGAAAAGACAAAAAGTAAGTCTGTGACCTGTTTCTTCTGTGTGTTCTTCTGCTGTGTAGGAGTCTTGTAGAATGAAAAGAAAAATCATTGAGTTATTAGACCTCACCCCACTTTCCTGTTTTTGATAGAGCAGATTAATTGGCTAATTTTGTCAAGAACATATACGAGCTGGTTCTGAGCAGTGCTGCTCATACATTGTTGAAATTTTTCATACACTCACCCACTATGTGCTTGTATTCTCCGAGAACCATAACACTCTTGCTGAGACACAGTACGAAAGGCAATGTACACATTGAAAGGACTCTGCATTGAAATATCAAATGGAACGCAGCTCATGATGTAAATGGTGTTACTGCTCCTTTCATAGCAGAACCCATCTTAGCAGAGGAGCGTAGTGTGGCATATTCACCTTTTGCTAATTAGTTGTGACCATGAAGCTTTTTCTTAAATTGATTAAAGCAAGAATGTAATCTTTTCTATCTACTATGTAGCGGGATAGGAATGGGGCGAGCCCACGGATTGAATAGTTAGATTACTACACATGGCCGATATTTATGCTAAGCAATAAAGAAAGGATCTCATTCACCCTCTTCAATTCATAAGTCAATGGACATACTCTGAACTGTTTTCTTCTCCTCCCCATTTTTCTTTTGCAGAGGAACTCCAGGAGAAAATAGGTGAGTTTGCTACTTTACTCCATAATTACAGACCACTGACCAAACTTTGTGTGCCCTGTGGTGGTTCCAACAACTACAGCTGCAGAAGGGATGCTATCATTGCATACCCCGTGCATCTGGGAAGTGGAGGGTCTGTGTAGATTACTCTGGAATCGTGGTATGTCATCGAGCTGGGACCTCACCAGCACTTTGCAAAGAAAGTCAGAGGGGTCGGAGTTCAAGGGCAGTTGGGAACGTGAGAAAAAACATCCATGTGCTACAGGAACTGAACATATCCACCGAATGGAAAAGCTCTGGATGGGGAGTGTGGCAGGACAGAGTTGCTAGTGCTGTGCATGACCTTGTAGTAGCCAAGGCCATACGGACACTCCACCCTGTGCCTCAGGGATGGAGGGAGAATTGTCTTCCCCAAAGAGCTTCCCCCAAACTGGGAACCCACATCCTGTGCAGAGCACCCAGTGTCGGCTCTTTGACAATCCCCCTGCAAAGGAAGTGCTGATAGTCACACAGGGATGTTTGCTAGAGCAGGAAATACAACCTAGATATTCTGTCTTCCGGTCCGGTGTATTCACTCTGAGAGCAAGGTGTTGGCAGAAACTTTCCATGGGATTGTGTCTATTTTAGGTGGAAAAAAACTTATTGAATGTAAAGAAGAACAAGAAAAAGCAAAAACATCTCAATAGAGTCAAAAGTTTCTATTTCTTCCATATTAAAAAGGAACGTTCTGATTTTTCACTTCAAAGTGAAGGCGCCATTTTGAAGGTTAGATTCAGTTACCCAATCATTTGGGGGCAGTGTAGGGACAGGCGCCAACTTTTTGATTTCCTCGGTGGTGCTTGACCACCTCTCTGCCCCAGGCCCTGCCCCTACTATACCACTTCCCTCAAGGCCCCACCCCTTGCCCACCTCCCTGCTCCACCTCTTCCCCGCCCAGTTCCATCCACTCTCCCAAGAGCGCCCCGCCTTCATTCCGCCTCTTCCTTCCCCCACTCCTTCCCCCCACACTGCCTCCTACTGTCTGAAGAACAGCTGATCATTGATGGGCAGGAGACGCTGGGATGGAGTGGGAGGAGCTGATTGGTGGGGCCTGTCGGTGGTGAAATTTCTGTCTCAGCAAAGCTGTATCCCTTTCACTGGATCTCATATAAGCCCTTCAGTAGGAAAGTGTTCACTGGGCCCAAGCCAGAGGGTATGATCATGATCTTAATGAGGACTATAGAGGTTATATTAGCTCTCTATTTGGCTCTATTGCTGGAATAGTGTGTGCAGTTCTGGTGTCCCCAACTGAAGAAAAAGTTATCAAACTGGGGAGAGTTCAGAGAAGAGCACGAGAATGTTTAAAAGGATTAGATAACACATGTTATAGTGATAGATTCAAAGAGCTCAATCTATTTGGTTTACCAAAGAGAAGGGGAGACTTGATTACACTCTATATGTATGCAGATAGAGAACAAATATGTGATAATGGGCTCTTTAGTCTAGCAGAGAATGGTCTAGCACAGGGGTAGGCAACCTAATGCACGTGTGCTGAATGCGGCACACAAGCTGATTTTCAGTGGCACTCACACTGCCCAGGTCCTCGCCACCATTCCGGGGGACTCTGCATTTTAATTTAATTTTAAATGAAGCTTCTTAAAAACCTTATTTATTTTATATACTACAATAGTTTAGTTATATACTATAGACTTGTAGAAAGAGACCTTTTAAAAACCTTAAAATGTATTACTGGGACATGAAACCTTAAATTAGAGTGAATAAATGAAGAGTCAGCACACCACTTCTGAAAGGTTGCCGACCCCTGGTCTAGCAAAATGCAATGGCTGGAAATTGAAACTAGGAAAGTCAGACTAGAAATAAGGCATAAATTTTTAAGAGTGAGGGTGATTAGCCGTTGTAACAATTTACGAGGGGTGGTGGTGGTTGTGACGAAGTGGAAATGTTCTTAATGGTTTCTCTGAATACTGCGTGGGTGCCTCAGTTTCCCCTATGCATTTCTTAAGTATCTAGGTGGGGGGATAAGGGTGTGTGATTGTTGCCGAGCCGGAAAGGGCCAATGTGATGGTGTCTGCACAGAGAATGGCCGACACCCTGTCTCCTGGCAACTGATGGCCTGTGCCCCTCCCCAGCAAAGGTGCCAAATGAAGGTGTTGGAGAACAAAGAGATCAGGTGACCTCCTGGCCCGGGAAAGAGACAAACGCCAGAGGAGGGTCTGGAGAGTTTCAGTTTGAAGCTGGCTGGGGAAATGGAGGGAGGCTCAGATGGGGCTTTAGACCTGACTGAGGGGTCCTGTTCTCTGTACTTTCAAGCTCTGTTTTAGACCATGTTCCTGTCATCTAATAAACCTTCTGTTTTACTGGCTGACTGAGAGTCACATCTGACTGCAGAGTTGGGGTGCAGGGTTCTCTGGCTTCCCCAGGAGCCCCGCCTGTGCGGACTCGCTGTGGGAAGCGCACGGTGTGGAAGGGGATGCTGAATGCTCCGAGGTCAGACACAGGATGGTCGAAGGTGGGTAAACTTTGTGCCCTGGAGACAGTCTGCTCAGAGAGGGGAGGCTCCCCCAGAGTCCTGACTGGCTCCATATGGAGCAGTTCCAGAGCATCGCCCGGTGACTCCATGACAACTGGTGGTAACACTGGGATCTACTGCACTCCGTGAATGGCGCTTCTTGCAGTAAGTGACTGGGGAGCAGTAAAATGAAGGGGGATTAACGAGGAGCAGGCATGCTGAAGGCTCGGATAGGGGTGGTTTCAGGGGGCGAAGGAGCTACGCTTAATCCCTGAGAGTATGTGACCAGCGAGAAGGACTGTTGCAGTAACAGGGTCCCCCTGAGGACTGCGGTGAGCAGTCTCAGGGGCAGAGGAGTCTGCGACTCGACCCTGGGAGAGAGGTGGTGACCTGGAGTAGGGCTTTCCCGCTCGTGGTTCTTCCTGGAAAACTGTGGGGAGCTGACAGCACACAGGCCTGCGAGTCCACAACAACTTGGGAACAGCGAAGTGATGGCCTATCACCATCTCCTTAAGAAAGACATTTTAAACTTGTGCAAAAAGAAAGGGTTACGCATTGGAAAGTTCACCAAAACACAGTTAATTGTGCAGCTGGAGGATGATGACCACTCTAAGGAGCAGATTCCTGACCCAAAAGGGTCTATAAGAGGATCTGGAAGCAGCTGGAGCGGTAGCCAGGCATACCCAAGAGTCCTGTCCCCGACCAGACAGGGGTCTTCATGATTGGGTTCCCCATCTTGGGATTGGAGATGAATGGGATTGTAGCTGAGTTCGAGAAAGCAAGAGGACCATGAGAGACAGCGAGAGCCTGGGAAAGAGCTGCAGGAGAAGCAGCAGCAGCATGAACTGGCGGTGGTGGAGCAGAGAGGCATAGGGGACTTCCCAGGGGTGAGTGGGGATAGACCCTGGGGTGCCAGTTCCACAGGGAACTTCGATACTAAATTGCTTCCCCTTGTTAAGGAGGGTGGGGATGTGGAGGCCCACCTCACTGCCTTTGGGCAGGCTGGTGATTTGAACCAGGGGGACCATGCGGAAAAGCCTCGGTATCTAGCTCCTTTGCTGAGTCCCAAGGCAATAGATGCCGTCAGCCACATGGGTGGGGTGGTGGACAGGCTTCCACTCCTGGCCCTGGTCTATATGTCTGCGTGGAGTCTCCTGGACTCAGGTCCTGCGGACCCCCAGCGGGAGCGGAAGGTGATGGTCAATGGGGAGACATTCCTGGGGTGGCGAGACCCTGGGACAGAGAGAACTGTTGTCAGGCCCCGGGTGGTGCAGCCTCACCAGATGCTAAGGGGCTGTGTGGCCTGGGTAAAGATCCCAGGGATGAAGCTCCTCACCCTGCCTAAGGCCTAGATTCCTGTGCAGACCCAGGAGGGGTCGGGCTGGCTGGTAGTTGGGGTTCTCCAGGATATCAGCTCTGAGGTCCTGTTGGGGAGTGACTGTGTCTCTTTGGTACAGGATTTAGGTCTTGCCTCTGGAACGGACCAGAATTTGAATTTGAATCAATGGAACCAATTGCCTGAGACGGAAATTGTCAGTGAAAATGCAAATGACTTGGCTGGCAGGGGGAGGAACTGCTAGGCTCAGGGTACCTGCCTGCCTGTAACCAGACCCCTGGGGCTGGGTGGGACAGAGAGATGCCCCCCACCCCCCTGCACACCAAAGAGGGGGCTCACTCTGGCTCTGATGATGTGACCAAAGCAGTGAGCTCGCTGCCTACCCCCACTGGGACAGCAAGGGCAGCGCTGAGCATGGTGGGGGCTGAGACCCCAACTGAGTGTGTGGGGGACACACAGGCAGGGCATGACGGCTGCCAACCAGGTTTTCCTGATCCAGAGGCGCTGCTGGGAAGTGATTCCACAGAAGGGAGAGGGCTACCAGGGACAGGGCTCAGTGGGGCTGTGACCCCAGGCCCAGCCAGCAAGAGGGAGCAGGTCCCCATCCCTTCCCCAGCAGCTGAATTCCAGACCAAGCTGCAGAAGGATCCCTCCTCGGAGAAGCTGAGGGAACTTGCTGGCCACAGCGCTGCAAACCCCCTTGGGGAAGGCTGCAGGGAGAGATTCCTGTGGGAGAAGGGATTCCTGTACTGGGAATGGGCTCCCCAAGGGGAAGTGGAACTGTGGGGAATCAGGAGGCAGCTGGTGGTGCCCCAGAAATATCGCCACAGGCTACTGTACCTGGCCCATGGTGTCCCTCTCTCAGGACACCAGGGTTTCCAGGGCACCAGACAGTGGCTGCTGCAGAACTTTTACTGGCCCAGAGGGTGGGGAAGGCCCGGGATAAGAGTGAAAGTCCCTTGAGAGCCCTGCCCATCAGAGAGGAATCTTTCCAGAAGGTGGCTATGGACATAGTGGGGCCCCTCAGCAAGGCGACCTGATTCGGGAAGAAATATGTCCTGGTGGTCATAGGCACCGACTTTAGTCGGCGCCGGTGGGTGCTCACGCCCCCGGCCCCACCACAACTCCATCCCTGGCCCCACCCCCATTCCACCCCTTCCCCAAATCCCCGCCCCCCACCTCCTCTCCTGTATGCGCTGCAATTCCTGCCCCCCCCCCCCACGGCTTGCAAGCCTGGGAGGGAGGGGGGAGAAGCAGCAGAGCACCAACCGGCAGCTCCCCGCCGGCCCCGCCCGCCCAGCTCACCTCCACTCCGCCTCCACCTCCCAAGGCGCCGCCGCTCTGCTTTTCCTCCCTCCCAGGCTGGCCGCGCGGGGGGGGGGGGAAGCGGAGCGGCGGCGCCTTGGGGGAGGGGGAGGAGGCAGAGGCGGAGGTGAGCTTGGCGGGGGGGGGTGTGCAGAGAAACCGCTTCCTGCCCCAGCTCACCTCCGCCTCCTCCCTCTCCCCCAAGGCGCCGCTGCTCCACTTTCAGCCCCCCTCCCTCCCAGGCTTGCTGTGTGCCAAACAGCTGGAATGTGACATGCCTGGGAGGGAGGAAAAGCGGAGCAGTGGTGCTTCGGGAGGTGGAGGTGAGCTGGGGACGGGGGTGGTGCAGGAAGCTGTCAGTGGGTGTTCTGCACCCACCAATTTTTCCCAGTGGGTGCTCCAGCCCTGGAGCACCCACGGAGTCGGCCCCTATGCTGGTGGTGATGGATTTCGCCACCCGCTACCCAGAGGTGGTGGCTCTGTCCTCCACCAAGGCAGACACCATGGCAGACGCGCTGCTGAACATCTTCAATAGAGTGGGGGTCTCCAGTGAGGTCCTTACTGACCAGGGATCCAATGTCATATCAGCCCTGCTCCGGGGCTTGTGGGAGAAAGGTGGGGTCCGGCCCACCTGGGCCTCTGCGTATCACCCTCAGTCCAACGGGCTGGTGGAGAGATTTTATGGGATCCTGAGGATGCTGCTGAGGACTTTTATGAATCAGCATCCACAGGACTGGGACAAGTACCTGCCCCACCTGCGGTACAGGGAAGTGCCCCAGGAATCCCCAGGGTTCTTCCCTTTTGAGCTGGTGTACGGGAGGAGAGTGAGGGGACCCTTGGACCTGGTAAGGGACGGTTGGGAGGAGAAGGAGGAAGACCCCCCCTGGTGGATTTCTTCCCTGAGATGGGAGCCAACCCTCCCATCAGGTGTCCCCCATTCAGAGTCCCTGGGAAAACAGCCCAGAGCCTGGAGGGCGAGGTCAGGGACATGCTGGCTTTAGAGGTGATCCAGCCGTTCAACAGCCCATGTGCCTCACGTGTGGGGCTGGTCCCCAAGAAAGACGGGTCGATCCGGTTCTGTGGGGACTATCAGAAGCTTAATGCCATCACTGAGTATGATGCCTACCCCATGCCTAGGCCTGGGGAGATTCTAGACAAGCTGGAGGGCGGGGGGAGCTTATTATCTCCCTACTATGGATCTCACCAAAGGCGACTGGCAGGTGCCTTTGGACCCAGAAGCCAGGTTGAAATCTGCCTTCTCCACCCCTTTGGGGCTCTTTGAGTTCCTGGTCCTGCCTTTTGCCCTCAAGGGGGCGTCGGCCACCTCCCAGTGCCGGGTGGATCAGCTACTGAGGGGGATGGAGAACTTGGCCCTGGTGTACACTGATGATATCTGTGTTTTTAGCCAGACCTGGGAGGACCACGTGTCCCAGGTGAAGAGGGGGCTGGGCTGCCTCAAGGAGGCAGGACTGACAGTAAAAGCTGGAAAGTGTGAGGTGGAGATGATCAGAGATTGGCCCATTCCCCTGACCACGAAACAGGTCCATGCCTTTACCGGGATGGTGGGGTACCACCGGAGGTTTGTGCCCCACTTTAGCTCCATAGCTGCCCCATCACTGAGCTATGTAAGAAGGGGAAGCCAGACGAGGTGGTCTGGACCGAGCAGTGCCAGAGGGCTCTCTGTGCGCTGAAGGAGGCTCTAATCCAGGGCCCAGTAAATCTGGTAAACCCGGACAGTGCCAAGCCCTGTACAGTGTTCACCGAAGCCTCAGACGCAGGGCTGGGTGCGGTGCTGATGCAGGCTGATGCTAAGGGGGAGAGACGCCCCATTGGGTACCCGAGCAAGAGGTTGCTGCCCTGGGAGCAGAACTGTCCGGCCATAGAGAAGAAATGCCTGGCCATGGGGCAGACCCCTAAAAAGCTGTAGCCGGATCTATCTGGGCGGCGCTTTACTGTGTATATTCACCACTCTCCTCCGACGTGGCTGCATCCAGTGAAAGGGGCTGATGCCGAGCTGCTGGTGACAGAGACACCTGGTCAGAGGATGGCGAAGGTCAAGATGGGGGCTCCTAACCAAAAGAGCCCGAATCACGGCCCTCCAGTCTGGAGCTGGGAGAAGACCCGTTCTCAGCTTGAACCCCAGGGATTGTTGGGTGGCAAAAGGGCCCGGGCCGCATAAACCTTCCCACATGCGGCCTGCAAGTGCCATCAAGCCCACCCGAGCTAAGGGAGGGCATGAAACTGGAAGGGCCTGGGGTAACTCCCCACAAGGAATGGGAGAGATGCTGGGGCATCCATGGGAATGTTGGTGTGTTCGAACTTCCCCGGGTGACTGTCTAAAGTGACCCCGCTCAGTTCGGTCTTGAGGGGGGGAGAGATGTGATGAAGTGGGGATATTGTTAATGTTTTCTCTGAATACTGCGTGGGTGCCTCAGTTTCCCCTATGCAATTCTTAAGTATCTAGCTGGGGGGATAAGGGTGTGTGAGTGTTGCAGAGCCCGAGAGGGCCAGTGTGATGGCATCTGCACAGAGAATGGACGACACCCTGTCTCCTGGCAGCTGATGGCCTGGGCCCCTCCCTTGCTAAGGTGCAGCTGAAGGTGTTGGAGAACAAAGAGTTCAGGTGACTCCTAGCCCGGGAAAGAGACAAAGGCCAGAGGAGGGTCTGGAGAGTTTCAGTTTGGAGCTGGCTGGGGAAATGGAGGGAGGCCCAGATGGGGCTCTGGCCTCCCTGCCCGCCAAGTTGGACCTGACTTAGGGGTTCTGTTTCCTGTACCTTCAAGCTCTGTATTAGACCATGTTCCTGTCGTCTAATAAACCTTCTGTTTTACTGGCTGACTGAGAGTCACGTCTGATTACGGAGGTGGGGTGCAGGGCCCTCTGGCTTCCCCAGGGACCCCACTTGTGCGGACTTGCTGTGGGAAGCGCACGGTGTGAGAGGGGATGCTGAATGCTCCGAAGTCAGACCCAGGAAGGATAGAAGCTGTGTGAGATTCTTGCCCTGGAGACTGTCTGCTCAGAGAGAGGAGGTTCCCCCATAGTCCTGACTCGCTCCATATGGAGCAGTTCCAGAGCATCACCCGGTGACTCTGTGACAGGTGGATCCTCCATCACTGGAAATTTTTCAAATCAGGATTGTATGTTTTTTCTAAAGGATCTGCTCTAATGCAAACATGAATTGTTTGGGGGAAGTTCTCTGGCCTATGTTAAAGATGATGGCCTTAGACACTATGATGTTCATTGTGTTACTTGCTCCCTCACAGCTATTCTCCAATAAATACAGCTTTTGATATTTTAACTATTAATTACCTTTGTTTTTGGCCATATTATTACAAAAGTTTCTATTATTATCTTTAAATATATTTTTTCTTTTTTGGAGACTTGGACAAGAGAATAAGTAAGTCTGTATCCTTTTTCTTCCATGTGCTCTACTGCTGTGAAGGGGGCTTGTAGAATGAAAAGAAAAATCATTGAGTTATTAGACCTCACCCCACTTTCCTGTTTTTGATAGAGCAGAATACTTGGCTAATTTTGTCACTAAGATATATGAGCACTGCTGGTTCTGAGCAGTGCTGCTCATACATTGTTGAAATTTACATAGACTCACCCACTATGTGTTTGTATTCTCCAAGAACCATAACACTCTTGCACACAGTATGAAAGGCAATGTACACATTGAAAAGACTCTGCATTGAAACAGCAAAAGGAACACAGCTCATGATGTAAATGGTGTTACTGCTCCTTTCATAGCAGAACCCATCTTAGCAGAGGAGAGTAGTGTGTCATATTCACCTTTTGCTAAATAGTTGTGGCCATAAAGCTTCTTCTTAAATTGATTAAAGCAAGAATATAATTTTCTCTATCTACTATGTAGTGGGATAGGAATGGTGCTAGCCCACGGATTGAATAGGTAGCTCACTACCCATGGCAAATATTTATGCTAATCAACAAAGAAAGGATCTCATTCACCCTCTTCAATTCATAAGTCAATTGACATGCCCTGAACTGTTTTCCTCTCTTCCCCATTTTTCTTTTGCAGAGGAACTCCAGGAGCAAATAGGTGAGTTTGTCGGCTTTACTCAATTCTTATAGTCCACTGACCAAACTTTGTGTGCCCTGTACTGGTTTCAATAAATTCAACTGCCGAAGGGACACTATCATTGCATGCCCTGTGGATCTGGGAAGCGGAGGGTGTGTGTAGATTACTCTGGAATCGTGTATCAGAGGGGTAGCCGTGTTAGTCTGGATCTGTAGAAGCGACAAAGGGTCCTGTGGCACCTTATCTGGAATCGTGGTATGTCAACGAGCTGAGACCTCATCAGCACTTTGCAAAGAAAGTCAGAGTGGTCGGGGTTCAAGGACAGTCGTGCATGTGAGAAAAAACATCCACTTGCTGCAGGAACAGAACATAATGAAAAACCACTGAATGAAAAACCTCTGGATGGGGAGTGTGGCAGGACTGAGTTGCTAGTGCTGTGCCTGACCTTGTAGTAGCTGAGGCCATATGGACACTCCACCCTGTACCTCAGGAATGGAGGGAGAATTGTCTTCCTCAAAGAGCTTCCCCCAAACTGGGAACCCACATCCTGTGCAGAGCACCCAGTGTTGGCTTTTTGACAATCCCCCCACAAAGGAAGTGCCGATAGTCACACAGGGATGTTTGCTACAGCAGAAAATAGAGCCTAGATATTCTGTCTTCCTCTTCGGTGTATTCACTGTGACAGCAAGGTGTTGGCAGAAAATGTCCATGGGAATGTGTCTATTTCAGGCGGAAAAAGACTTATTGGATGAAAAGAACAAGAAAGAAGCAAAAGCATCTCAGTAGAGTCAAAAGTTTCTATTTCCTCCACATTAAAAAGGAACATTCTGATTTTTCACTTCAAAATGAAGGAGACAGTGTTAAGGGGCAGTGTAGGCACAGGCGCCAACTTTTTCATTTCCTCGGAGGTGCTCGACCACCGCTCTGCCTCAGGCCCTGCCCCACTATACCCCTTCCCTCAAGGCCCCACCTCTGCCCCACTTCTTCCCGCTCCCACTCTGCTTCTCCCCGCTCCATTGCACCCCCTATCCCAAGGGCACCCCGCCTTCATTCCACCTCTTCCTTCCCCTGCTCCTGCCCCCCATCACCTCCTACCCTCTGCAGAAGAGCTGATGAGTGGCTGGCAGGAGGTGCTGGGGTGGAGGGGGAGAAGCCTATAGGCGGGGCCTGCTGGTGCGTGCTGAGCACCCACTGTTTTTTCCATGAGTGCGCCAGTCCTGGAGCGCCGATGAAGTCGTGCCATGGAGGCTGTTTAGAGGAAAGAAATGTTCATAAACCCAATTTTCAGAAAAAAAGACAAATAGGAGAGATGTGAGCCTGTATCTCACTTTGCAAACAGTGGCAGGACGCAAGAATGAGTTTGCTTTGATTTGTGAGGTGATCACACAGAATGGGATTTTATCAGGGAAATATTTAGCAGCTAGCTCTAGATTGCACCCAGCAAATCATGGTAAGTGTTAAACATCTCTGTGGGGTTTCATACAGTGCCCCGAGGGGGAACTCTTGATACTGAAAGGCCAGAGCATCCCCTTGGATGGGAAACTTCTGCTGGAAACTCCAGGGGCCTTTTTTTGCATCCCGCATCAATGAGGGGGGTTCTCCCCTCACACAGCAGAGGGCAGAGCATGCTGGAAGACCCAAAAACTCCAAGAGTCTGACAGATGCCAGGTCTCATGCTCAGAGGTCTTGTGTCTTTCTGCCAGAAGAGTTTCCTGGATGCCCCTGTCCCTGGCAGCAGGGTGCTGAGGGTACTGTCCCCCTGCATGCCTGAGATCTCCAGGAAGAGCTGTTGACCCCTTTATATACAATCCCACCTACTGTTCCCCAGGGTGATATCATTCAAGAACCCACTCACCATTCCTGTCCCATGACTGGGCCAGTCACACACACATTGTCTGTGATCTGAACAGGTGCAATTTCTTTCTCAGCATGGCTGTACCCCTTTCCTTGAACCTCACAAAACCCCTTCAGTAGGAATGGGTTGGGTAGGCAGTGGGCCAGAGGGCATGGAGATGATCTTAAGTAGGACTCTGAAGGCTATATTAGTTCTGTCTTTGGCTCTGCCATTGGAATAATGTGCCAATTTCTGGTGTCCCCAATGGAAGGAGGAAGTTGATTAATAGGAGTGGGTTCAGAGAAGAACCAGGGGAATGATTAAAAGATAGAAAACATATTTTGCAGTAGCGACAAAGAGTTCTGTGGCACCTTATAGACTAACAGACGTATTGGAGCATAAGCTTTCGTGGGTGAATACCCACTTTGTCGGATGCATGCATTCCGCTGCATGCATCCATCGAAGTGGGTATTCACCCACGAAAGCTTATGCTCCAATACGTCTGTTAGTCTATAAGGTGCCACAGAACTCTTTGTCGCTTCTACAGATCCAGAGTAACACGGCTACCCCTCTGATACTTGATATTTTGCAGTGATAGACTCCAGGAGCTCAGTCTGTTTTGCTAAACAAAGAAAAGGGGTGACTTGATCACACTCTATAATTAAGTACATGAGGAACAAATATTTGACATCAAACTACATTTTTACTCACTATATCCTCCTCTTTCCAATTGAACCAACCAATCCACCTTCCCTCGTTCTTCCCTAAACCTCATGGGAGCAAAGAGGACTAAATACTATATACTCTGGACATCAGACACGCACTAGCGTTCTAACTTGAGAGAACCAAGACTGATAAAGATGAGTAAATAATTGGACTAGTTAAACAGAAATTAAAAGGTACAGTCCCCAAAGTGGTATGTCTGCAAGCTGTAGAAACTTTTTAAAAACACCAGTAAAATGTATACCCCAAATTAAAAAAAAATCATATTAAGAGGACCGAGAAAGTTCCACCAAGGCTAAACAACAAAGTAAAAGAAGCAGTTAGAGGCAAAAAGGGATCCTTTAAAAATTAGAAGTAAAATTCTACTGAGGAATATAGAAAGGAGCATAAACTCTGACAAGTGTGGGAGTCACTGATGTAGCGGGATAGGAAAGGGGCGAGCCCACGGATTGAATAGCTAGCTCACTACGCATGGCCAATATTTGTGCTAATCAATAAAGAAAGGATCTCATTCCCCCTCTTCAATTCATAAGACAATGGACATACACTGAACTGTTTTCTTCTCCTCCCCATTTTTTCTTTGCAGAGGAACTCCAGGAGCAAATGGGTGAGTTTGCCGACTTCACTCAATTCTTACAGTCCACTGTTCAAACCAAGCTCTGGATGGGGAGTGTGGCAGGACTGAGTTGCTAGTGCTGTGCCTGACCTTGTAGTAGCTGAGGCCATGCAGACACTCCACCCTGTGCCTCAGGGATGGAGGGAGAATTGTCTTCCCCAAAGAGCTTCCCCCAAACTGGGAACCCACATCCTGTGTAGAGCACCCAGTGTCGGCTCTTTGACAATCCCCCTGCAAAGGAAGTGCTGATAGTCACACAGGGATGTTTGCTAGAGCAGGAAATAGAACCTAGATAGTCTGGTTTCTGGTCTGGTGTATTCAATATGAGATCAAGGTGTTGGCAGAAATTTTCCATGGGAATGTGTGTAATTCAGGCAGAAAAAACCTTTTTGGATGAAAAAAAGAACCAGAAAGACGTAAAAGGATCTCGGTAGAGTCAAAAGTGTCTATTTCCTCCGTATTAAAATGGAAGGTTCTGATTTTTCAATTCAAAATTAAGGAGCCAGTGTTAAGGTTCGATTCAGTTATCCAGTCATGTGGGGGCAGTGTAGGCACAGACGCCAACTTTTTCATTTCTTCGTGGGTGCTTGACCACCTCTGTGCCCCGGGCCCTGTCCCTACTATACCCCTTCCCCCAAAGCCCCACTCCTGCCCCACCTCTTCCCGCTCCCACTCCGCTTCTCCCCTCCCAGTTCCACACCCCTCTCCCAAGAGAACCCCACCCTCGTTCTGCCTCTTCCTTCCCCCGCTCCTCCCCCGCAGCACCTCCTACCCTCTGCAGAACAGCTGATCAGGGGTGGGCAGGAGGCGCTGGGTTGGAGGGAG
Organism: Macrochelys suwanniensis; assembly: GCA_033296515.1. NCBI lineage: Eukaryota > Metazoa > Chordata > Testudines > Chelydridae > Macrochelys > Macrochelys suwanniensis. The sequence continues at coordinate 13,658,608 of CM065800.1, forward strand.
AGGAGCTGATTGGTGGGGCCTGCTGGTGAGTGCAATTTCTGTCTCAGAAAAACTGTACCCCGTTCACTGGAGCTGACACAAGGCCTTCAGTAGGAAAGTGTTCACTAAGCCCCAGACCAGAGGGCATGGGGATGAGCTTCATTAGGACTATAGGGTTATATTAGCTTTGTATGTGGCTCTGTTGGTGGAATACTGTGTGCAGTTCTGGTGTCCCCCACTGAAGAAAGAAGTTGTCAACCTGGAGGGGGTCAGAGACGAGCATGATTGAAGGATTAGATAACATGTGTTATAGTGATAGACTCAAAGAGCTCAACCTATTTAGCTGACCACAGAGAAGGGTTGAGTTGATTTCACTCTATATGTATGTACATAGAGAACAAATATGTGATAATGGGCTCTTTAGTCTAGCAGAGAATGGTCTAGCAAAATCCAATGGCTGGAAATTGAAACTAGGAAAGTCAGACTAGAAATAAGGCATATATTTTTAAGAGTGAGGGTGATTAGCCATTGTAACAATTTACCAAGGGTTGTGGTGGAATTTCACTGGAAATTTTTGAAATCAAGATTGTATGTTTTTTTCTAAAGGATCTTATCTAATGCAAACATGAATTGTTTGGGGGAAGTTCTCTGGACCATTTTATAGATGATGAAAGTGCTTCCTTCTGGCCTTAGACATTATGATGTTCATTGTGTCACTTGCTCCCTCACAGCTATTCTCCAATAAATACAGCTTTTGGTATTTTAACTATTAGTTACCCTTGTTCTTGGCCATATTATTACAAAAGGTGCAATTGTTATCTTTAAATATATTTTTTCTTTTTTAGGATACTCGGAAAAGAAAATAAGTAAGTCTGTGTCCTTTTTCTGCCATGTTCTTCCAGGTGCTCATGTCTTGTAGAATGAAAAGAAAAATCATTGATTTATTAGAACTCACCCGACTTTCCTGTTTTTGATAGAGCAGATTAATTGGTTAATTTTGTCAGTAGCATATATGAGTACTTGCTGGTTCTGAGCAGTGCCGCTCATACATTGTTGAAATTTTTGACTCACCCAGTCCTGGTTTGTATTCTCCAAGAACCACTTAGTTGTGGCCATGAAGCTGCTTCTTAAATTTATTAAAGCAAGAATATAATCTTCACCATCTACTACGTAGAGGGATAGGAATGGAGCTAGCCCACGGATTGAAGAGCTAGCTCACTGCACATGGCCAATATTTGTGCTAATCAACAAAGAAAGGATCTCATTCACCCTCTTCAATTTATAAGTGAATGGACATACACTGAACTGTTTTCTTCTCCTCCCCATTTTTCCTTTGCAGAGGAACTCGAGGAGGAAAAGGGTGAGTTTGCTGACTTTACTCAATTCTTACAGTCCACTGACCAAAGCAAGCCAACTTTTTGATTTCTTCAGGGGTGCTTGACCACCTGTCTGCCCCAGGCCCTGCCCCTACTATACTCCTTCCCTCAAGGCCCCACCACTGCCCCACCTCTCCCAAGAGTGCCCCTTCTTCATTCCTCCTCTTTCTTCCCCCCCCTCCTCCCCAGCACCTTCTGCCCTCTGCAGAAGAGCTGATCAGTGGCAGGCAGGAGGCGCCGGGGTGGAGGGGAAGTAGTTGATTGGCGGGGCCTGCTGGTGAGTGCTGAGCACCAACTCTTTTTTTCCGTGGGTGTTCCAGTCCTGGAGGACTGATGAAGTCGGCACCATGGAGGCTGTTGAGAGGAAAGAAATGTTCGTTAATCCAATTTTCAGAAAAAAAGACAAATAGGGGATATGTGAGCCTGTATCTCATTTTGCAAACAGTGGCAGGATGGCAAGAATGAGTTTGCTTTGATTTCTGAGGTGATCATGCAGAGTGGGATTTTATCAGGGAAATATTTAGCAGGTAGCTCTAGATTGCACCCAGCAAATCATGGTAAGTCTTAAACATCTGTGTGGGGTTTCATAGAGTGTCCCGAGGGGGAACTCTTGATACTGAAAGGCCAGAGCATGAGTTGGGTAGGCAGTGGGCCAGAGGGCATGGGCGTGCTCTTAAGTAGGACTCGGAAGGTTATATTAGCTCTGTCTTTGTCTCTGCCATTGGAATAATGTGTCTAGTTCTGGTGTCCCCAACTGAAGAAGGAAGTTGATAAATAGGAGTCGGTTTAGAGAAGAACAAGAGAAATGATTAAAGGATTAGAAAACATAATTTTTAGTGATAGACTCTAGGAGCTCAATCTATTTTCCTAAACAAAGAAAAGGGGTGACTTGATCAGACTCTAAAATTAAGTACATTAGGAACAAATATTTGACATCAAACTAAATTTTTACCTACTATATCCTCCTCTTTTCAATTGAACCAACCAACCCATCTTCCCTCATTATTCCCTTAACCTCATGGGAACAAATAGGACTAAATACTATATACACTGGACATCAGACATGCATTAACGTTTAGCGTACTACCTTGAGAGAACCAAGACTGATAAAGATGAGTTAATAATTGGACTAGTTAAACAGAAATTAAAAGGTACAGTCCCAAAAGTGTTATGGCTGCAAGGTGTAGAATCTTTTGAAGAACACCATAGGCTCAAGTAAAATGTATACCCCAAACAAAAAAAAAATCATATTAAGAGGACCAAGAAAGTTCCACCAAGGCTAAACAACAAAGTAAAAGAAGCAGTTAGAGGCAAAAACGCATCCTTTAAAAATTAGAAGTAAAATCCTACTGAGGAACATAGAAATGAGCATGAACTCTGACAAGTTAAGTGTTAAAGTACAATTAGTCAGGCCAAAAAAATATTTTGAAGAGCAACTAGCCCAAGGTTTAAAAACTAAACAAAGAAAACTTAAGTAAATCACCATGCCCTATGCAGAGCACCCAGAGGAGACATTTGAAAATTCTCCTGGAAGAGAAGTGCTGATAGTCACACAGGAATGTGTATTCAGTGTATTCACTACTAGACCAAGAGCTGTATAAAAATTTCCATCGGAATGTGTGTGTTTCAAAAAAAGAAAATTGTTTGGGGGAAAATAAAAACGAAGCATTTCAGTAAGGTCAAAACTTTCCTTTTTGACTGGATTGAAATGGAATTTTTTGATGTTTTTCAATTAAAAAAGGAAATAAAATGTTTCAATTTTATCAAAACAGAATGTTTTGGTTGACCTGAACATTTTGGAGGAAATTTCAAAATTCTTTGTTTTTGTTCTTTTTAGAAGAAAAAACTAATTTTACAATAATGGAATTTCCCATGAAATGGAAATTCTGGTTTCTGCCCAGATCTAACTAAACCATGTTCTCAGCCTCTTTCTTATAGGGCCATTTTTTATATCTGTACCTCAGTGTGTGATGTCTGTTTCCATAACTCTAACTTTCCATTGAAATCAATATGAATTTTCAAGTATCAGAGGGGTAGCCGTGTTAGTCTGGATCTGCAGAAGCGACAAAGGGTCCTGTGGCACCTTATAGACTAACAGAGGTATTGAAGCATAAGCTTTCGTGGGTTTGCAGCCGAAGAAGTGGGTATTGACTCACGAAATCTTATGCTCCAATACCTCTGTTAGTCTATAAGGTGCCACAGGACCCTTTGTCGCAATATGAATTTTAAGTGAACTGTCATTATGAGGCCTCGTGAATGAAATCTGGTCCAACACTTGTTCATTTGTATTAGATGAAACTGGGTCAGAACATTTTTCTACCCACTCTGATTTCTCTATTTATTCTGTGCTCATCTCCATGGGTTCTGAACACACTGTAATTTCTAGTAGTAAACATCAAAGTTGCTTTGTCTTTCTCCCTAGTTATGACATCTTGCCTTATTTGGTTATTAGTTTTGGTTGGTTGGTTTCGTTTTCCCTTTTTTAACTGAGGAAATGCACAGGTCAGAGCAATGGTTTATATATTTCAGTCTGAAGATGATGAACTCCAGAGTGGTATTTTCAATAAACAGTCTGGACTCAATCTTGCTCCCATTGAAGTCAAAAGGTGCTTGTCATGAATCATAGAAGATCAGGATTAGAAAAGATCTCAGGAGGTCATCTAGTCCAACCCCCTGCTCAAAGCTTCAGTGCTTGTGGGATTGGGTCCTGGGAAGTCCAGGATCCGGCTCCAGGGCTCTCTGACCAGCTCTAGTCAGGATCTTTCTGCTTTTGCAGTGAGAGGAAGGTGGGTAAGTTTTGCAGCTGAGATTCAGGGCTGTAGAGTATTTTCCACTGGCAGGTGGAAATGCCTCTCAAATGCTATAGCATGGGAACGGTGCCATTTCTTTTGTGCAATGTTTTCAGACCATCTCCCTCCCAAGAGTGTTTTATATGGTCTGCTGTTCCAGAACCAAAGTGTGTGGGGTTATGCAGTGTTCTCTGGGCTTCAGCATTGCCCGTCATGTGGGGTCTCTGTCCACATCAGTGACTCCCACACTTGCTATTTGCTCCGCCCAGGAGTAGGTCACATTACAGAGTTTTTGTTCTTTTAAAAAGAGAACACAGATGTCAAGGAAACTTTGTCTGAAGCAGCAGTTGGTGGAGCGAGCCATAAGGCCTGTGTCAGTATCAATACCCTCCACCGCCTGTGGATCTAACCACCCTCAGCTGCCTTCCACCCCTGAAGTGGCAGAGAACAGACCCTGGGACTCTGATTCTCCTTCAAAGAGGGAAGTTGCTCTAAGTCTTGGGAACCACCTTGAAAGAGGACCCATGAGACAGATTGGGGAAAGGAAGGATTCATCATCTTCATCCTCAAAGACAGCCTTGAGATGTCCACATGGTAACCAGGGTTGTACTGGGACAGGAGTTTCCCTGTACCATACTGTTGACTCTGGATCTATCTGGAGGACTGCTGTTAAATCCAGTAGCTATAGACACAGGTGTGGCAGCAATGGACTGGTTTTGTTTGTCATGCCAACCTCAGCACTACCTCAGGATTCAGCAGGACTATCGATACCATTTGCTATTCCAGGCCCTTCAACTTCTTCAGCATTGGGGCCAACATGGATGCCATCAACATCCTGGGTACTGGTGATGAAACAGACAATATCTTCAGCCCAGGGATAGGGAGAGGACAGTGTGTCTTCCCCCCGAAATGGGGCACCAATATCCTCTGCAGAGCATATGAGATTCCTCTCTCCCTATGTGGAAGAAGGGCTCAGCCAGCTCTGCAGGGCTGCAGTCCCTTACCTGGATCTCAAAGCCCCTTGAACTCCCCACTTTTCCCCATTCCATATAAATATCTGTGAGATTAATCATCCAGACCATAAACCATCATCACAGTAAATTCTTCCAGCTAGCTGGCTCTCAATTTCTCTAGCTCTTTTTTAATTTAAGTCATCATGGATCTTGCACAATTTAATTCATTTACTGGGTAATCTTTGATGCATGGTACCAAGGAAAACACTGAACAAGAGTTTAAAAGGCTGTAATAATTGTTGTTGTTTTTTTTCCAGATGAAATGAAGACAGAATCAGGTGAGTGAAGACCTAGGTACCCCCTTGCTGGTGTCCCCACTCCCATTGCTTGGGTATTTGGCGAGAGGGGCCATTTCTCCTGTCTCTCTTCCATCTCCCTGGCTGCTTCTGATGGAGAAGGGGATCTTCACAGTCCATGTTCTTCCCCATCCATAGCAGGGACTACAGCAGCTCCAGGCAGACACATTGCAGCTCCCCACAGTGCTCACACATACCAGGCAGCATGGGAGATGTGGCCTGATCCCTGTTGTCTGTCTCAGCCTGAGGGGTGGGACAGACCCACTGTCTCCTTGACAGCCACGTATGGGGTTCAAAACACCTCAGTAGCCATCGCTGGAGTGTCACTGATTTAGAGTATGTCTGCACAGCTGCTGAGGTCTGTAATTCCCAGTGCGAGTAGACAGACACCTGCCAGCTCTGCTGGAGCGAGGATGCTACAAATAGCCGTGTGAGTGCAGTGAGACAAGTAGCAGCTCAGACCAGCTGCCTGAACACGTACCCAGGGGGCAGGTGGAATTGGACTCATGTGGCTAACCCGAGCCAGCGTGGTCACTCTGCTATTTTTAGCGCACTAGCTCAAACAGAGCTGGTACACGTATGTCTACCCTTGCTGGGTATTACGCCTCCCAGCTGCCATGTAGACACACATTGGAGGGAATTGTCCTTCTATGTCCTGCCTAGTAGGAGCTGGGTTGCTGTGAATACAGCCTCTGGTGGTTGGAAACATTGTGTGTGTTAATGGGATGGTTCATTTTTTGTTCGAGTGAGAGGGGAACGTGTAAGAAGGAGTTAGATCAAAGCCAATGAGAGCAGGTAACAAGGGGAGGTGACGCATTGGCTGGAGGTTCAAGACAGACAGAGCAGAACTCAGCCAGAGCAGGACTCCTGCCCCGGTTTCTAATCTTTGCTCAGAACAGCCCACATGTGTGTGACACAGAGAGAGAGAGAATGACAATTCAAGTGCCATTTTTGTCTCTATTAACTCCTGCAAAAGGAATCACCCCCTAATGCGTCTGGCATCCTCACTTGCCCTCAGTCTGGAATTTCCCTGCTGCTGGGGGGAGGAAATCTACAGTCAATGCCTCTCTTAATTCAATGTCTGTTGTTTTCTTACTTTCATTTCAGAATTGAGAAGGGTTCGGAACAATTCAGGTAATAGAAAACACAGCACATGGATAGAGGTGCTAATACTATGGTGATAGATGCAGCATGAGAACCTCAAGACATTAGAATCTATTTCATTATTAAAGTTTTATTATGGTTGTATACTATAATCAAACTAGAAACACAACCTGTTCTTATCAGAGACACAGCTCCTAAGGTCCTTCCCAGCTCCTAAACTAATTTCAAGGCCTGATTCTGACTTTATTTACATCAATTTCACAACATTGTTGTGAGCCACTGTTGCATGGAGCCACTGTTGCATGGAGTTACTCCAAAATTACAACAGTCAGTTCAGAATCAGCCCCCAGAGAGAGATTTCCCTGAGTGACAATGGAGGGTGTGATTTTCGAAAACATTTAAGTGATTTCAGAGCACAAATCTCATTGCAACTCAGTGGGGCCTTGTAAATGGGGCCTATATCTGTTAGCACCCCACTGTGGCAGGATGGAGAGATACACCTCCTGACTCCACCCCCCTTATGCCTCCACCCTCAATTCTGTATTTGCCAAGTTCATTGTCTAGCCCTTTCGCTGTGTTCTTAATAGTCTCAGTCACCTTCAGAATCATGGGGAATTGGAAGTTCCTTGACTCTAGTGGGGCTAGAGAGCCCTAGATCTCCGTGTTTTGGAACCTTCTTCTCCAAATTCCTTGGCTGGAGTAGGCAGGGGAACCTGGGCCCACGCACTCCACTGGGTTCCATCTCAGGGTCCTTGTTTGGAACGGCAGAACTAGTCCTTCTCTGTTGCTTGTGGCTCCCTGAGCTACCTCCTATCACTCCTGCTCTGGAGGCTTCCCCAGCCTCTTGCTCTGCTTCTCTCTCTTTGGCATGTTGGCTTCTCAAGCAGCTTCTCCCCAGTGTGCTGGAGGGACCCTCTCTCTGTAATTTAAACTAGGTTCACCAGGGGAAGGAGCCCAAAGCCCCAAGGTAAGTGGGGAAGTGGGATACCGGGAGGAAGCACAAGTAGGTGAGTGCAAGAGGGGAGGGCTCCTGCCCCATATTGGGACAGCAGGACGATCGGTGAGTTATCTTAAATGCCTATACACAAATGCAAGAAGCCTGGGGAACAAGCAGGGAGAACTGGAAGTCCTGGCACAGTCAAGGAATTATGATGTAATTGGAATAACAGAGACTTGGTGGGATAACTCACATGATTGGAGTACAGTCATGGATGGATGTAAACTGGGAGGGAGGGATAGCTCAGTGGTTTGAGCATTGACCTGCTAAGCCCAGGGTTGTGAGTTCAATCCTTGAGGGGGCCATTTAGGGATCTGAGGCAAAAATTGGGGATTGGTCCTGCTTTGAGCAGGGGAGTTGGACTAGATGACCTCCTGAGGTCCCTTCCAACCCTGATAGTCTATGATTCTATGTTCAGGAAGAATGGGCAGAAAAAGTGGGGGAGTTGTATTGTATGTAAGAGAGCAGTATGACTGCTCAGAGCTCCAGTATGAAACTGCAGAAAAACCTGAGAGTCTCTGGATTAAATTTAGAAGTGTGAGCAACAAGGGTAACGTCATGGTGGGAGTCTGCTCCAGACCCGGTGGACAAGGCTTTCTTCCAGCAACTAACAGAAGTTACTAGATCACAGGCCCTGGTTCTCACGGGTGACTTTAATCACCCCGATATCTGCTGGGAGAGCAATACAGCAGTGCACAGACAATCCAGGAATTTTTTGGAAAGTGTAGGGGACAATTTCCTGGTGCAAGTGCTGGAGGAACCAACTAGGAGAAAAGCTCTTCTTGACCTGCTGCTCACAAACAGGGAAGAAATAGTAGAGGAAGCTATAGTGGATGGGAACCTGGGAGGCAGTGACCATGAGATGGTCGAGTTCAGGATCCTGACACAAAGAAGAAAGGAGAGCAGTAGAATACAGAGCCTGGACTTCAGAAAAGCAGACTTTGACTCCCTCAGGGAACTGATGGGCAAGGTCCCCTGGGAGAATAACAGGAGGGGGAAAGGAGTCGAGGAAAGCTGGCTGTATTTTAAAGAATCCTTATTGAGGTTGCAGGAACAAACCATCCCGATGTGTAGAAAGACAAGTAAATATGGCAGGCGACCAGCTTGGCGTAACAGTGAAATCCTTGCTTACAGCTTACAAGCTGTGGAAGATTGGACAAATGACCAGGGAGGAGTATAAAAGTATTGCTCAGGCATGCAGGAGTGAAATTAGGAAGGCCAAATCACACTTGGAGTTGCAGCTAGCCAGAGATGTTAGGAGTAACAAGAAGGGTTTCTTCAAGTATGTTAGTAACAAGAAGAAAGTCAAGGAAAGTGTGGGCCCCTTGCTGAATGAGGGAGGGAACCTAGTGACAGAGGATGTGGAGAATGCTAGTGTACTCAGTGCTTTTTTTGCCTCTGTCTTCACAGACAAGGTCAGCTCCCAGGCGGCTGCACTCCGCAGCACGGTATGGGGAGGAGGTGACCAGCCCTCTGTGGAGAAAGAAGTAGTTCGGGACTATTTAGAAAAGCTGGATGAGCACAAGCCTATGGGGCTGGATGCACTGCATCCGAGGGTGCTAAAGGAGTTGGCCGATGAGATTGCAGAGCCATTGGCCATTATCTTTGACAAATCATGGCAATCGGGGGAGGTCCCGGATGACTGGAAAAAAGCTAATGTAGTGCCCATCTTTAAAAAAGGGAGGAAGGAAGACCCGGGGAACTACAGGCCAGTCAGTCTCACCTCAGTCCCTGGAAAAATCATGGAACAGGTCCTCAAGGAATCAATTCTGAACCACTTAAAGGAGAGGAAAGTGATCAGGAACAGTCAGCGTGGATTCACCAAGGGCAAGTCATGCCTGACTAACCTAATTGCCTTCTATGATGAGATAACTGGCTCTGTGGATGAGGGGAAAGCAGTGGATGTGCTATTTCTTGACTTTAGCAAAGCTTTTGATACAGTCTCCCACAGTATTCTTGCCAGCAAGTTAAAGAAGTATGGGCTGGAAGAATGGACTGTAAGGTGGATAGAAAACTGGCTAGATGGTCGGGCTCAACGGGTAGTGATCAATGGCTTCATGTCTAGTTGGCAGCCAGTATCAAGTGGAGTGCCCCAAGGGTCGGTGCTGGGGCTGGTTTTGTTCAATATCAATTAACAATTAATCCTTCATTAACAATCTGGAGGATGTTGTGAATTGCACCCTTAGCAAGTTTGCAGATGATACTAAACTAGGAGGAGTGGTTGATACGCTGGAGGGTAGGGATAGGATACAGAGGGACCTAGACAAATTAGAGGATTGGGCCAAAGGAAATATGATGAAGTTCAACAAGGACAAGTGCAGAGTCCTGCACTTAGGACGGAAGAATCCCATGCACTGCTGCAGACTAGGGACCGAATGGCTGGGCAGCAGTTCTGCAGAAAAGGACCTAGGGGTTACAGTGGACGAAAAGCTGAATATGAGTCAACAGTGTGCCCTTGTTGCCAAGAAGACTAATGGCATTTTGGGTTGTATATGTAGCAGCATTTCCAGCAGATCGAGGGACGTGATTATTCCCCTCTATTCGGCACTGGTGAGGCCTCATTTGGAGTACTGTGTCCAGTTTTGGGCCCCACGCTACAAGAAGGATGTGGATAAATTGGAAAGAGTCCAACGGAGGGCAACAAAAATGATTAGGGGGCTGGAGCACATGACTTATGAGGAGAGGCTGAGGGAACTGGGATTGTTTAGCCTGCAGAAGAGAAGAGTGAGGGGGGATTTGATAGCTGCTTTCAACTACCTGAAAAGGGGTTCCAAAGAGGATGGATCTAGACTGTTCTCAGTGGTAGAAGATGACAGAACAAGGAGTAATGGTCTCAAGTTGCAGAGGGGGAGGTTTAGGTTGGATATTAGGAAAAACTTTTTCACTAGTAGGGTGGTGAAGCACTGGAATGGGTTACCTAGGGAGCAGTAACGTAGCCGGGGGGGAGCATGGGGAGCGGCCGCTCCTCCTTGAGCAGAAGCGGCGGAAGCGGCGCCTTTTTTTAGCAGCACTAAAAGAAGGCGCCACTTCTTTTTAAGCACCGCTTCTTGCACTCACCTGGCGGCGCTCTGGGTCTTCGGTGGCATTTCAGCGGTGGGTGTCTCTGAAGACCCGGAGCGAGTGAGGACCCACCGCTGAAGTGCCGCCGGGTGAGTACAGGGGGAGGCGCCTTTTTATAGTGCCGCTCCCCCTGCGCTCTGGACCTGGCTGCGCTACTGCTAGGGAGGTGGTGGAATCTCCTTCCTTAGAGGTTTTTAAGGTCAGGCTTGACAAAGCCCTGGCTGGGATGATCTAGTTGGGGTTGGTCCTGCTTTGAGCAGGGGGTTGGACTAGATGACCTCCTGAGGTCCCTTCCAACCCTGAGATTCTATGATTCTATGAATTCCTCTGCCTCTCTGGCTGCTGCCTTTCTCCCCGGGAGCTCCCCCTCTCACTGTGGCCCTTAACCTTTTATCAACACCCGGTGCTTCCCCGCGTAATTCCCTTCCCCCAGTTACTCAGTGAGGTAACTACTCCCAGGTGAACTTGAGCTTCCTCGTGCCCCCTTGTGGAGCCTGTCAGGGGAAGTCTGAGCCCCTGACCCCTTCAGAGGGCCAGCTACCCTCTGACAGACCTGCTCTCCCAAGTCATTTCAGCCCAGCTCCTCCAAGGTAATGATCCCCATGGGAGTTAGGCACCTAAATACCTTTGAGGAGCTGGGCCTCAGTATTTACTTGGAGCGGCGTTTTCAAAAGTGCCTCAGGAGGAACTTTGGGATTTCGGCCACAGTGAAGGCACAGATGATGTGGTGGCAGGAATGGGGACTGCGATGAGAATCATAATGCAGTGGTGGTGGGACCACAAAGGGGACTGCAATGGTGACAGGCATGGTCAGGAGCAAGTCGATGAGGTTTATGAGGGCACCAAGATGAAGACAGTGGTGGGATCATTGGCTCTGGTGAGAGAAGATTAAAATGATGCTGAGGCCAAGAAGGACACAGTGATGGTGAGCTGACAGTGAAGATAATGCAGATAATAATTTGCATGTTACAGGAGTTTTCTGCTGACCATCTCAGATCTCTTTACAAACAATTATAAAACACCGGATGAGGTTGGCACTATATTGAGCTTACTGCAGAGTAAACCAACTATCAGAGAGCTTCTGTAACCTGACCAATGTCACACAGCAGCAGAGCTGGGAACAGAACCTAGGGGTCCTGATTCCAGGTCTAATTATTAGGTAAAACTTTATTTTAAAGAATAATTATAATATTTTATTATTTATATGCATCGTATTTCTTTACAATGATCGTAATAGGGGTATGTTGACATGACCAGTGTTTGTGATCTTAATAATCCAATTCTGTGTTTCATGATGAACTTCTCATCATAGTTAGCAGTCATAGAAATTTTTTTGCCATTTGTTCCACACAAAACACCCCATAATGCTAGACACACCGTGGGCCCAATTCAGCTCTCAGTTATGATGGTGATGGTGTACTTTGCTGGCCATTAGTTTTAGTGAAGTTACTCTGGATTCACACTTGTGTAATTTAGCACAGAATTCTGGATCACTTTTATTTTTGTGCAAATATCATGCAAGTCTCATTTCCGACAGAGTTCAATGCAACATTGAATTGGCAAGTGTGCAGCACTGGTCAAGTCCTGCAGTCCTTCCTCAGGCAAAACTCCCATTGAAATCAGTGGGAGCTTTGCATGAGGAGAGGCGGCAGGCGCAGGCACATAGTGTATATTTCCCTCCTATTCCAATTTATACTGGCATTATAGGAGCGGTTCTCAAAAAGAAAACTTTCTTCCTGTAGATTACATCACTCTCGATGCAGACACAGCCCACCCCAACCTCTCCATTGCTGACAATAAGAAGAGCTTTACACATGAAGCCCAACCTCAGAAAGTTCCACCAAACCCAGATAGGTTCGATTCGACCGTCTGTGTGCTGGGCTCTGAAGGATTCTCTTCTGGAAAGCACTATTGGGAGGTGGAGGTTGTGAGCAGCAGTGACTGGGACCTGGGGGTGGCCAGAGAATCAATAGAGAGAAAAGGAAAACTTTCCCTGTCCCCTAAAGAGGGATTCTGGGCTCTGGGTCTGAATGGGAGAGATTACTGGGCAAAAACAGACCCATGGACCCGGGTCATAGTGCAGAAAAAGCCCCAGAAAATCGGAGTTTACCTTAGTTACCAAGAGAAGCAGGTGACTATTTTCAATGTAACTGACATGTCTGTGTTGTTCACATTTAATGATTGTTCATTCTCAGGAGAGGTTTATCCATTCTTTAAAAATTCACACAAAGAAACAACAATGAGGATTTGTTCAATTAAAGAAGAATAAATATAATATGACACTGAGGCTGATTTTATACTGATGTAACTGAAATCAAGGTTTTCATGAGTGTATTTTGATGTAAAAAAGCTGTTTTTTAAAATGTACATTGTCATGCTGTCTTCATTACATGTTTTGCAATAAAATGTTTTCATTTCCTATTCGTTTTCTGCTTGTGACTTTTGTTCAATACAATATTTGACTAGCCCATTAAAATCACAGTGTTTCTGGGGAATTTGACAGGCAGATGTTAAAAACAAGAAAACACCATCCATCCTCTCTTACACTTTCCTTATTGGCAGCTTCACCTCAGAGGCAAAATAACAAGAATCTCATTGCTAATTTCAGCATTTTCCTCTATACTAAAAGATAGATAACATGGATATCTCACTAATAACCATATTTTGGGATGGTTTTATGCTGTATTATGAAGTTGCAGTGGCTGGAACATAATTTAGACCGAAGATAGATTTCCACTATAGACACAATTTTTACACACCCACCTCCCCCATAAAGTTATCCAATCGTCCTGACACTTCCCACCAAGATAGAATTCTTCTGGGAATTCACTCAAAGCCCTGGTCTACACTACGAGTTTAGGTCGAATTTATTAGCGTTATTTCGATTGATCCGTGCACCCGTCCACACGACGAAGCCCTTAACATCGACTTCTAGGGCTCTTAAAATCGATCTCGCCACTCCACCCCCAACGAGGGGATTAGCGCTTAAATCGATATTGCCGAATCGATGTAGGCTAGTGAGGACGCAATTCGACAGTATTGGCCTCCGGGATCTATCCCACAGTGCAACATTTGACCGCTCTGGACAGCAGTCTGAGCTCCAATGCTCCGCCCAGGTAGACAGGAAAAGCCCCGCGAACTTTTGAATTTCATTTCCTGTTTGGCCAGCGTGGTGAGCTGCAGGTGAGCGCAGATCTCATCAGCAGAGGTGACCATGATGGAGTCCCAGAACCGAAGACGAGCTCCAGCATGAACCGATGTTGAAGTACGCGATCTGATCGCTGTATGGGGAGATGAAACCGTGCTAGCAGAGCTACGGTCCAAAAGAAGAAACGCCAATACATATGCCAAAGTCTCCAAGGGCATGCAGGACAGAGGCTACAACAGGGACGCGCAACAGTGCCGCGTGAAAATTAAGGAGCTCAGGCAAGCCTACCAAAAAACCAGAGATGCAAACAAACGCTCTGGGTCAGAGCCCCAGACATGCCGCTTCTATGATGAGCTGCATGCCATTCTAGGAGGTGCAGCCAGCACTGACCCACCCATGTGGTATGACTCCGTATGTGGATCATCAGAAACCACAGAGGAGCATGATGATGATAATGATGCTGAAAATAGCGCCCAGACACAGCAAGGAAGCGGAGAAGCCCTTTTCCCCGACAGCCAGGAACTCTTTGTCACCCTGGAGCCAGTACCCTACGAACCCACCCAAGGCGTGCTCGATGCAGGAGAAGGGACCTCTGGTGCCTCTGGTGAGTGTACCTCTGTTAATTAATACATGTTTTATAAGCAAGCGTGTTTAATGATCAATTCGCGGCCAGTACAGCTACAGCTACTGGAAAACTCTGTTAACATGTTCGGGGATGGAGCAGAAATCCTCCGGGGACATCTCCAGAAAGATCTCCTGGATGTACTCCCAAAGCCTGTGCAAAAGGTTTCTGGGGAGGGCAGCCTTATCCTGTGCTCCGTGGTAACACACTCTACCACGCCAGGCCAGTAGCACGTAGTCTGGAATCATTGCTTTGCAAAGCATGGCGGCGTATGGTCCCGGTGTTTGCTGGCATTCAAGCAACATCCGTTCTTTATCTGTCTATGTTATCCTCAGAAGAGTGATATAATTCATGGTCACCTGGTTGAAATAGGGGAATTTTATTAAGGGGGTATTCAGAGGGGCTCCGTCCCTGCTGGGCTGTTTGCCTGTGGCTGAACGGAAATCTTCCCCGCTGTGACCCACGCGGTGGGGGGAGGGGGAACAGCGAACATCTTGGATGTGTGTCTTGTGTGTGTGTGTGTGTGGGGGGGTGTCGATTAGGTTCGCGCTGCACGTTAACCCGAAAACCGCCGCCCCTCCCTTTTCAATTGCCAACCAGTTTTAAATTGCCAGCCCAAAGGCTGTTTGTGATGGGAAATGAGGGGGTTGCTGTTTGAAAACATTCCCACCTGTTATGAAGGTTAAAGAAGCCTATAGACTGTGGCTTACCATGGCTGCCTGCAAGCCAAATTCTGTTGCCCGCCGGACCTGCTTGTGTGATCTCTCACACCAAACCGGCAGACCCTCAATATAACAGGCAAAGTGCAACCTTGGACCAAATGCATATGTGATATGTAATGTTTGGAGCATTGTTCTCTAATATGTGTCTTTTAAACTACTCCTCTCCCGTTTGTTTCCTCCCGCAGCTGCAAATGTTTCAACGCCACCCCTTTCATCACCGTCCCAGAGGCTAGCGAAGATTAGAAGTAAAAAAAAAAGGAATCGAGACGATATGTTCTCAGAACTCATGGAATCCTCCCACACTGAAGCTGCCCAGCAGAATGCGTGGAGGCAGACACTGTCGGAGTCCAGGAAGGCAGAATTTGATCGTGCGGACAGGTGACGTGCTGAAGACAATGACTGGCGGGATGAAGAGAGACAGCGGCGGGATGAAGAGAGTAGGTGGCGTCAGCGTGCAGAGAGAAGGCAGGATGCAATTCTGAGGCTACTGGAGGATCAAACGGAAATCCTCCGGCTTATGGCTGAGGAAAGGCGTAGGGTTCAGGAAAGGCCGCCTGAGCCCAGACCGCCACTACAGCCCCTGTGCAACCAACAGCCCTCCTTCCCGAGTCCCATAACCTCATCCCCGAGACGCCCAAGAACGCGTTTGGGCGGCCTCCGTGCACCCAACCACTCAAGTCAAGAGAACAGTCCAAGCAAGAAAGGGCTGGCATTCAATAAGTTTTAAAGTGCTGTGTGTCCTTGTCCTTCCCTCATCCCCTCCTCCACCACCCATCCTGGTGCTTCCCTTCCTCCACCAGCTATCCCGGGAGACTGTGGCAGTTAGCCCCATAGTTCCCCCTCTTTGTTTTACGAATTAATAAAGAATGCATGATTTTTAAGCAACAATGACTTTATTTCCTCTGCGAGCGGTGATCGAGGGGGGGAGGGCAGGGCGGTTTGGGTAAAGGGAAGTAGAGTGAATGAAGGGGCGGGGCTTTTCATTACAGGGGAAAAACAGAACTTTCACACAGCATCCTGGCTATTCATGAAACTGGTTTTCAAAGCTTCCCTGATGCGCAACGCACCCTGCTGTACTCTTGTAATAGCCCTGGTGTCTGGCTGCGCATAACCAGTGGCCAGGCGATTTGCCTCAACCTCCCACCCCGCCATAAACATCTCCCCCTTACTCTCACAGATATTGTGGAGCGCACAGCAAGCAGTAATAATAATGGGAATATTGTTTTCGCTGAGATCTAACCTAGTCAATAAACTTCGCCAGCGAACTTTTAAACGACCAAATGCACATTCCACCACCATTCTGCACTTGCTCAGCCTATAGTTGAAAAGGTCCTGACTACTGTCCAGGCTACCTGTGTATGGCTTCATGAGCCATGGCATTAAGGGGTAGGCTGGGTCCCCAAGGATAACTATAGGCATCTCAACATCCCCAACGGTTATTTTCTGGTCTGGGAAGAAAGTCCCTTGCTGCAGCAGCCGAAACAGACCAGAGTTCCTGAAGATGCGAGCGTCATGTACCTTTCCCGGCCATCCCACGTTGATGTTGGTGAAATGTCCCTTGTGATCCACCAGTGCTTGCAGCACTATTGAAAAGTAACCCTTTCGGTTTATGTACTCGCTGGCTTGGTGGTCCGGTGCCAAGATAGGGATATGGGTTCCGTCTATCGCCCCACCGCAGTTCGGGAACCCCATTGCTGCAAAGCCATCCAGTATGAGCTGCACATTTCCCAGACTCACAACCCTTGGTACCAGCAGCTTGGTGATCGCCCTGGCTACTTGCATCACAACAGCCCCCACTGTAGATTTTCCCACTCTGAATTGATTCGCGACTGACCGGTAGCTGTCTGGCGTTGCAAGCTTCCACAGGGCTATCGCCAGTCGCTTCTGTACTGTGAGGGCTGCTCTCATCTTGGTGTTCTGGCACTTCAGGGCAGGGGAAAGCAACTCACAAAGTTCCATGAAAGTGCCCTTACGCATGCGAAAGTTTCGCAGCCACTGGGATTCATCCCAGACCTGCAGCACTATGTGGTCCCACCAGTCTGTGCTTGTTTCCCGGGCCCAGAATCGGCGTTCCACTGTATCAACAAGCCCATTAACACCATGATGTCCACCTTGCGGGGGGGCCTTTTTTGAGAGAGGTCTGTGTCCATGTCCTCATCACTGTCCTCAGGGCGCTGCTGTCGCCTCCTCGCCTGCTGTAGCTCTAGCAGCTCCTGGTTCTCGTTCTGCATATACTCCTGGACAATGCGCATGGTGTTCATAACGGCGAGAACAGCCGCGGTGATCTGATCGTGCTCCATGCTTTCCCTGGTATGCTGTTTGCAGGACAGCAGAGTGGCAGCAGAAGCAGCGGGTGGATAACAATGGAGTCAGCAATATGGCGCCCATATGAAAAAAGGCGCGAAAGGATTTTTTGCTCCCCCCTCAGTTGCTTTCACGGAGGGAGGGGGGAGCAAGGGTTAGGCTCATTTCCTTCTAGCTGCAGATGGTACAATATGCGGTGAGCAAGGAGGCGCCTTCCCTTCTAGCAGCAGATGGTACAATATGCTTGATATCCATCATCATCTCCTGGCCCCCTCAAGGATTGAACTCGCAACCCCGGGTTTAGCGGGCCAACGCTCAGACCGCTGAGCTATCCCTCCGCCCGTGTTCCAGGCAGTACTGAATCTCCCTTAAACAAAACGTAAAAAAGAGAATGACCAGAGTCACTCTGGTCACTCCCATTTATGTCCAAGCGCCCCCAGCCAGCCACACCATAGGCCGCCGGCCAGGAGCACACGAATACTAATCATATTGTACAATCTGCTGCGAGAAGGAAAGGAGCTTCTGCTGTATGGTCCCACGACCACGACCATTTATAGCATATTGCACCATCTGCAGCTAGAAGGCAAGGAGCTTCTGCTGTGTAGTCCCGCGACTACCAGCCTCAGGCGGAATGGCCCCCTCAAGGATTGAACTCTCAACCCCGGGTTTAGCGGGCCAACGCTCAGAACGCTGAGCTATCCCTCTGCCCGTATTATAGTGTGACTGAATCCCCACTAGACCTAATGTCCAGGCGTACGCTGGAGATGTACGGTAATTGTGAGCTGAGCAGGCTTCCGTAGCAAACACGGAAACCCCGGAAAAAAGGCGCGAAAAATATTGCTTTCACGGAGGGAGGGATGACATGTACCCAGAACCACCAGCGACAATGTTTTCTGCCCCATCAGGCTTTGGGATCGCAACCCAGAATCCCAATGGGCGGCGGAGACTGCGGGAACTGTGGGATAGCTACCCGCAATGCAATGCTCCGAAAGTCGATGCTAGCCCCGCTACTGTGGACACAGTCAATCGACCTCATGGTCTTAACGCTTGTGTGTGGGGACACACACAATCGATTCCATAAATTCGGGTTTTAAAATATCGACTTCTATAAATTCGACCTAATTCTGTAGTATAGACGTACCCTTAGTGTGTTAAACCTGTGAAGAGAAACAGCAAGAGCCAGTTTGGGCCTAGCTCTGGGCAGCTGAGGGCACAGGGTGCAAGGACCTGGACTGTCCAAAAATCATCAGTGGTGCCTACTATCTGAAGCTCACCCCCCTTTCCCACCTAGGCTCCAGAGCCCAAGCTCCAGACACAACTTCAAAGCACTGTCTATCCAGCTATTTTCAGAGTGCTAATGCAATCTCTGCTAGCCCAAGTCTATCAACCCAGTTAGGGAACTATACAACTCCCAAGTGTTGCCAAACATTGTAGTGTCACACACAGGTGTTCATAGAATCATAGAAGATCAGGGTTGGAAGGGACCTCAGGAGGTCATCTAGTCCAACCCCCTGCTCGAAGCAGAACCAACCCCAACTAAATCATCCCAGCCAGGGATATCAACCTGGGCCTTAAAAACCTCTAAGGATGGATATTTCACCACCTCTCTAGGTAACCCATTCCAGTGCTTCACCACCCTCCTAATGAAATAGTGTTTCCTGATATCCAACCTAGACCTCCCCCACTGCAACTTGAGACCTTGTTCTGTCATCTACCACCTCTGAGAACAGCCGAGCTCCATCCTCTTTGGAAAACTCCTACAGGTAGATGAAAGCAGCTATCAAATCCCCCCTCACTCTTCTCTGCTGCAGACTAAATAAGCCCACTTCTCTCAGCCTCTCCTCATAAGTCATGTGCCCCAGCCCCCAATCATGTTCATTGCCCTCCACTGGAGTGTCTCTAATTTGTCCACATACTTTCTGTAGTGTGGGGCCCAAAACTGGACACAGTACTCCAAATGAGGCCTCACCAGTGCCAAATAGAGGGGAATAATCACGTCCCTCGAACTGCTGGCAATGCTGCTACTAATGCAGCCCAATATGCCAGTATGCTTTACACCAGTTAAAACAACTGCCATTTACAGAAACACTGGGAAAGTTGGCGCATCCCCAAGGGTTTCATTAAAGGTCCGTTTAGCAGTTGGTGATCCCTCGTTGCTGTAGCGATCAGACGCAATGCCCCAAGAAAGCTCTCCGCACTCTGCAATGCACAAGGCAACGTGCTCTTTTAATGATGCCCAATGCGATTTAGCTGAGCCATTAAAAGTTGACTCGGGGATGTTGACTTGGCCCCCTTCTGGAGACACACGCTCACACGGCAGTTCTCCTTCGGCAATAATTATGGCCACAGGCGCCGACTTCCTGTGGCGCCGGTGGGAGCTCACGCCCAGTGTCGGGGGCGGGGTCCCGCTCCCGACGCCGGGTGACGTTGCAGGGCCCCGCCCCCGACGCCGACGCAACGTCGCCCGGCGTCGGGGGCGGGGCCCCGCAACATCTCCCGGTGCTAAGGTAAGATGGCAGTGGGCCCCGGGGTTGGCGGGGAGCTGGCCGCGGGTCCCAGGGCAGGCGGGGAGCTGCCGGTGGGTGCGGAGCACCCACCAATTTTTCCCCGTGGGTGCTCCAGCCCCGGAGCACCCACGAAGTCGGCGCCTATGATTATGGCCAGATGGGATTGCTTCTGAAACTTTCTCCAAGTCGCGGATGTGATTACTACAGAGTGATATTCACGGCCAATGGACCGCTGGTCAGCTGACACACCAGCAGCTGAGCCATTGCCAAGTCAGGCCTGGTCTACACACAGATTTGGGGCTGGGAGAAACCTCTTGGTTAAGGGTGTGATTTTCAAACCGGTGCAACAGCTCGAGTGGGCACAGTTAGAACCAGTATAAAGGTGCCTCCTACTGGTATAATTTATTTCCCTTCCATGAAAATAGCTACTCTGCTGTGAAGCACCTTTTTAGCAATAGAACTAAGGCTAAGGCTACACTTGCAGCTGTACAGCACTGTGAGTTAAACCTGCCTTCGTACAGCTGAGTAGGGAAAGCGCTGCAGCCTGTCCACACTGGCAGCTGCCAGCGCACCGTTGTGGCCACATTTGAGGCATTTGCAGCTGTTTTGGGAGCGGTGCATTATGGGCAGCTATCCCAGCGTTCACGTGGCTGCAATGTGCTTTTCAAATGGGGGAGGGGGGGTGAGGTGGGGTGTGACAGGGAGCGTGTGGGGAGAGAGAGTGGGTTTTTGGGGTATCCACAGAGTGTCAGCTCATTATCTCCTAAGTTTACACCCCCCACCCCCCCTCCTCTCTCTCACTCACTGACAGCAAACAGCCGGGGCTTTGTTTGTTTTTTAGAGCAGATAAGCAGTCGCTCGCTGAAACGGACCCCAACCCCTACCCCTCTCCCCCCCGCCGCCTCTCTCTTCAAGCAAATGTTTGTTGCCAGCACTCCCCTGCCTGCCTCTCACTCATTCAAAGAAAATAGTAGCTGTGTTTGTTTTTTTGATAAGCAGCCCCCAAAATAGAGCTCTGAACTCCAACCCAGAAGTGCCATTTCAAAACAAAGGGAGCTTCCGGAGGTCAGTCAGTGCGTACTCCCAAGACTACATTAGAGCAAGAACGTCTCAGCCACTACGCAACAGCTGTTATTCCTCTCGGGGAGGTGGAGTACCAGCAGCGCTGTAGCCACGGAGACACAGCGCTGTATGTGCCTTGCCAGTGTAGACAGTTAGTGAGGTACAGCGCTCTGGGAGGCTTTATTGCGCCGTAACTCGCAAATATAGCCAAGGCCTAAGGCCTGGTCTGGTTGAACATTAGACTGACCTACCTGCGCCACTCAGGGCTGTGAAGAGTTGTGCCCTGAGCACTGTAGTTACGTCGACCTAGACGTTCCCCTGAGGCCCTGCTCCTGCACTGCCTCTTCCCCCCCCCAAACCCCGCCCCTGCTCGCTCCTCTCCGCCCCCTCCCCTCCCATTTCTTGCCCTTATGACCAGTAAAAAATGGGAGGGCCCCTCTGGCCCCCCCCCCCCCCCCGTTCCGGCGCTGCTGATTAATGACATTTGATGGGAAAACCCTGCGCTACAGCACTACAGCGGCCCAGCTACAGAGCCAGTGCAGAGGCTGTAGTGTCGACATGGCCTCAAAAATCCATGTGGGGGCCCTGCACGGCACTGAGTCCACTGGGACAGTGAAAGCTTTTGTGTGCAAACGAGGCCTGAGGCTTGAACGCCATCTTCTTGGCCATCTGCTTTGTCTCTCCTAAGTAGGTGCCCCTGGATCATAGTAATGACCTTGGTATAAAACCTAGATAGGTACATTCCCAAATGCTTCTTTCCCTCGGGTCCCCATATGCCCCTCATCACCCCCAGAATGCAAATTATTACACAAGCAAACAAACTTCCTTTGGGTTTTCATGGAACGGAAGCAGGGTTGGGAGGTCAGGTGCTTTTGGGTGTATTCAGTGGTGGTGAAGGGACATGTGTACTATGGGTGTGTCTACAGGGCACACTGAGGCCTGGCTGAGGCTATGTCATTGGGTCAACACAAAGCAGCTCACACCAATCTAGTGGTGTGTCTAGTGGTCTCCCACCGCTGCAAGCATCCGGTTACGCCCACACAGTAACACCACCTCCCCAAGCGGCACAGAGCCAGGACCTGGGGCCTAGGACTCTGCTAGCAGAACAGATCAGAGCCTGGGTCCCGCTGTGGCTCGGGTACAAGCCCTGTCATTTCACAGTGTGGACGCAGCTCTAGCCACGGACCCAAGTCAGAAGATCTGTGTAGCTCAGTGCGGTCATATCAACACGTCTGTGAGACCCAGATCTTAGCGATTGTCAGCGCAGGTTTACAATGCAGTGTGAACACTCAAGTGAAGACTTGGAACTACTGAGACTGCAAGCCTGGGTCCCACAAAGCTGGGTTTAGGATGCCGTGTTGACACCCTAAGTGTCGGTACCAGGACCAGAAATATGGACCCTGAATCTTGGTTGGAGCATCTAAGGTCCGCCATAATCAGTGATACCAACTCTGCTGATTTTATCGCGAGCCGGTTTGTCTCAAAGCCCCAGTGCCTGGAGTCATGGGATTACCCGAGAATCTCAGCCCCCAGTTGAAATAGAAAATAAATTCCTCACCCTCGTGGTTCCAGAGAAAAGTTTCAGAATGTGGCCCGAGTGAGACACTAAAAGCTCAGAAACCAGCAGGACAAAGCAAAAAAGGACAGGCAAGAACCCTCATGATTCTGAAGCCAATCTCTTGGTTTTTGACAGCTGATTCATGTTTGAACAATTTGGGTTGGCAAAATGGGGTGCGGCCGCTGCACATCTGTCGCTAAGGATCAAGAACCTCAGATTATGGAGGCCTACTCCTCCCCAAACCACTCATGGCCGTGGCATCTGAACCCCCCAGCCCCTATGTCCCTCCACTTTGCCCCCCTGCCGAGACCCCCTCATCCACCCACAGCCAGGGATGCCACATAGGCCCTATGCCACCCTGAGGTATCCAATGGTGCTGTGGCTAAGGCCTTCACCTGGGAAGCGGGAGACACCACTTCCTGCTCCAAACTGGGCCCAGCAAGAACTTGAAGCCGGGTTTCCCACCTCCGAGGTGAGCTCCCTGACCCCCAGGCTGAGAACCTGCTTCTCTCTGGCCCAAGGACAATGTGAAGTGTTACACCGGGTGGCACAGCTCCAACAAGAGACACCGAGAATAAGCCACCTGGCTAAGGCACCCAACTGGAACAGTGCTTGTGAGGGAGACACTGATCCAAACCAAGCCGAGGATGGACTTGAACCTGGGTCTCTCACGTTTCAGCTGAGTGCCCTCCCCACTGCTCTGCCTGGGGTAGAGGTGGGATTCGAACACACGTGCCAGCCGAGTGCCTTGGCCATGGGGCTGTTGGCCAGTCTGGAGAGGGTGCCACTCTTTTATTTTTGTGTGAACAGCACTGGGAGCTCTCAGTTTCGTCCTGATGCAGGGCGGGACATTTTTCAAAATCTTGGAAAATGTTGCGGGACTGAGAAAACAATTCCCTTGCCAGTTCTCCCCATGTCATCAATATCTCCTTCGAAAGGGGACAAGGCTCCAAATGTCGGCTACCTGCTCAGGCCAGGAAAGGGTAACGATAATTAATAAGATGGTAGGACCTAGAGTTCCTGTTACGATTGTAAGAAACCCATTCTAAACGTGCCGATATATAGAATAGCCAGTCCCTCTCCCAAAGAGCTGACAATCTAAGTATAGCACAACACACAGATGGGAAGTCTAAGGAAATAAGATTAATAGATTTCAAGGCCAGATGGGACCATTATGATCTAGTCTGACCTCCTGTGTAGCACAGACCAGAAAATGTTCCCAAAATAATTCCTTGAGCTGATCTGTTAGGACAACATCCAATCTTGATTTAAAAATGGTCACAGATGGAGAATTCACAACAACCCTTGTTCCAAAGGCTAATTTCTCTCAGGGTTACAAATGTACGCCTTATTTCCAGTCTGAATTTGCCTGCCCCATGGTCAACCCCCTCATCTACACCTGCAGATGCAGAGTCTAACGTTTCTCTTACTTCTACCAGTGACTTGAATGGTGTTATATAGTGAGCCTGTGAAACTCACTGCCACTGGCCGGTGTTGAGAGCTAAAATTTAGCAAGAAGCAAAGAGGGCCGGGAAGTTGAATCACTGTTGCCAACTTCAAACATTAAAAAAAATAATAATGAGATTGGCTTAAAATCATGATTAAATTTTGGGTTCTCTTAATTTTCCTCCTGATTTCTGAACCTTTAGGGTCACACTCCATCACATCGCTAAGCTCTTCTTTGCAGCTATGATGGCTACAAACTTACTGTAAGTAAAACCTCACATTTTCACAGGACTCCAGCAGGTGGGGCTTTAAGAAATATGCCCATGACCATGAGACTTGCGGTAGAATATGGAAGTTGGCAACCCTGTCATAGGGAGAACAACAATATCCAGAGTTATAATAATTAATGCTAAAAGAACCCCAAAGAATGTTGAAAATTACCTAAAAGTGTCACGTTTCAGGGCTGAAACTGATCTCTGGCTGTGCTATGTTTATCATCCGGATTTTCACAGGTGTAAATTGAGTGGAGAATCAGGCTCTCACAGTACAGATATGGAAAAGCAGGGGAGTTGTAGGGTTAGTTGCTACGCCCTGTATAGCGTGAGTCTGGGTATGATGTTGCCATGTCTTTTCCAGTCACCTCTTATATTGCAATTGGACTGGACAGTTCCTACATGTGCTAACATTTGCTAAAAGAAGGTTCACATGGCCCCTGTTCTAGGTGAAATCTGGGGAACTGGGGAATGCTGGCCAATCAGCCCCACCGGCCAATGAATACCAGACTCCAAGGGTAGGGGAGGAACTAGCTTGTGGGACTGTCTCCTTTCACCACCAGCCCCATCAAGTTTTCCCGCCCATTGAGGCATTAGGTATAAACCCCGATGGGGCAGTGAATCATGAAGATGCTTAAGTATTAGAACTAGTTAGAAAAAAGGAATTTCTGTTCCACAGAAATGAAAATAAATAATAACCGTTCCAAACTGGAACAAAAAGTCTAGGGATAGAAAATTCTGAAACATTTTCTCGCGGAACCATCCAAAGTTTTCATTTCCATAACATCAATTCATTTCCTTCTTCTGTTTATATCATATGAAAATATCCAATATAACGTTGCCGCGGGCTGGATTAAACCCTGTTGTTATGGGTCGGGTGTAGCCGCCGCTGTACCCACAGGATAAACATGAAGAAGCCTTTGTAATTAGGTGGCTGAAACTACACCCATAGCACCCAAAACACCGGCACGCAGCAAAGCTCGGTGGGAGCTGAATCACGCGGCCCAAGGAGTTTCAAATGCAGAGATGAGGGTTTGGATGTGTGGAACAGTTTTGAGACATACGCCAAGTGCATTCCTTTTGGGCAAATGATTTAGGCGAAAGGTTTTCTATCGAGCATAAAGTAACAGACAGCCTGTTCCACCCCTGAGCTGTGCGTGAGAACTGCAGTGCCTTATGCTAGAAGGTTATAATAAAGTCAGCTTTGGGATGTGCTCAAATTCTAAGGGGCATGTCTCCGGTTGAACTGTCCCAGGTGTTTGTGTGGCACATGTGGAGGTTAAGTGGATGTTAATTGGTGTAATTTACATAGAAATTGCTGGCTCAGCCCAGCCCAGTAGGTGGCCAAACCCTCCAGAGGAATTTGCAAAGTTATTGGATAAACTGTCCATAGGAAAACTTCTTCCTGGCCTCCATAAATTATAGGATGGATTATGTCCCGAAACCTGAGTCTTTAGAGTCCTTCAGAAACTCTTGTGTTCCACTTTTTGTTCTTATGATTTGTTTTAATCCTTCCTCTGGTAACTTCGCTCAGGGATTCTGCATTGAAATGATTTTCCCCTGGAAAAAGCAGCTTCTGGCAATTTGAAAATCTGCATGGGAAAAGTTTGATTTTTCTGGAGCCGAGTCTTGGCAAGTGTGCACCCAATGCTCTTGGGGGGTGGTTGCAGAACCAGACTCAAAGTCCTCAGTCTTTAGGGTCTGTTTTTATAGGAATTCATTCCTATACTAGTCTATGGAATTTGCTCCATCATGCTGCTTTTACGTTTGAAGTGATAATCAATCACTGTTCCCAGTGATGTTTAATCAACAGATGGCACATCCATGACAGCTTGGTTTTTCATAGATTCATAGATTCTAGGGCTGGAAGGGACCTCGAGAGGTCATCGAGTCCAGCCCCCTGCCCTCATGGCAGGACCAATTACTGTCTAGACCATCCCTGATAGACATTTATCTAACCTACTCTTAAATATCTCCAGAGATGGAGATTCCACAACCGCCCTGGGCAGTTTATTCCAGTGTTTAACCACCCTGACAGTTAGGAACTTTTTCCTAATGTCCAACCTAAACCTCCCTTGCTGCAGTTTAAGTCCATTGCTTCTTGTTCTATCCTCAGATGCTAAGATGAACAAGTTTTCTCCCTCCTCCTTATGACACCCTTTTAGATACCTGAAGACCGCTATCATGTCCCCTCTCAGTCTTCTCTTTTCCAAACTAAACAAACCCAATTCCTTCAGCCTTCCTTCATAGGTCATGTTCTCTAGACCCTTAATCATTCTTGTTGCTCTTCTCTGGACCCTCTCCAGTTTCTCCACATCTTTCTTGAAATGCGGTGCCCAGAACTGGACACAATACTCCAGTTGAGGCCTAACCAGCGCAGAATAGAGCGGAAGAATGACTTCTCGTGTCTTGCTCACCACCTGTTAATGCAGCCCAGAATCAAGTTTGCTTTTTTTGCAACAGCATCACACTGTTGATTCATATTTAGCTTCTGGTCCACTATAACCCCTAGATCCCTTTCTGCCGTACTCCTTCCTAGACAGTCTCCTCCCATTCTGTATGTGTGAAACTGATTGTTCCTACCTAAGTGGAGCACTGTGCATTTGTCCTTATTAAACTTCATCCTGTTTACCTCTGACCATTTCTCCAATTTGTCCAGATCATTTTGAATTATGACCCTATCCTCCAAAGCAGTTGCAATCCCTCCCAGTTTGGTATCATCTGCAAACTTAATAAGTGTACTTTCTATGCCAATATCCAAGTCGTTGATGAAGATATTGAACAGAGCCGGTCCCAAAACAGACCCTTGCGGAACCCCACTCGTTATACCTTTCCAGCAGGATTGGGAACCATTTATAACTACTCTCTGAGTACGGTTATCCAGCCAGTTGCGCACCCACCTTATAGTAGCCCCATCTAAGTTGTATTTCCCTAGTTTATTGATAAGAATATCATGCGAGACCGTATCAAATGCCTTACTAAAGTCTAGGTATACCACATCCACCGCTTCTCCCTTATCCACAAGACTCGTTATCCTATCAAAGAAAGCTATCAGATTGGTTTGACATGATTTGTTCTTTACAAATCCATGCTGGTTATTCCCTATCACCTTACCACTTTCCAAGTGTTTGCAGATGATTTCCTTAATTACTTGCTCCATTATTTTCCCTGGCACAGAAGTTAAACAAACTGGTCTGTAGTTTCCTGGGTTGTTTTTATTTCCCTTTTTATAGATGGGCACTATATTTGCCCTTTTCCAGTCTTCTGGAATCTCTCCTGTCTCCCATGATTTACCAAAGATAATAGCTAGAGGCTCAGATACCTTCTCTATTAGCTCCTTGATTATTCTAGGATGCATTTCATCAGGTCCCGGTGACTTGCAGGCATCTAACTTATCTAAGTGATTTTTAACTTGTTCTTTTTTAATTTTATCTTCTAAACCTTACCCCTTCCCATTTGCATTCACTATGTTAGGCATTCCCTCAGACTTCTCGGTGAAGACCGAAACAAAGAAGTCATTAAGCATCTCTGCCATTTCCAAGTTTCCTGTTACTGTTTCTCCCTCCTCACTGAGTAGTGGGCCTACCCTGTCCTTGGTCTTCCTCTTGCTTCTAATGTATTGATAAAAAGTTTTCTTGTTTCCCTTTATTCCTGGAGCTAGTTTGAGCTCATTTTGTGCCTTTGCCTTTCTAATCTTGCCCCTGCATTCCCGTGTTTGCCTATATTCATCCTTTGTAATTTGTCCTAGTTTCCATTTTTTACATGACTCCTTTTTATTTTTTAGATCTTGCAAGATCTCGTGGTTAAGCCAAGGTGGTCTTTTGCCACATTTTCTATCTTTCCTACCCAGCGGAATAGTTTGCTTTTGGGCCCTTAATAGTGTCCCTTTGAAATACTGCCAGCTCTCTTCAGTTGTTTTTCCCCTCAGTCTTGATTCCCATGGGACCTTACCTATCAGCTCTCTGAGCTTACCAAAATCCGCTTTCCTGAAATCCATTGTCTCTATTTTGCTGTACTCCCTTCTACCCTTCCTTAGAATTGTGAACTCTAGGATTTCATGATCACTTTCGCCCAAGCTGCCTTCTACTTTCAAGTTCTCAACGAGTTCCTCCCTATTTGTTAAAATCAAATCTAGAACAGCTTCCCCCCTAGTAGCTTTCTCAACCTTCTGAAATAAAAAGTTGTCTGGAATGCAGTCCAAGAACTTATTGGATAGTCTGTGCCCCGCCATGTTATTTTCCCAACATATATATCTGGATAGTTGAAGTCCCCCATCACCACCAAATCTTGGGCTTTGGATGATTTTGTTAGTTGTTTAAAAAAAGCCTCATCCACCTCTTCCACCTGGTTAGGTGGCCTGTAGTAGACTACTAGCATGACATCACTCTTGTTTTTTTACCCCTTTTAGCCTAACCCAGAGACTCTCAACACTTCCGTCCCCTATGTCCATCTCCACCTCAGTCCAAGTGTGTACATTTTTAATATATAAGGCAACACCTCCTCCCTTTTTCCCCGTCTGTCCTTCCTGAGCAAGCTGTACCCATCCATACCAACATTCCAATCATGTGTATTATCCCACCAAGTTTCAGTGATGCCAACAATGTCATAGTTGAATTTATTTATTACCACTTCCAGTTCTTCCTGCTTATTACTCATACTTCTCGCATTTGTATACAGGCATCTAAGATACTGATTTGATCTTGCCTCCCAGTTTTGCCCTGACCCTCCTATCTCTTTGTCATTAAAGCCCACGCCCCCCTCCTATTTCCAACCCATCTCCCAGGTCCCCATGTTCTCCACTTACCTGTGGACTTTGCTCTCCTGTCCCCGTCAAACCTAGTTTAAAGCCCTCCTCACTAGGTTAGCCAGTCTGTATCCAAATAGGGTCTTTCCCCTCCTCGAAAGGTGAACGCCATCTCTGCCTAGCAGTTCTTCCTGGATTAGCATCCCGTGGTTGAGGAAGCCAAAGCCCTCCTGGCGACACCATCTTTTCAGCCAGGCATTCACCTCTACGATGCACCTGTCTCTGCCCGGGCCCCTACCTTTGACAGGAAGGATCGAAGAGAATACCACCTGCGCTCCAAACTCCTTCACCTGTACTCCCAGAGCCCTGTAGTCACTCTTGATCTGCTCAGTGTCACACCTCACAGTATCATTTGTGCCCACATGGATGAGTAGCATGGGGTAGTAGTCAGAGGGCCGGATAATTCTTGATAATGCCTCCGTAACGTCTCGGATATGGGCCCCTAGCAGGCAGCATACCTCCCGAGATGAAATGTCAGGGCGACAGATGGGTGCCTCCGTCCCCCTCAGCAGAGAGTCTCTGACCACCACTACCCTACGTTTCCTATTCGCAGTGGTGGCAGCAGACTTCCCAGCCTTAGCGGTACGAGGCTTCTCCTCCTCTGCTGTAGGAGGAGATTCCTTCTCTCCTGTATCAAGAAGAGCATAACGGTTTCCTATTACCACGGCAGCAGGGTTTGGAGCAGGGGTGGAGCACTGCCTGCTGCCAGAAGTAACCAGCTGCCAGTGTCCACCCTGAGCCATTTCCTCCTCCACCAGTGGTGTGTCGGCAGTCCTGTGTACTGGGACAGCTACCTCAGCTGTCTCCACATGGACACTGTCCAGGAATTGTTCATGGACTTGGATGCTCCTCAGTCTAGCCACCTGCTCCTGTAGCTCTCCCACCTGCTGCCTGAGAGATTCCACCAGCAGGCACCTGTCACATTGGATGGTCCCCCCAGCCTGGCTATCTGTAAGTGGAAATTGCAAGTTACAGTCCCTGCAAAACCACACCAGGATCTGGGTAGAAGCATCCATGTTCAGGCGCTCTGTCTGGCTACAGGCGCAGGTGGAGGAGACAGAAGCAGTGCTAGCACAGGTGTTGCAGGCCTTCCTAACCATCGTAGGCCTCCCTCTGTCAAACTCCCTCTCAAACACTCAAGGGAACAGGGTCAGGCACTCAGTCCCAACTGCCACAACAGCTGAAACTGAAATCACCTGAAATAAGAATCAAAATTTAAATTCAAACAGTCAAACACACACACTCCCACCAACAGCTAGTACTCACTCTCACCTGGTAAACTGTTCAGCTGCGTGATCTCTTGCTCTCCCTCTCAAACTCCCCTGTCTGCAGCCCCCTGTCCACTCCGCTCCCCTGGTCGCTCTGCCTCTGGCTTTAGTTTGGGTTAAAGGCTTTAGGAATGGCAAGTATAGCTCACCCCTTCCCAACTCCCTCTCAAAACTCCCTGTTAGCAGCTCCTGTTCGCAAAGCTCCCTGGTCGCTTGCTCGCTGCTTTATAAAAGGTTATGATGATGATTACCTTGATAATTACCTGTTCTATTCATTCCCTCTTGGGCACCTGGCACTGGTCACTGTCGGAAGACAGGATACTGGGCTAGATGGACCCTTGGTCTGACCCACTAGGGCCATTCTTATGTTCTTATGTTCATCCTTTCTATTGTAACTCTGCTGAGGAAGTTTCCATGGAAATGATTTTTCCCTGGAAAATGCAGCTTCTGCAAATTTGAAATTTTCCATAGGAAAATTCAGACTTTTTTCTGAAACGAATTAATTGTATTTTATTTTTTAAATTTTGTTTCACAGGAAATGTCGACTTTTTTTTTTTTTTTTGCTTTCTTTCTGTTTTGGCACCAAAAACACTTCTTTAAAAAAAAAATTGGGATTTCCCACAGCATGGAAATTCCAAATTTTGATCTTCCAGAGTTACCAGTATCTCACGACCACAAAGACATTGGCACAGTGAAAGCAGTTCTGAAGAGAACAAGGCTGGAGGTGCATAGCTGGGCTATGTTCAGCGGAGTGGGATGTGGCAGCAGATTACACATATCTGAAGAGTGAAGATATAAAGTTGGGCTAGGGAACAATTATGGTAGTTTCTTCCAGGTGGTACCATTAAGGGCATCCCTTTGTTTGACTTGTTGCTCCTACTGAGAGGGATGTACAACAGGCTCCCAAGACAACTTTCTAAAACTCCATTAATTTGGGTCATTTAAGAACTAGGGGTCACCCAATGAAATGAATAGGCAGCAAGTTTAAAACAAAGGGAAATATTTCTTCACCCACCACCCAGACAACCTGTGGAACTTGTTCCCAGGGGATGTGGTGAAAGCCAAAAGTGTAACTGGATTCAAAAAAGAATTACAGCAGTTCATGGGGAAGTAGGTCCATCAATGGCTATTATCCAAGATGGTCAGGGATGCAACCCCATGCTCTTGGTGTCCCTAGACCTCTGGCCTAGGGATGGATGTCAGGATGAACCACTTGATGATTGCCTGTTCTGTTTATTCCCTCTTGGGCACCTGGCACTGGCCACTGTCGGAAGACAGGATACTGGGCTGGATGGACCATTGGTCTAACCCAGTATGGCTGTTCTCATGTTCTAACCTCAGCCTTGTCAAAGTAATTAAAAATTAGGGATGGCAACAGCCATGTGCTGGATGAGATGGACAAACTTTGCTGGTCTGATACTTTGAATCAAGATCAGCTAGTGATACACTGAGAGGGGAACTGGGTCCTACTAATGGCAGAACACTTGGTGAAAGCCTGATTTTTCAGTGTCAAGGCAGAAAAGCCAACATGCTTTATTTCAAGACCAATTTTATTAGTTCATTTATAGAGAGGGTTGGGAATTTTCTGCCAAAACTCATTTTTTGGGGCGGAAAATGGAATTTCTGCAACTTGTTTCCATTTCCCATTGAGAAAATCAAAATTAAATATTTCCATAGCTGGACGAAATCCACCATGGTGCTGCCTCTGGTTGAACTGATGCAGTATATCATGGGAAACATGTGACCACAGTACATCATGGGAGATATAATCCAGACAATAGAGAATAGTAGAACAAGACACCCGAAGTACAACTCCCCAAATGCACTGCTGTTTCCCCTGTGGTTGAACGGTTACAGTATATCCTAGGAAACATGTGTAACGCTGCACTCCATATGTTTTATGAAAATATGTTTATATGTGTGAATATAATGTAAGTGGAATATGCTTTATGCAAAAGGTCTCTTGTAAGGTATCATTACAAATCTTAGGATCTACTGAGTGTGTTCATCCTATTTGTTTGCATGTATTATTTCTATGTCTGGAGTTAGGAGAATAAGATATAAACTTGTATTACAGATGCAAATGTATTTAGTGGAAGCCATTAAGGGTGCTTCAGAATCAATGACCTGTAAATGGCTCTGTTTACTTGTAAGCCCTCCTGTATATGTGGGTGCCAGCCAGTGGGTAATGAAATCTTACAGGAACATGTCACATGATATTGGAATCCATCTTAAATCTGGTACTTTTCCATTTAGAAGGAGGGGTGGGAACCCAGAGGGAGACAAAGAATTCCCACCTTGTGCCAAAGATATAGACTCATAGACTCATAGACTTTAAGGTCAGAAGGGACCATTATGATTGTCTAGTCTGACCTCCTGCACAATGCAGGACACAAAATCTCACCCACCCACTCCTGGAATAATCCTCTCACCTATGTCTCAGCTATTGAAGTCCTCAAATCATGGTTTAAAAACTTCAAGATGCAGAGAATCCTCCAGCAAGTGACCCGTGCCCCATGCTGCAGAGGAAGGCAAAAAACCTCCAGGGCCTCTGCCGATCTACCCTGGAGGAAAATTCCTTCCAGAGCCCAAATATAAAAGCGGGTGGAACAGAAAAAAGGGGGCTGCCAGTCATGAGAAGTCCCCTAGTTATCACCTGAGCTGGAACTAACAAGGACTGTACCGGGGAAAGGATTGAGCCCAGACTAGGAAGGAGTCTAGTCTGTGAAAGAAGCTTATTGGAACATCTCCAAGGGTGAGATTTACCTGTATTCAGTTTCTTAATGTATTAGGCTTAGATTTGCGTGTTTTGTTTTGTTTTGCTTGGTAACTTACCTTGTTCTGCCTGCAATTACTTAAAACCACTTAAATCCTACTTTTTATACTTAATAAACCACCTTTGTTTATTAATTAACCCAAAGTAAGTGATTAATACCTAGGGGAGCAAACAGCAGTGCATATCTCTTTATCAGTGTTATAGAGAGTGGACAATTTATAAGTTTACGCTGTATAAGCTTTATACAGAGTAAAATGGATTTAATTGGGGTTTGTATCCCATTGGGAGCTGGGTGTCTGGGTGCAGGAAACAGAAATACTTGCTAAGCTGTTTTCAGTTAAGTCTGCAGCTTTGGGGGCATGGTTCAGACCCTGGGTCTGTGTTGCAGCAGGCTAGGGCGTCTGGCTCAACAAGGCAGGGTTCTGGAGGCCCAAACTGGCAGTGAAAATGGACTCAGAGGTAATCTCTGCACATCAGGTGACAGTCCCATGGGCGTCTCTGTGAGTGAACTCATCACAACATATGACCAGCTGGCACCTTGGGAAATATAGTTCAGCCCACAGAGAAGTATAACCCCATGATTAACAGTAGCACTCAGGGGAAGACAGGTTAATGTCAGACACAACATTTTGACATTTCTGTACCAAAAGATATCCTGTTCTGAGAAAAAAATGAAATATTTTGACTTTATTCCCCTCTTCCTTTAGTCTACTCATTTATAATATACTACAGAAACAGATATGAGGTGAAACTTTAACAAATAAAATAAGCCTTAAGTCAGGAGGCACATAAAGAAGGCTCTGAAGCACACATGGGAGAAAGGAATCAAAGTTCTCAGAAGCTCTCAGCAATTAATTTTCACTCCTGCCAACTTCTTCAGGGCCTCCTTCACATCCTTATTTCTCAGGCTGTAGATCAGGGGGTTTAGAACTGGAGTGACTGCTCCGTAAAAGAGGGAAAGGTACTTGTCCTGATCCGGGGAAGATTTGGACTGAGGCCGCAGATACACAAAGATGGCCGCCCCGTAAAACAAGGCCACCACTGTGATGTGGGAGGCACAGGTGGAGAAGGCCTTGGCCCTGCCCTGGGTGGAGTTGATCCTCAGTACAGCCGCAATGATGTGGACGTAGGCCACGAGGATGAAGGAAAAGGGCACCAGCAGGACGAGGACGCTGGTGCTGACCATCACAATTTGGTTGCTGCGGGTGTCCGAACAGGCCAGCTTCAGCATGGCCTGGAGCTCGCAAGCGAAGTGGTTGATGACGTTGGTTCCGCAAAAGCGAGGTTGCTTGGCCAGGAAATCGGACAGGCACAGGAGGAAACTGCCGCTCCACGACATGGCCGCCAACAGGAGGCAGACCCTGTTGCTCATGATGAGGGAATAGCGCAGAGGCTTGCAGATGGCAACCCAGCGGTCATAAGCCATCACAGCCAGCAGGAGGCACTCGGTTATCCCCAAGAAGCGTGAGATGTACATCTGAGCCAAGCACCTGCCCAGGAGATGGAGGGTCTCTTGGAGAGGCAGTGGACCATCAACTGAGGGACATTGACGGTGATATAGAAGATATCTAAGAAGGACAAGTTACTGAGGAAAAAGTACATGGGGGTGTGGAGTCGGAGGTCCACTCTGGTGAGCAGGATCAGGAGCGTGTTTCCGACCAGGGTCAGTAGGTAGATTGCAAAAAGGAAGCCAAAGAGGGTGAACTTCACATGAGGGCCACCAGAAATTCCTACCAGGATGAATTCAATCACCACAGAGTCATTGCCTCCTTCCATGGTACCACAGTCCAGGGCTCATCTGCCAAGAGACAGGAGGAATGGTTACTACATTGAGGGCTAACAACCAGGAGAGACATCATGACATTAAAACCGGGCATTACATGAAAACGGACAGTTTTCCGCAATAGCCTACACAATGCTGTGCATAATACTGAAATGTACTGAGTACAGTTGTTTATATTGCACTAGCATCTGACGCAAAACTACTGAAGATAGTTAAGCCCCAAGCAGACTGCGAAGAGCTACAAAAGGATCTCTCAAAACTGGGTGACGGGGCAACAAAATGGCAGATGAAATTCAATGCTGACAAATGCAAAGTAATGCACATTGGAAAACATAATCCCAACTATACATATACAATGATGGGGTCTAAATTAGCTGTTACCACTCAAGAAAAAGATCTTGGAGTCTGCTCAATGTGCAGCAGCAGTCAAAAAAGCAAACAGAAGGTTGGGAATCATTAAGAAAGGGATAGATAATAAGACAGAAAATATCGTATTGCCTCTATATAAATCCATGGTACGCCCACATCTTGAATACTGCGTGCAGGTGTGGTTGCCCCATCTCAAAAAATATACATAAGAATTGTAAAAGGATCAGTAAAGGGCAACAAAAATGATTGGGGTATGGAACGGCTACCATATGAGGAGAGATTAATAAGACTGGGACTTTTCAGCTTGGAAAAAAGACGACTAAGGGGAGGGGATATGATAGAGGACTGTAAAATCATGACTACTATAGAGAAAGTAGATAAGGAAATGTTGTTTACTACTTCTCCTAACACAAGAACTAGGGGTCACCAAATGAAATTAATAGGCAGCAGGTTTAAAACAAACAAAAGGAAGTATTTCTTCACACAACGCACAGTCAACCTGTGGAACTTGTCGCCAGAGGATGTTGTGAAGGATGAGACTATAACAGGGTTCAAAAAAGAACTAGATAAGTTCATGGAGAATAGGTCCATCAATGGCTATTAGCCAGGTTGGGCAGGGGATGGTGTCCCTAACCTCTGTTTGTCAGAAGCTGGGAATGGGCGACAGGGGATGGATCACTTGATGATTACCTGTTCTGTTAATTCCCTCTGGGGCACCTGGCATTGGTCCCTGTTGGAAGACAGGATACTGGGCTAGATGGACCTTTGGTCTGACTCAGTCTGGCTGCTCTTAAGTTCTACATTGAAAATTAGATCAACCTAGCTACGGCGTTCAGGGCTGTGAAAAATTTTGCAGCCTGCGCTCCGTAGTTAGGTTGATCTAACCCCCGGTGTAGACCTAGCTACTTCGATGTAAGAATTCTCCTGTAAAGGTGGTATCACCTCTGGGATAGATGGATTAACGGAGTCATCAGAAAAACTCCCTACCATTGAGGGGAAGCATCCATGCTACGGCACTGCAGAGGCCTAATAATAATAATAGTGGCCATCGAGTAGATATGGCCGCAGTGCACTGCCAGCTGGTGTGTCAATGCGCAGCACGCTAGCCTGCCGTGCACTTACTGGCCTTGCGGAACCTGCCCCCACACACTATAAGTTGCCAACCGCTGCTTCAGTATGTGAAAATACGCCAGGGAACTAATGTCAAAGGTTCTAAGACTGGAAGGGACCACTTTGATCATCTAGTCTGACCCTCTGTATAACACAAGCCTGAGAACTTCCCTGGTCATCCCTGCTTTAAACCCAGACCAGATCAAGCTAGGCCAGTCTTGATTTAAAAACTTCAAGCGACGGAAAATCCCCCTTGTCCCTTAGTGAATTGTCCCACAGATCAATCAGCCTCACGGTTCAACATTTGTGCCTTATTTCAAGGCTGAATGTTTCTCTTTTCCGCTTCCAACCGTCGCATCTCTTGATGCCTTTTTCTGCTGGAAAAGCTGTTGACAATCAGATATTTCCTCCCCAGGTAGGTGAGTGTAGATCGTGACTGACCAGAAATGGAACCTCTAAATCCCTATTCTCATTGTGCAACCAGTAAAGAAATTGTAGATGGTAGCATCATTAATGGCAGCTAACCTGGTTTTAAGAAAAATAAGCCTAATCGAACAAGCATGTAATCCTGCCTTGAGTGCAGGGGCCTGGACTAGAAGGCCCGTGGTGGTCCCTTCCAGTCCTACATGATTCTACCGATGGGACCACAAGTAGGGTTGATAAAGACAGCTATGATGATATATCATACTTAGACTTCCTTAAAGCATTTGTCACGATGTTCTATTAAATATAATAATATCATATTTAATAAATAAAATAATAATAACAATTAATAAATAATAGTTTCTAGTTAAGAGTACCAAAATGCCATTCTGATCTAGGTAGGAATGGAAATGAGAAAACCAGAATAAAAATATATACACTGGATCGAACAGGGGCATTTCTGCACATGGAGTGAAGGAAACATTCCAGAGACTCACCTCCTTCCATAGCCCCAGGATTCGCAGCAGCCAGGAGATCAGCAGAAGAGATGGGAATTTGCATCCAGCCGAATCACAAGGAAGAATCCTAAGAAAACTTGGGATGGGAAAAGATGAAAAATTTTCAGGTTTCTGGGACTTGGTGCCAGTGACAGCTAGCATGAAATAAGAAGTCTAAAGAGTCATTTATTTATCGTTTCAGATATGAAAGCCAGGCAATATTGAACCAACTCAGTGCTGTCATTGGAAAAATGTATCTTCAATGAAGTAAGGTGCTTGGAACACCATCAGTTTTGGTGGGTTAAACCCAGAGATGATTATTTTAAGTACCAAAAAATATATCTATTGCTGATCAAATTAATTTTGGCTGATCACTTTAGCAGGAGGATTCGCCATATAATTTAGCCTCTCTTCCAGACCACATTCGTGTGTGCGAATTCCAGTGCCTTCTGTGAGTCCTAGACAAGGACCCAGACTCCTGGGCTATTCCCAATCGCTTGCACATTGGAAATGGAAGGGCAGAGAACGCCTGGTTAAGGAAATGACACGGAAAGCATCCCCTGTTAGATCAGAGGAGATAGGTCTGAGTCACATTCTAGCCCCTATGCTTTGGGGGTTCGTTCATTTTCTCAGCCTGCAGAGAACCGAGGAGCTCAGCTGAAATGGAAGAAAGTTACATTTTCTCGAGATCTTTATACACCTGACAAAAGGTTCTAAAAGCGTAGGATCTTGGGCATAATGAGACGATTCACAAACTGATTCTCCAGGGGTTTGAATCCCAAAGAGGCAATTAGCCTGAGCCTGGGATCAATTTTTGAGTTGAATTCGCAGGAGATGTGCAAGGCAGAGTAAGCAGAGTCCAAGCAATGGAAAATGGAACCGCTTGGCACTGAAAGGCTGGTAATGAGTCATCTTATGCAGAGAAGGTTCATTGAGTGCACTGCAGCCATGCTGACCCCTCCACCACCCGTGCCCCCAAAACAATTCCAGGCCATGCTGATCAGTGCCAAAACATGTGCAGGTCTGCCCTGCGTTGTCCTAGTCCAGTTCTGTATCCCAATCAGTTGTATATTTTTTCAATAAATTAATTTTTTTCTCAATAAATGGATTTTTTGGGTTTGAAAACATACTTTATTAGTGCATAAAGCAAAAGACACCTTAGCACATGAAAGTGGCTTTTCTCATCCAAAAGTTCTGCAGCCACTGCTCATCATTCCAGACTTGCATGACGATGTGATCCCACCACTCAGTGCTTGTTTCCCGAGCCCAAAAGCGGCATTCAATGGTGGTGAGCATGTCCGTGAATGCCACAAGCAATCTCGTGTCATATGTATTACGCAAGTTGATATCATCGTTGGACTCCTCAGTGTCAGTTTGGATCTTAAGGAGTAGCTCGACTGTCAAACGTGACGTGCTGGCGACACTCGTCAGCATGTTCCCTAGCAGTTCAGGCTCCATTCCTGCAGACTGAAAGGGAAGACAGAGCGCGCTGCACAAAAGCCATTGCAAGATGGCGCCAAATGTGGACAGAAGCACAGGGATTGCTGGGATTGGACCGATGCATCATGGGACATTGGGACAGGACCCAGAATTCCCCGCACCCCATGACCCCTTCCCACAAGCCACAGAATGGGAGGAGGTGCTCTGTGGGATAACTGCCCATAATGCACCACTCCCAATGCCGCTTCAAGTGCTGCAAATGTGGCCACGCCAGTGCGCTTGCAGCCGTCAGTGTGGACAGACTGCGTTGCTTTCCCTACTGCGCTCTCCGAAGGCTGGTTTAACCCAAAGCGCTCTACATTTGCAAGTATGGCCAAGGCCTAAGGCTTCCAGGCCATGTGCTGGGCAGCTTGTGTTTCGGACAAAGGAAGCACAGGCCGCATGGCAAAAGACTAAAAGGCAGCTTCAGCTGTTTGTCTTCAGTCCTGCTTCTTACCTCGGGAGTAACCTTTCTCCAAATGAAGCTCTGAATAAAGGACTGAGGAACCCATCCAAACTGGGGATGTGATCCAGATTTGCTTTCAAGCCAGCAAACTCACCAGTACTGCTAGGAACCTCATGAACTTTGAAGTCTTTGTATGTATGTGAGTGCTTTACCATTTAACAGCTCTCTTCTTGTTCTTTCTTTTTTCTTTATAATAAACCTTTAGTTTTAGACACTAAAGGATTGGCTGGCAGCGTGGTATGTTGGGTAAGATCCAAACCTCTGGTGACATGGCTGACCTTTCAGGGTCAGAAGAACATTTTGTACAGTGAGCCAAGCTTTTTAAATAACTTCTCACTATACAGGACCTAGGTGCTGTTTGGGAGACAGAGACTGGAATGCAATAAAGGGGGCTGCGTGATTTTTTTTTTTTTTTTTTTTTTGCTTCTTGATAACCAGTGTGGGGGATCCGAAGCTCAGTTTGTGACGGGTTGGGAGATTTAACTTCAGCGTTACTCACCAGTTGTGGGAATATCTGCTTGCCCTGACCTTGGCATTTCCAGCATTTCCATTCTTGAGGAAATGGAACATTTTGGGTTTTCAGCCAAAATTTTCAGGTTTGGTAACTATGGGGTTGAGCGTTTTTGGCCAAAAGTTTTGGTTTTCTGAAGAAATATCAAAAAAATCTCCAGGAGAACTGATGCTTTCTGCTAGTTTTTGTTTGGTTTAAAACCCAATTTTCCACTGAAATAAAGTTTCGGTGGGAAACATTTGACCTGCCCTTATTCCTGCCTAGAGAGGAACTGCGCTTGCAATGGAACAAAATATCTGGACCTGTCTATCTACTTAATGGGCCCCCGCAGCCCGGTGTCCCTGCTCCCCAACCCTGCCCCATGGGATCACACCCCTGGGCCCATCTAGCCAGGATCCTCCCCCCAGGTCAGACCCACAGGCCCTCACAGCCGCTGTGTTGTACCCAGCAGTCGCCAGTAGCTGCTGCATCTCTGGCAGGGGCTGGAAATCTGCCGCTCTCAGTCTGGCGGCACCAGGCAGGGCCAGATTGTGTCTGGCGCAGCAACACCTGGCTGCTCCCCAGCACGTCGCACCCCCAGATCTCACAGCGCTTTACAGAGGGGAGCAGGGGAACCAGCCCCATTTTACAGAGGGGGAAACTGAGGCAAAGAGGGGGGCATAGAGAGTCAGCCAAGGTCCCCCATAAAATCACAGCCATACCAGGAATGTCAGCCAGGTCTCCTGAGTCCCAGCCCCAGCACTTTCCCCACTAGGCCACACGACCACCCAGGGGATGTCAGCCTGGCTCAGAGCCTCGGAGGATTGGTGGGCTAGTGGCTACAGCAGAGGACTGAGACCCAGAGGAGAATGAGGTTTAGAACAGCAGGGCTGGGAGCAAGGACTCCTGGGTTATCTCCACAGCTGTGGGATGGGAGTGGGGTCTAGTGGTTAGACCGGGGGAGCGGGGCTGGAAATCCGAGGTGCTGGGGGCTCCAGAGACACAGTGAGAAAAAACCGCCAGCCTAGAGCCACGCCTTGACTGTCTAACCAGACACTAGGTTCAGGAAGGATGATTATCCTCCCATTCATACAATGGAAAATGGAGGCACAGGCAGGTTAAGTGACACCTGAGGGTCCCCTGGGGGCTGGGATCCCGCCTCCCTTGGCCCCAAATCGCCAGTGGCTGGGAACCCCCCCAAGTGTCTCTGTCCCAGCTCCCCGGATGGGCGTCCCCTCTGCTGGCCCCAGGGCTCAGGGCAGAGTCTGAGGGTCCCATTGGGTCCGAGCCCTCCTGAGTGTCCAGCTGGCTGTGGGGCTGGGAGCAGGGATGCTGATCCGGGCCCCTCACCTGCTACCACCAGCTCCACGGGGTCACTGGGATCCCACCAGTCAGGTGTTTGTGATAGGGTGTGATACTGGCAGGTGTAACTCCCTCCATCGCCCCATCCAACACTGGTGATGGGCAATTCAGCCTCATTCCCAGAAAGGTCCCGCATCTTTATATGGGCTCCATTTTTACTCAGAACGAACCTCATGCCTGGCTGCTCCCCGACACACCGGAAGGCAACATTTCCCCCCCCTGCTCAGTCACCCCCCCGGGGACTCATGGACAGGATGTGACACACTCTTTGACGTGGGGAACAGCAGTTCAGGGGGTCAGTGTGAGTTTGGGGGGAAGGTTCAAAGTTTGGCTCCCTTCTCCCTCCCCCTACCCCATCATCCTGCAGGGTAACATTCCCCCCAAACCCCTCCTCACAGATACCCACGTCCGGACACCTTGCTCTGCCCGGCCAGCCAGCACCCTGGAGGGGAGATAGCTCATTAGGGACCAGATCCCAGAGCAATTGAGTCTCTTTACATCTGAATCTCCAGGATGCCTCCACCCCCCTGGTCTCAGATCCCCCCCATGGGCACTCACCCTGGTCTCAGACCCCCACCCCCCATGGGCACACGCCCTGGTCTCAGATCCCCCCGCATGGATACACGCCCTGGTCTCAGACCCCCACCTCCCATGGGCACATGCCCTGGTCTCAGATCCCCCTGCATGGATACACGCCCTGGTCTCAGACCCCCAACCCCCATGGGCACACGCCCTGGTCTCAGATCCCCCCGCATGGATACACGCCCTGGTCTCAGACCCCCACCCCCCATGGGCACACGCCCTGGTTGTCTCCGTTACTCACTGAGGAGGAAGATGGTGAGAGCAGATGCCATGGTGGGAGCAGAATGAGACACTGAGCCAGGGGCTGCAACTCCAGGAAGCCAGCAATGGCTCATCTCTTCCTGAGTACTTCACACATTGTCTCTAATCTAATCTAAAGGATGAAATTTAATAGTGAGAAGTGTAAGGTTATGCATTTAGGGATTAATAACAAGAATTTTAGTTATAAGCTGGGGACGCATCAGTTGGAAGTAACGGAAGAGGAGAAGGACCTCGGAGTCCTGGTTGATCACAGGATGACTATGAGTCGCCAATGTGATGTGGCCGTGAAAAAAGCTAATGCGGTCTTGGGATGCATTAGGCGAGGTATTTCTAGTAGAGATAAGGAGGTGTTAGTACCGTTATACAAGGCATTGGTAAGACCTCATTTGGAATACTGTGTGCAGTTCTGGTCTCCCATGTTTAAGAAGGATGAATTCAAACTGGAACAGGTACAAAGAAGGGCCACTAGGATGATCCGAGGAATGGCAAACCTGTCGTATGAAAGGAGACTCAAGGAGCTTGGTTTGTTTACCTTAACCAAAAGAAGGCTGAGGGGAGATATGCTTGCTCTCTTTAAATATATCAGAGGGATAAATACCAGGGAGGGAGAGGAATTATTTCAGCTCAGTACCAATGTGGACACAAGAACAAATGGATATAAACTGGCCATCAGGAAGTTTAGACTTGAAATTAGACGAAGGTTTCTAACCATCAGAGGAGTGAAGTTCTGGAACAGCCTTCCAAGGGAAGCAGTGGGGCCAAAAGACCTAACTGGCTTCAAGATTAAGCTAGATACGTTTATGGAGGGGATGGTTTGATGGGATAACATGATCTTAGTCAAAGGTCAATTAATTGCCATCAGTGGTAAATAGGACCAATGGTCAATGATGGGATGTTAGAAGTTACTACAGAGAACTTTTTCCTGGGTGTCTGGCTGGTGAGTCTTGCCCACATGCTCGGGGTTCAGCTGATCGCCATATTTGGGGTCGGGAAGGAATTTTCCTCCAGGGTAGATTGGCAGAGGCCCTGGAGGTTTTTTGCCTTCCTCTGCAGCATGGGGCACGGGTCACTTACCGGAGGATACTCTGCATCTTGAAGTCTTTAAACCATGATTTGAGGACTTCAATAGCTGAGACATAGGTGAGAGAATTATTCCAGGAGTGGGTGGGTGAGATTCTGTGGCCTGCATTGTGCAGGAGGTCAGACTAGATGATCATAATGGTCCCTTCTGACCTTAAAGTCTATGAGTCTATGAGTCTATAATCTGCTGGCCAGATCTACCATGGTCAAATTAAGCAGCTGTCCTGGCAATAGGAAGGAAAACCTGCCACCTTCAGCCTGGCCAAGCGTCACATACCTCACAGTGTGTCTGTGTCTCTGTGGGGAGCAAGGACAGGTCCCCTTCAATGTTCCCTGCAGCCTTGGGGAAGGAGCCAGGAGGCCACAAGGTTCAATCTTCAACTGACCATGATTTCCATGCAAAGTTCCCCCCTTTTGCCCCATCTTTTCTTACACAGGAATCAAGCCTGGCCGGTGACCCATGTAGGTAAAATTAATACATGATCATACAATTAAAGGATGGCATCGTAATGCATGTGCATGAGGGGGCAGAGTTAAGGTTGTTCAGGAAACTGTAACTGTGGCATTTCCTGGTGCTGGCGGGTTTGACTCTGCGGCCTTCCCTTTCAGCCTGCCAAACCTGCCCGCATGTGACACGAGCCGTGGCACCATGTGAGGAGCGGGCGCAATGGGGAATACCTTGGCCTGTTGCCCCTTGCACCATAACTGAGCAGTGAGGACAGCTTTACACTGCTCAAAGAGTCTTTTCTCAGCGTGTGAATGAAATAAACCAGCTTCAAATGAAAACTGGAGCAAGAGAAATTCCACCCCGGACCCCCAGCTGGGAGAGACCCAGGGACCTTCTAAAGCCCCTGAAGAGACCCTGCCCCCCTGAGCTGAAGAAGACACTGTTAGTGGTTATGTGGCCAGGCCCCTAGAGAGGAACGGACCTGACACAGGCTTTGTTTGTACAGTCCTTGGCTAGAGGGCAGGAGAAAGCTGGGGGTCAGGAAGGTTTCACTCTGTGCCGGGCTCTGGCAGGGGAGTGGGGACTAGTGGTTAGAGCCGGGGGCTGGAGCTGGGGCCAGGACTCCTGGTGTAACCAGGGCTTGCACACAGTGCTGAGCCGGGCCGAAGCTGCATTAAAGGTGCTTCAGCTTCCCGGCTGGTGGATCCCAATGAGCCTCCTTCAATCAGCCCCCTCGTCCCAGGGCCCCGACCCCCCTGCTCACCAGCTCCCTGGGAGCCTTCACCCCTGGAGCCGGAGGGAGATGGGCATCAGATTTATTGTGAAGGTGGGTCATTCCCTGCCCTGACCCCTGCACCCCTACCTGACCTCCCCAGTCTCCCAGCTTTACCTGGGTCACTTCACACCCATCCTCCCTGCATTCTGCCCCATGGCCCAGATCCCCTCCCAGACCACTGGGTCCTTCCCCCTCCTGCCTCCCAGCACCTCCGGCCTGTCCCTCGTCACAGCCCCCCACTAGCCATGGTCGCCATCTCCCATTGCTCCCCAAGGGCAGGGATCCCGCTGCCCTCAGTTAACATGGCCATCCTGTCGCCCCCTGCTGCTCTCG
This sequence comes from Macrochelys suwanniensis, assembly GCA_033296515.1. Lineage (NCBI taxonomy): Eukaryota > Metazoa > Chordata > Testudines > Chelydridae > Macrochelys > Macrochelys suwanniensis. Next base: position 13,703,169 of record CM065800.1, read on the forward strand.
CAGGGTGGCCATGCTGCCCCGCTCTGTTTGCAGTTCACCCTAATTGAGTGACCTCAGCTGGCTCCCACCGGGACCATGCGATAGAGGAGAAGGGGTGACGGGGGGGAGACACTGAGGGGACAGAAAACAAAATGGGGGACCCTGAGGCTGAGGGGGCTGGATTGAGGGGGGCGCTGAGCAGGGGGGCAGTGACAGGGGAGACTTCTGTGGGTAGAAGTGGCAGCCCAGGGGGCACTAGGAGGGTGCTGCCTCCCCCGCCTCCTCAGACCCTCCAACAGTCCTGCCCCCGCCCCCAGCTCTGACCTTCTGGAGGGGGAACCTGTCTGCCCTCAAACTCCTGTCCCCCATCCCAGCCTCTCTGCCCTCAGCCCCCCTCCCAATACCCCCAACCTACTTCCCTCAAACTCCCGGTTTCCCGCATCTGGCTCCCCCCAAATGCCTGCCATGGGGGAGGGGCCCAGAAGCGCCGGCGGCTAAATCACTCTGTGCCCTGTTGTGTTCATAGAGGGCCCAAGGTGCGAACACCCCCCAGCCCCTGCCCCACACTGAACAGGGTTAAACACGGGCTGGGGGCAGGGTCCAGAGCCCGCAGCCTGCTCAGCGCCATGGCAAACCCCCCATTGACCCCTGGGACCGGCTGTTACAGACACAGCAGAGCAGGACCCGGGGGAGCCGTGGCAGGCGCCATGTGAAACGAGGGGTTTGTTCCAGCCCCGGCCCCGTTCGCTGGAGCGAGTCTCTAGCCAGAAAATCCCCCGAGTTCGTGCATCTCCCCGCTGGCCCCGGAGACGCTAGCGACTGTCCTGGGGGGCAGAGGAGCCGGTGGAGCTGGGCTGGAGCCGGCGTCGCCGCAGCTGCTGTTAAAGTCTGACTCCGTTTCCTCCTGGGTTGGGGGTTCAGCCGGGGGAGGGGCGATGGCGTCGGGGTCCCTCTCTCCGACCGCTCTGCTCAGGACATCTCCACCAAAGGGGTAGTGGGCGGCACAGCCCATCCCCGCAATATTTTATCCACCAATGAGGCCTCGTTTCCAACATCCCAATTTTGGGTCACAGGTTTCTGCTCCCCCACTTCTCCTGTGTCCCAGGCGGGCCCCTAAACCAGACCTCGAGTTATATCCAGCAGCTGAGTTAGGGAGACGCCTGGGAAATGAGAGAAGCGATCCCGTCTGCCCCAGGTGTGACACACACTGCCGGCGTGGGGACGGGGGGTGGGGGGGAAGGGCTGTGGGATACACGGTGGGGGGAGCAATTTGTGGTTCCATATTTATTACAAATCTGGAGATTAACAGGATGCAAAATAACACAAACAGCCGCCTTGCCGCATCCTGTCCCTCCCCCTGGTGCTGACCCCCCATGGTCCCCTGGGTGGGGCGGCACCAGCTGTCAGTGGAGTTATGGGGGGGCTATATGCAGAATCCGTTCTCTGTGGGGGGTGTCTCCCCCCGGGTTCACACTATGGGGGCACAGGGAGGGCGCACCCTGTACCCCGGGGGTGCTGCCCGCAGGGCCCCTGGCTCACGTTGATGGTGACGTACAGGACGGGCTTGGGGGCAGGTTCCGGGGTCCCCCGCTTGGCCTGCAGCGTCTGGCCGTCCAGCTCGGCGTAGGTGAGTCCCTCGGCGCCGGGGTCCTGGGGCTGGGAGGGGAGAGAGTCACTGTGTGCCATGTGTGTGTGTGTGACTGTGTGAGAGAGAGTGTGTGTACCAACACACACACACAGTCACACGGCACATAGCGATGTGCGTGTGCACACACAGAGATTTGCACACACACAGGTAAACTTACACCAACGTAGCACATCGATGTGCGTGTGCTGCCCCCCACCCCCTTAAGGGAGCGGACGTACACAGCAGCAGAGCAGACCCAACCCCTCCACCAGGGGGCAGCGACGTTCACACACGCACACAGCTGCTCTGACACACCCTGTCCTGTCCAGCGGTGGGCTCTGGAGAGCAGCTCTTCCTCCCGCCCCTCCCGCGGGGAATCCAGCGACACCCCCCCGCCCCGCCCCGGACACTCCAGCCCACAGAGCCCCGTGGGGCAGAGATCAGGGAAACCTGCCCCCCCCCCACCGGCTGCACCTGCCCCCCCTGGAATTCCACTGACCTAAACCTCAGACAAATGCGAACATTTTGGGGGAAGGTTTGGGGGATGAGTTTGGGAGGTGCAAGGTCAGCCTCTTATTCTCTGTGTTCTGGGTCCTTCCCCTCCCCTTCCCTCTGCCCCCCCCGATCCTGGGGGGTGCCCTTTTGCTGATCCCTGTTGCTCTAGTGGGGCCCACAGAGGGCCAGATTCATGGGGTAGTGGGTGTCTTGGGGAGTGGGGGTCACTTACCAGGATATCCAGCTGCTTCCCTTCGCCCATAAGGGTGTCTGTGGAACAGAGACAGCCCCAGTGAGGGGCTGGGTCCAGATCAGGGCCCGGGGCCTGGCCTCCCACCCCCCATCTCAGCCTTTTGGAGACTGGCCTGCCTGCCCCCCAGCACACCAGGCTGGGGCAGGGTCACAAGCTCCATGGTGCAGCAGGGGAAACTGAGGCACAGAGCAGGGCGGGTGCACCCCCAAGGGGGTGCAGTGAGACAGGGCAGAGATGCCTCATCCCACAGCGACACGCAGGCTGTACCCCACATCAGCGTGTCCTTCCCCCCTCAGGACACAGTCCCCACCAGGGGACACCCGCCTCTCCCCTCTTGTCCCCTTCCCTCCTTCCTATGGCTGCCCCCTCATGTGTGACTTACTTACAGCCTCAGCCTCTCTACAGGGACAAAGAGAGAGAGATCGTAACAAACCCAGGAGTCCTTCCTCCCAGCCCCCCTGCTCCAACCCACTAGACCCCACTCCCCTCCCCGAGCCGGGGAGAGAACCAGGAGTCCTGTGACCTGGGACAGGTAGATTGCGGGGAGCAGAGGGGGTCTCACCTGCTCTCTCTCGGTGCCAGTCCTTTCCCTGCAGATAGGAAGCAGAAACGTCCATAAGTCAACCCGAATCCCCGTGTACCACCCCTGCCCCTCAGCCCCATAGGGCAGCCGGGACGGGGGGCTCAGGAGGGAGGGATTCCCCTGACCACCAATCTGCCTGGATACCCTAGAGACAGGCTGAGCCCCACCCCCTGAAGCACAGCGCCCCCTATAGAGCCCCCCGCTCCCTGTAGCACAGCGCCCCCTATAGAGCCCCTCACCCCCTGCAGCACAGCGTCCCCTATGGAACTCGCTGCTCCCTGCAGCACAGCACCCCCTATAGAGCCCCTTGCCCCCTGCAGCACAGCACCCCCTATGGAGCCCCCCACTCCCTGCAGCACAGCGCCCCCTATAGAGCCCCTCACCCCCTGCAGCACAGCGCCCCCATGGAGCCCCCCACTCCCTGCAGCACAGCGCCCCCTATAGAGCCCCTCACCCCCTGCAGCACAGCATCCCCTATGGAACTCGCTGCTCCCTGCAGCACAGCACCCCCTATAGAGCCCCTTGCCCCCTGCAGCACAGCTCCCCCTATGGAGCCCCCCACTCCCTGCAGCACAGCGCCCCCTATAGAGCCCCTCACCCCCTGCAGCACAGCGCCCCCATGGAGCCCCCCACTCCCTGCAGCACAGCGCCCCCTATAGAGCCCCTCACCCCCTGCAGCACAGCGTCCCCTATAGAGCCCCTCGCCCCCTGCAGCACAGCGCCCCCTATGGAGCCCCCCACTCCCTGCAGCACAGCGTCCCCTATAGAGTCCCTCGCCCCCTGCAGCACAGCGCCCCCTAGCGGGGCCCCCTGCTCCGCCCCCTGGGTTTCCTGGCCTGTCTCCCATCCATGCTGTGACCCCATCCCAGCCCGGCTTAGCAGCAGGTTTAACCCTTCCCTCGCTGGGCGGGGCACTCACTTCCTCGGGTTCTTCTGTAGCAGAGGATGCCCAGGAGGAGGAGGAGGAGGCTGGCGGCTGCCGCGCTCACCCCAGCGATGACGGGGCTGCTCAGCTCCGGTGCTGCGCTTGGTTCCGATCCACCTGGGAAGCAGCACCAGGCCATGAGCGCTGTGAGTGGCTGGTTCATTACCTGCTACCCCAGCCCCTCCCCCTCAAGGACCCAGGGACCCACAGCAGAATTTGCTACGGAGCTGGGAGGGGAGGAGCAGAGGGAATGCTGGGTAATAGTGGTCAGGGGGTTCACTTCCAATGGCAAAGGGCTGTCCAGGGGTGGGGGCAGAATGTGCGGGGGGGGGGGGGGATGAACTCCAGGCCCCATGTACCCTGTGAAGCCAGCTGAGCCCAAATCCCACAGCCCGGCCCCCTGGGTCCTGCCCCTGTCCTGGGAATTTCCTAGCAGCTTCAGCTCACTTCTGCATAGCAATCATGTGGGTGGGGGGATGTCAGTGGGAGGGGGATTCTGGCTAGGGAGGGCACTTTGAGATCATTGGGAGAATTATGCCCCGCTGAAGCAATCAGCAGCGGAAAACATAATGGTGCTATCATCGCAACAGCCATCATTAGGTTCCAGAGTCAACAACGTGTCACTCTGAATGGGTGAGTTCAAGTGTTAACACCATGTCTATCTGAATTGATAGGTTCCAGGGTTAACACCCCACTGGGTAGCACCCATGCGAAGGGAGAGCCCTGCTTCTGAGCCGTTCCCCCGGGCTCTCTGCAGACACAGGCAGACAGACGGGATACACAGGACCATTGTCCCTGGCTCTCTGTCCCCGGCGCTGTTCTCCCAGTGGGATACGCACTGAGCTGTGCCCCACATGGGTGGCTTTGTGGTGCCGGGGGGCTGCACAGCATCCCAGTCTGTGGGGCCCAAGGGGTGGGGTTGTGCATTGCAGGGAAGCTCTACCCACGCCAAGCCAATCTGGCATCTGTCCCATGACATCCTCCCATCATATGAAATGAGTCAGGGGGGGTCTTAGCCCAGATGGCGCATTCACTGTGGAGATCTGCCCCCATCCCACCCAAACAGCCCTTCATGGCTTCCCACGGTGATGGCTCGTTGGGCAGCACAAACCTGTTTCTGGGGGGGTTGATGGCGATTTCCTTCCCCCAGCCCCAGTACCGGGCCCCGCATTGCCTGGGTGGGTCAGAGCCGGCAGCGCTCCCGGCTGAGTCAGGTCGGTTCCCACTGCGGGAATAGAACCAGCGTCTGTCAGGGGCCAGGGCGCAGGGGTGAGAAAGCTGGAGCCCTGGGGTCTGTGGTTAGTTATATGGGAAACTCTCCTCCCCCCAACCGGTGATGGGGGCTTTTCCCTGGGCTGAGGGAGAGGATGGGACCCAGGGATTCAGGCTGGCTCAGCGCCCTGGGGATCACAGGAGGGGAGGACGGGCCCAGCGAGACCATCAGCGCAGATACAGCCCTTGCCTGGCTCCACAGAAACTAGAACTGCAATCATTAATGACTAGTATTAATTACCAGGAGCCCCTGTCCTGGGCCCCATGTGCTCGGTGCTGTACAGACACAGGACACAGAGACAGTCCTGCCCCACTCAGGTGCCATTCACACCTGGAGTCACTGCGGAGCAGCTCTGGGCGCGGCTGTTCCTATTTCGGAGGAGGACGCCCCTGTGTCTATAGAGCTAAAGAAGAACTCGTCGGCCAAACGGGCTGTATCAAACCAGGGGGTGCGAATTCCAACAGCCCAGACTCGCTCTGAGCTCACACTGGAGATTGGGAACCACACGGGATTCATCATTTCGGGCCCAGTTTTCATGTAGACTAGGGCTTAGTCCATCTTTCTATCCCTCATCAGACGCGCTCCAGTCTGTCCACCGCCCTACATTCCCACAGACCGACATTCCCACAGACCGGTGGCCGTAGGTTCCCATGGATCTATCCCTCATCCTCTGTGTAGAAGACCTGACCCCATCAGTTCTGTCTGCAGGGACCATCCCCCTCCAAATGGCCTGAAGGGCCCCGTGGGAATCTGAGCCGGGAGCCCTGTTCCCTGGGGGGTGAATTGTTCCATTTCTCCCACTCACCTTCTCCCTCCGGCTCTGTCATGGGGGGATCCGGCTGCCAGGGCCCAGCTGGGTTGGTTCCCTCTGTGGGATGAAAACTAACGTCGGCTGTGAAGGGGAAGGGACGGAACCAGCACCCAGGCCTGGGGTGGGAAGGGGCTAGGGTGGCCAGATGTCCCAATTTTATAGGGACAGTCCCGATTTTTGGGTCCTTTTCTTATATAGGCTCCTATTACCCCCCACCCCCCGTCCCGATTTTTCTCACTTGCTGTCTGGTCACCCTAGAAGGGGCTGAAACAGTGACTCAGCGATTGGGCTCTCGTCCCAGGACCTGGCATATGTTACGGGTTCAATTGTCCGGGCTGGTGGGAGGTGTATTCAGAGCTGGGGCTGGTGCTGGCTGAGCAGCCCCTGGGCCCTGACTCCTCTGTGCGTCCCCAGAGTGGGAGCAGCTGGGCCCCTGCTCTGTAGCTCCCCCTGGGGGCAGGGATCCTCCCTCCCTCGGTCCCGGACCTCCAGCGGCTGCTGCTCCCCCATGGCTGGGAACCCCCCAGTGACTCCGTCCCCGCTCCCCAGCCAGGAGTCCCCTCTGCTGGGCCCAGAGCTCAGGTCAGAGCCGGCTCTGAGTGTCCCATTGGGGCAGACATCCCCTGAGGGTCTGGCTGGGTGTGGGGCTGTGACTGAGGACCCACACTGAAGGGAATCCACTCTCCGAAGGACCATCGCAGAGAGAGCATCTAGACAATGGAGACGGCTGGACCCACCTCTAGCAAAAGATCTTCCCAGTAAGCTGGAAGAAGCTATAAAGAGGGGAAGTGACAACATCCCTTGGCCTCACTCCCCCCACAACTCAACACCTGGAAACACATCTGGAGGACAAAGACTTTGAACAGTGGAGGGTGTTCCTGGCTGGAAGGCAGTTCCAGTCTGTGTGCTGAAGATCTGTGATCTGTGTGTACCAGCTACCAGGGGGAGACGCTGCTTGATTCAAATCTTGTTTACTTTGTAGAACTCAGACTGCCAGTTTATTTTTGTTTCTCAAGCAACTGACTCTGATCTCCACGCTTGCTAGTTATAATCACTTCAACTCCATCTCTCTGGAGTTAATAAATCTGCTTTCTCTTTGACCTCAAACAGTGTGTTTTGGCTGAAGTGCCTGGGAAATCTCAGCTCAGTTTACAAAGGCTGGTGTGTGTCCTCACCCAATAGAGGGAGGGGTGGACGGGTAATGAACTGACACTGGCCAGGCTTCTGGCCAGTGCAGGACGGTACCAGGCTGGGGATCTGGGAGGGACTTGGCTGGCGCGTCCCTATTAATGGTTTGTGAGAGGCTGGGAGATCATTCATGTAACTCCGGTGGGTGTGTCCCTGGTTGTGGATGGCTGGGTAAGTGCAGGACCTGCCAGAGGTTTGTAGCTTGACATCAGCATCACAGTTGCGAGGGATACCCCAGGTTGGTGGGACAGAGGGTCCAGCGGTTCCATAGACCCACCCCGGGAACCCTGTCACAGAGAGGAGATACTGAGCCGGGCCCCTCACCTGCTACTATCAGCTCCATGGGGTCGCTGGGATGCGACCAGACGGATGGGTCCGATTTGGTGCTGTATTGGCATCTGTAGCTCCCTGTGTCTCTCCAGCTCACGTTGTGGATGGGAAACTCAACCACATCCCCAGAAGTCTCTGCCCAGCGCCGTACATCTGGGTTTCCAAGATTATACATGAGGAATGTCGCTTTCTGGCATCGACACTCACACCGGATGGTCACAGTTCTCCCCAGGGCGACTCCCCCGCTGGGGGTCAGGGAGATGGAGGGTTTGGGGTAGCTCAGCTCTGCAGTGAGGAGGAGACAGGCCGTGAGACAGACCCCGGCACAGTCACTGCGCCCCGTCCTCGCCGTACGGTCCCAGACACGGGGCCCCTGGGAGAAAACCCGGCCAGAGGAACCTCTCCGAGATCCCAGAGATTCCTGGGAGCTACGACCAACACTGCCTGAGGATCTAAATCCAGAGCACCCTTTGTACCTGTCTATCCACTTAATGGTCCCCCCAAGCCTGGGAGCCAGGGCGCCTGGGTTCTATCCCTGGCTCTGGGAAGGGAGGGGCGTCTAGTGGTTAGAGCTGGGGAGGCCTGGGAGTCAGAGGTGCTGGGAGCTGCACAGGCACAGTGAGAAAAAGCCCCCACCCTAAAGCCAACCCTGACTCTCTAACCAGACACAAGGTGCAGGGAGGATGATTCATACATGGGGAAATGGAGGCACAGGCAAGTAAGTGACACCCCAAGGACCCCCGGGGGCAGGGATCCCCCCCTGCATCAGCCCTGAATCTACAGTGGATGGGAACCTCCCCAGTGACTTTGTCCCTGCTCCCCAGGCCCCTCACCTGCTACAACAATCCGCAGGTAATCATGGGGATCCGACCAGTTGAGCGTTTCTGATCTGGAGTGAGATCGGCAGTTGTAGAATCCTGCGTCTTCCCGTCTGGCGCTGGGGATGGTGAATTCACCCCTGTCCCCAGCAGTGTCCAGCTCCTGAATTTCGATTCCCTCTTTATACAGAAATAACTTCCTGGCCTCGCACCGACACTGACAGCGGATGGTGACGGCTCCTCCCAGGACTATCACCCCGCTGGGAATGATGGAGATGGAGGGTCCAGGCGCAGGGAGCTCTGCGTTCACACACAAACAGGAGTGAGATGGGGAGACACAAACCCCTCCCCGTGTGTCTGTAACCTGCCCTTACTGCCCAGCCCCAGGGACAGCGCCAGGGCTAAGACACCTCACTGCATCCACAGGGAACCTGTGAGCCGGGTTCTGATCTCAGCCCCTGGGGTCAATCCAGAGTCACTCCCGACTGCAATGGGGGCAGGGCTGGAGTCTGATCTCAGTGCCCCCAGGGTCGATCCAGAGTCACCCCGACTGAGTTTTGGGAGAAGGTTCAGGTCTCAGCTGCTCTTTTCCCCTCCACCTCCCCCCCCCACCCCCCATCCTTAACACTTAGCATTGAGCAGCACAGATACTCACCTCCGGACACCTCTCTCCGCCCGGCCAGCCAGCAGCCTGGAGAGGAGACGTCTTGTTAGGGACCAGATCCCAGAGTGACTGGATCCTACACTCTGACCTCATATCCCCCCCATGGGCACACGCATTGGTCTCAGATCCCCCCCACGGGCACACACCCTGGTCTCAGATCCCCTCCATGGACACATGCCCTGATCTCAGATCCCCCCATGGGCACACGCCCTAATCTTAGATCCTCCCCATGGGCACATGCCCTGGCTGTCTCCAATACTCACCGAGGAAGAGGACTGTGAGAGCAGATACCATGATGGAGCAGTGAGGGGCCCCTCAGGGTTGCCACCAACACCCCAGTGCCCAGCTCCACCGAGCCCCAAATAAGGAACTCAGCTGGTGGCTGCAGCTACAGGAAGTTGAGGATGTCTCGTCTCTTCCTGCGTCCATCACACCTTGTCTCTAATCTGCAGGCGAAATCTAACACAGCCAAAGTAAGCTGCAGTCCCTGCAAAACCGAGGAAACCCTGAGACCTTCAGCCTGGTCAATCATCATGCAGATTGAAGCTTATTTGTGTCTCTGTGGGGAGGGGGACAGGTCACCCTCAATGTACCCTGCAGCCTTGGGGAAGCTGGGAGCCAGGAGAACACAGGGTCTAGTCTTCAATCTTCGACTGACCACAATTTCCAGACAGATTCCCCTCTCCCATCCTGTCCTTTCTTACATTCTGGAATCAAACCTCACTGGTTACCCATGTAGGTAAAATTAATACGTGATCATGCAATTAAAGGATGGCGTCGTAATGCATGTGCATGAGGGGGTAGAGTTTAGGTTGTTCAGGAAACTGTAATTGTGGCCTTTCCCGGTGCTGGAGGGTTTGACTCTGTAGCCTTTCCTCTCAGCCTGCCACCCTGCCTGCATGTGACAGGAGCCGTGGCACCAGCGGGCGCGATGGGGAACACCTGGGTTTGCTGCCCCTTGCGCCATAGCTGAGCGGTGATGGCGGCTTTACACTGTAACGCCTGGATCTAAGGGGATTTTCTCAGCGTGTGAATTAAATAAACCAGGTTCAAAGGAAAACCGGAGCAAGAGAAATTTCATCCCCTGCCCCCAGCTGGGAGAGACCCAGGGACCTTCTAACGCCCCCGCAGACACCCTGCCCCCCGAGCTGGAGGAGATACTGTCTGTGGTTATCGTCACGGAGTCACCGGGTGATGCTCTGGAACAACTCCATACGAAGCCAGTCAGGACTCTGGGGAAACCTCCTCTCCCCAGGGCAAGCAGCTCACACAACTTCAACCTTCCTGGGGCTGACCTCGGAGCATTCAGCATCCCCGTCCACACCGTGCGCTTCCCACAGCGACCGCACAGGTGGGACTCCTGGGGAAGCCAGAGGGCCCTGCACTCCAACTCCGCAGTCAGACGTGACTCTCAGCTAGCCAGTAACACAGAAGGTTTATTAGACAACAGGAACACCGTCTAAAACAGCTTGTAGGTACAGAGAACAGGACCCCTCAGTCAGGTCTAGAGCCCCATCTGAGCCTCCCTCCATTTCCCCAGCCAGCTCCAAACTGAAAGTCTCCAACCCCTCCTCTGGTTTTGTCTCTTTCCGGGGCCAGGAGGTCACCTGATCTCTTTGTTCTCCAACACCTTCAGTTGGCACCTTTGCAGTGGAGGGGCCCAGGCCATCAGTTTCCAGGACACAGGGTGTCGGCCATTCTCTGTTCATACACCATCACACTGGCCCCTAAGGGCTCTGCCAAAATCACACACCCTTATCCCCCCACCTAGATACTTAAGAACTGCATAGGGGAAACTGAGGCACCCACACAGTATTCAGAGAAAACATTAAGAACATTCCCACTTCGTCACAGTTATGTGCCCAGGCCCCTAGAGAGGGACGTGACACAGACTTTGTATATACAGCCATTGGCTAGAGGGCAGGAGGAAGCTGGGGGTCAGGAAGGTTTGACTCTGTTCTGGGCTCTGGCAGGGGAGTGGGGACTAGTGGTTAGAGCTGGGGGGGTGGAGCTGGGGCCAGGACTCCTGGTGTCACCGTCGCGGGGTCACCCCTTTGCTCGCACACAGAGGTGGGCTGGGCCAGGGCTGCATTAAAGGTGCTTCAGCTTCCTGGCTGATGCGTCCCAATGAGCCTCCTTCAATCAGCCCTGACCCCCCTGCTCACCAGCCCCCTGGGAGCCTTCGCCCCCAGCCCTGGAGAAGGAGGGAGACGGGCAGCAGATTCACTGTGAAGCAGGGTCATTTCCCCCTCCCTCAGCCTGACCCCTCAAGTCTCCCAGCTGAGCTTGTGTCAACTCACACCCCTCCTCCTCACATTGTGCCCCCTGACCCGTGTCCCCTCACAGACCACTGGCGCCTTCCTCCCCACCTCCCAGCATCTCTGACCTGTCCCCCCTCACTGCCAGCCCCCCACCAGCCATGGCCGCCATCTCCCATTGCTCCCCAAGGGAAGGGACTCCAGCTGCCCTCAGTTAACATGGCCGCCCCATCACCCCCGAAGCCCTCACAGGGCGGCCATGCTGCCCCCTGGCTAAGATGGCCGATGCTTCAGCCTGGGCGTGGGGAACAATCCTGTCCTGCCCCCCCGGACTGTCTATAGGGGCAGTGATGGGTGACTGTGGGGATGGGGGCATTACGGGGCATGGAATGTGGGGCAGGGGAGATGTGGTGGGGGGGGAGACTAAGGGGACAGAAAAAATGGGGGACCCAGAGGCTGAGGTGGGGCTGAGCCCCTGCAGTGAAAGAGGAGGCTGCTGGGGATAGAAATGGGAGCCTGGGGGAACTTGGGGGCACCTGCTCCCCCCTCGCTCCTTAACCCCCCCAAAAAATCCTGCCCCCCCAGCTTCAACCTAGCCGCTCTCAAACTTCATCCTGGCCCTTTTCCCCTCAGCCCCCCTCCTGCCACCCCTCGAAATACTTCCCTCAAACTCCCGGCTCCCCCCATCCAGTTCCCCCCAAACACCCACCACGGGGGGCAGCGGGGGGGGGGAGGGGAGAGAAGTACCAGGGGCTAAATCACTCTGCGCCCTGTTGTGTTCATGGAGATCAACTGAAGGGCCCAAGGTGCGAACACGCCCCAGCCCCTGCCCCACACTGAACAGGGTTAAACACGGGCCAGGGGTGGGGTCCAGAGCCCGCAGCCTGCTCAGCCCCACGGCAAACCCCCCATTGACCCATGGGACCGGCTGTTACAGACACAGCAGAGCAGGACCCGGGGGAGCCGTGGCAGGTGCCGTGTGAAACGAGGGGTTTGTTCCAGCCCCGGCCCCGTTCGCTGGAGCGAGTCTCTAGCCAGAAAATCCCCCGGGTTTGGGCAGCTCCCCCCTGGCCCCGGAGACGCTAGCGACTGTCCTGGGGGGCAGAGGAGCCGGCGGAGCTGGGCTGGAGCCGGCGGTGCCACGGCTGTTGTTAAAGTCTGACCCCGTTTCCTCCCAGGTTGGGGGCTCAGCCAGGGGAGGGGCGATGGCGTCGGGGTCCCTCTCTCTGGCCGCTCTGCTCAGGACGTCTCCGCGGAGCAGGGTCCGGATGGCCCAGGGGTGGCAGCCATGACGGCGAAGCCAATTTCTCTCCCCACATCTCTTTAAGGACCCAAGTGCAGAGAAAGAGCCCATGAACCTCGTGGCAGGCGGCACCTGGCAGGGAGTTGGGGCTGATCAGCTCTGAATTGATGGTGATGCTGGGCTGGGCACGGGGCAGGCTGAGCTTCTGGAAAAGCAGGCGCTAGACAGGGGTTGGTGGGTGAAGGTCTCCAGGTCTAGAGAGGGGAGGGAGGAAATCAAGGAGAACAGATGCCCTGGATGCCGGCCCTGAGGGAAGGGGCCCTGGAGAAGGGCAGAGAAGGACCCTGATGGAGAGGAAGCAGCCCAGGTCTGGGATGGGACACAGTTTGGCTGCTGGTTGTAGGTCTCTGGGCTGGACCCTGGTGTGGCAGGCGGGCCGGGGTTCCCCTACCAGCCCCAGGGGCAGTGGCACAAAGCGAGCAGAGTAGCAGGAACCTGCCTGGACCAGTCACCCAGTGGGAGTTTGATACCCCAGATGGGGAGGACCAGAGCAACCGGAGGCCAAGCCCCGGAGAGGGGGCACCCTGAGTGGTGCAAAGGGAGCAGCCATGCCCTAGAGAGTGAGTGTGAGACCCCAGGGTGAGACCAAAGGAGGGGACATCGGACAGGATATGAGCTAATCCCCAGACGTGGCTGCAAGGAGGTGCCCCAGTGTTGAGTATAATACACCTAAGCCCCTTCGTTCTGAATTTAAACCGATTTTTACGGAAAAAATCCCGGGTTTTACAAAAATTCGGTTTATTCCCATTTTCACCCTTCTTTTGTATCATTCACATATATAAAAAGTAACTTGTTTTATTAGGAAAATACAATCCATTGCCTGAGAGATCTGTATTACGCTAAGACATTAGTCTGTGTGGATATGCAGCGCTGCCGGTTGAACAAAGGCGATGGATTAGCCGATACACCCAATAACCAAACAGGTGCTCACGCAAGCTCTGAAGCGCTTGCACATCTGAACGTACCGATGAATCTCTCACCCACCACGTGCACATTTCAAGCTGCTAGCAGAGAGCGGTTTAAAGATCGGACACACTAAAATAGGAAGAAAACGACAATCTGTCTCAGAACACGGTTCAGGACACAAGGCATCGAAGTTATAGGCTAGTAGTTCTAACTCTACAACAGGAAACTGTTTATTCAAATGAAAAGTTTTATTGGGGGCACACGCCCTGGTCTCAGATTCCCCCGCTCCCATGGACACACGCCCAGGCTGTCTCCGATATTCACCGAGGAAGAGGAGGAGAGCAGATGCCCCTCACCCGGCTCCTCCAAGCCCCGAATAAGGAACTCAGCTGGTGGCTCCAGCTACAGGAAGCCGGCGATGGCTCGTCTCTTCCTGTGTCCATCACACCTTGTCGCTAATCTGCAGGCGAAATCTAGTGCGGTCAAAGTAAGCAGAGGTCTCTGCAAACTCCAGGAAACCTTGGGACCGTCAGCCTGGCCAATCATCATGCAGCTCACAGCTTGTCCATGTCTCTGTGGGGAGGGGGGACAGGTCACCCTCAATGTACCCTGCAGCCTTGGGGAAGGTGCACTGGGCTGGGAGCCAGGAGACCAAAGAGACTGGTCTTCAATCTTCCACTGACCACAATTTCCATGAAAATTCCACCCCCTTTTCAATCTGGGTTCAAGAGGCTGGTGACCCATGTAGGTAAAATTAATACATGATCATGCAATTAAAGGATAACGTCATAATGCATGTGCACGAGGGAGTGGAGTTAATGTTGTTCAGGAAACCATAACTGTCGCATTTCCTGGCACTGGGGGGTTTGATTCTGCAGCCTGCTCGCTCAGCCTGGGAGGGAGTTTGGGTGCAGGAGGGGGTTCTGGGCTGGGGCAGAGGGTTGGGTGCAGGAGGGGGTGCAGGCTCTGGGAGGGAGCTGAGGGCTGGGGCAGGGATAGGGGGTGAAGGAGTGAGGGGTGCAGGCTCTGGGAGGGAGTTTGGGTGCAGGAGGGGGCTCTGGGCTGGGGCAGAGGGTTGGGTGCTGGAGGGGGTGCAGGCTCTGGGAGGGAGTTTGGGTATGAGAGGGAGCTGAGGGCTGGGGAGAGGGTATCGGGTGCTGGCTCTGGGAGGGAGCTGAGGGCTGGGGCAGGGATAGGGGGTGAAGGGGTGAGAGGTGCAGGCTCTGGGAGGGAGTTTGGGTGCAGGAAGGAGCTCCAGGCTGGGGCAAAGGGTTGGGGTGCAAGAGGGGGTGAGGGGTGTGGGCTCCGGCTTGGTGGCACTTACGTTGAGTGGCTCCTGATTGGCGGCACAGCAGGGCTAAGGCAGGTTCAGTGGCCCCGGGGGGTGAGCAGGGGTTTCCGTGCGCTGACCCTGCCACGAGTGCCGGCTCTGCAGCTCCCATTGGCCACAGTTCCCGGCCACCATGTTCCATCCCCAGCATGGAGCATCAGCAATGGGGCAGAGACAGGGTCAGGGTCTCCCCTGGGATCCAGGGGACCAAGGCATCAGCCAAGATCTTCCACCTCCCTACTCCCACATCCAGGGGGCTGAGATCTTTTCCCCCCACCTCACCCTGCCACACACACACAAATTTCACTGGCTGGACGTCCTGTCTGCTGGGTGCCAGGGCTTCCGGAGCCCCCCTGGAGTCTTGCTGGGTGTGGGGCTGGGAGCCGAGAGATGCCGGGCTGGGCCCCTCACCTGCTACAATGATCTGCACAGGGTCTCTGGGCTCCGAGTAAACAGCTTCTCCTGATCTGTCACTGTAACAGCAGGTGTAGCTGCCTCCCTGTTCCCCTCTGGTGCTGGTGATGGGAAATTCAGCCTCAGAGCCAGCAGGGTCCGTGTAAGTCAGCTAGTTCCCATCTCCAGCCTTGTAGAGGGGGAACCTCATGTCCTGGTGCTGATGCCAACACCGGATGGTGACGTTTCACCCCACGGGGATCACCCCACCGGGGCTGACAGCGATGGAAGGTTTGGGGTAGGACCTCTCTGGATTCACAAACAAACAGGCAGTAAGTGGGGGTGACACAAACTGCGTCCGTCTGATTCAGTGCTCTGCCCATCTATCGCTCCAGCATTTTACCCCCCTGCCCAGGGCCGGATCTAGGTTTTTTGCCGCCCCAAGCAAAAACATTTTTGGTTGCCCCCTCCCCCCCGCAGCCCTGGGCTCTCACCCCCCCACTACCAGTGCCCTCCCCCACCCACACCCCCTGCCGCCCCAGCTCTGGGCTCTCCCACCCCACCCCACCCCACCCCACCCGCACCCCCTGCCGCCCCAGCCCTGAACTCCCCCCTATAAGTGCTCACTCCGCCCACTCCCCCTCTCGCCTCCAGCCGGTCCGGCACTGGCAGGGTGAGGGTAAGCAGCGGGGAGAGGGGAAGGATCTGAGACCGGGGTGTAGGATCCAGTTGCTCTGGGATCTGGTCCCTAACGACCCGTCTCCTCTCCAGTCTCCAGGGCTGTGCCTCAGCCCAGGGTCCCTCCAGCCGATTTTATAGGGACAGTCCCAATTTTTCAGTCTTTTTCTTATATAGGCTCCTATTACCCCCACCCCCGTCCCGATTTTTCACATTTGCTGTCTGATCACCCTACCTGTGCCCCTCACCCACACCCCTCGTCCTTCATTCAGAAATTCCCCCAGCTGCCCCATTCCCCACAGATACTCATGTCTCGACACCCTGCTCTGCCCGGCCAGCCAGCAGCCTGGAGAGGAGACTGGTCGTTAGGGACCAGATCCCAGAGCAACTGGATCCTACACCCTGGTCTCATATCCTTCCCCTCTCCCCGCCCCCATGGACAGAAACCCTGGCCTCAGATCCACCCCAATGGCCCCACATCCCCTCCTGCAGCTGCCCAACCCCCAACCCCCCATCACCTCCCAGCCCCACATGGGAGCTGCCCAGTCCAGGGACCAACTGGGAATGGGGGAATCTCTGGAGGCGTCAAGAGGTGGCTGCCTTGACTATTTCCAACAGACCCGTCTAGCCTCCCTGGAGCAGCAGCTCACAGCAGAGGAGAGCTCACACACACACACACAGTGCCCCCCATGGAGTGACCCTCTCCCGTGGACCCTTCCTTACCCGGCTGGGCCCAGCACCTGCCCTGGAGCATGAGGGTGGAGGGGCCTGGCTAAACTCCTTCTCAAGTAGCACCGCTGCAGATGCTATTCTTAGCCCAGTGGTGTGGGAGAGAGATGGGATGTGGGCGGGGGCTTGGAGGGGTTGTGGTTTCCGGCCCCTGTGACAGGAGGAGGGAGGGAAAAATTTAGATCCTGAGTTGTTAAAGGAGGAGCCAAAAAATCTGCAAAAGGGGAAGTCTGCCCAGAGCCCACATTTGCTTGCAGTTTCAGCTACTGCCAGTGAAACTCACCGTAAACCTGATGCCCCAGCACCAGGGCTGGATTTAGGGGCAGGCGACCGCCTGGAGTGCCAGGCTTGGGGGGCTGTTTTTGTTGTTAGTGACAAAAGGAAAAGTAGAATGACCGAAGTAAAATGTTTTGGAGGAAAAATTCCAGAGGGAGTTTTTTTGCTCGTTCTTTGACCCTGCTCGAGCGTCCACTGAAGAAAGGTTCAGACAAACGAAGCACCATGAAAAGACCTGGTGGGTTTTGTGTGACTTTAGTAAGCTGCCGGCAGACAGGAAAACACTGCTGAACCATTGTATGGACTTTCACCAGACACTGACATGTGGGGACTGTTCGCACGACAATGATTAAGACCTCTCTTAAATTGGACAACATCCGTCCCATTTTGCCACACGGGAAGCTCTCTTCACGCTAAGTTCCCCAGCTCGTCCGTGATACAGAGCTGCAGGACACTTCTTCTAAGGTGTGGACAGCTCTGAGTGTGATGTTCACGCTGCCGGTCCCAGCCATGTGTGGTGAGTGGAGCTTTTCGGAGTTCAGGCTGGTTAAAACATATCTGCGATCAACAATGGCCGAGGAGAGACTGACACTCCTTGCCATTTTATCATTTGAAAATACCATTGGCTGGTCTTTGGAGCTCTCTGACGCTGTGCTTCAGTTCGTGAGGGCAAAGCTCTGCCAAGCGAGCGATGTTAAAGGAGCTGAGGCAGTCATATAAGAAGACAAGGGAGGCGAACCGTTGCTCTGGTGCTGCGCTGAAGATCTGCCGCTTCTATTAGGAGCTGGACGCCATCCTCGGTGGCAACCTCACCTCCACTGCCAAGAGCCCTGTGGACACTTCGGCCGGGCTGGAGGCAGCAGTCCCCTAACCCCAAGGACAAAGTCATGGATGAGGAGGTGGAGTTGGAGGATGATGTGGGGCCTACAGCAGGGTCGTCTGGTGATGCAGCCAGTCAGGAACTCTTCTCCACTCCGGAGGGGTCTAGCCAGTCCCAGCAGTCTGTCTCCTGCGAGCAAGATGCAGCAGAAGAGACTTAGTTGGGGATTGGTCCTGCTTTGAGCAGGGGGTTGGACTAGATGACCTCCTGAGGTCCCTTCCAACCCTGATATTCTATGATTCTATGATTTCTAAGTGATCTTTTTGAGTCGATGCTGCTCGGTTATAGGACGTACAGGTGTCCTTTGCTTGGTATACTGTAGAAGTGGGTGAAGGGATAGAAATGTGCAAGATTAGCTGGGTTTGAGTGTGCTCCACATTCCCCTGTGCAGATAAGCAGTGTGTTAATGCACACCGAGATTTCATGGGAATCCTCCAGAGAGCTCTCTAGGAACCATTCCCGGAGGTACTGGCCAATCCTCTGCCGGAGATTCCTGGGCAGAGTTGCTTTGTTCCTTCCCCCATTGTAGGAAACTTTCCTGCGCCACTCGGCAATCACTTGCACAGGGACCAGAGCGGCAGCATAGGGACCGAGACTGAAGCCATACGCATGTCGTAGATGCATCCTTGCATCCTTGCTTCCCCTCAGCAGTGAGATATCTGCTTTAATGACCCCCGCCTGTGGAAAATGGTGGCAGAATTTACAAGCTTGTCCCTACTCACCTGCCCTGTTCCCCTGGAAACATCACCTACACTCTTCGCCCCAGTTTGAACACCCACCAGTTAAGACACACAAAAAGCCTGAGACATTTCTGGAGGGGACGGGAGGATGAGACATCCCACAACAGCACATAGCTGATCCGTGACTGCTGGCAGCAAATATTTCCAATGGCTGGAGATGGGACACTTGATGGGGAGGGCTCCGAGTTACTACAGAGAATCCGTTCCCAAGTGTCTGGCTGGTTGGTCTTGCCCACGCACTCAGGGTCTAACTGGTCACCGTATGTCATGGAATCTCCGTGGGTGATACTCTGGAATTGCTTGTGGCTCCAAGCCAATGGCCTGCAGAATGGAGACCCCGGCAACTGGTGACCTGGTGACCGGGAGGCCCAGCTTGGGAGTCGCAGACAGTTCTGGCCAGTGGGAGGACAATGGGCTGAGAAGAGAGGACTCCGGTGACCTGACCAGCCGGTTCCAGCCAGAGGGGCCAGAGGACAGAAGAGGGGAGAGGAGGCCCAGGCGACCCTGTTTATCTGGAGAGAAGACAATGGACGGGGAGGGCTTGGGGCTGGTGATATCAGATGCCCAGCTGGGCAGCAGGGGGGCTCTGGGCTGGAGAGAGGGAGCAGGCAGAGCCCACCTGGATGCAGGGGAGACTGGTATGTGCTGTGTTGAGGGAGGCCAGGCCTGAGGCCCGGGAAGTTTCCTGTGCTGGGTTCAGACCCTCAATAAACCCTCCTGTGTTACGCTGGCTGAGAGTCGCTCCGGGCTAGAGAACAGGGGTCATTATTCCCTCTGGGAGTGGAGGCCCCGGGGGCCCAGAGCAAGGGGACTCCCTGAGGGGGCCCACGGTGAGAGACAGGCATGCTGAGGCTCAGAGAGGTGCGGCTCCAGGAGGCGGAGGGGCTGAACCCCCAAGAGAGAGTGGACCCCCGAGAAGGGCTGTCTCACCGAAGGGGGTTCCCCCCTGGGACCGCACGGGGCCAAGAGTGGGCACCACCTGTGAGTCTGTGACACCGGGACATTCCGGGCCCAATCACTTGCCGAACACGTGGCCCCCGAACAGCAGATCTCTCGGGGGGAGGAAGAGAGGGGCGATCCGCTGTCTCACCCCTGCCTTGGACCCTTGGGTACCTTACAATGCCTTGCTGAAATAACTCCCACCAGGCCACTCACGAACAGCATGCAAGCCCCACCCTGAGTGTCCATGTGTAACTACAGCCTGCCAGCGACACCCTGGCTCTCACCAGCCCTGGTTATACGACAGGTGACCCCGACACACCCCCTAGTCCATATTTCCCCCAGAAAGCCATGTCCTGTGCTGCCCAGTCCACTCCTGGTCAGCGCAAGTTCTGTTCAGTCCTTTGTTTCTTTAAGAGAATAATACGCACACAACTGGATCAGCTAAAACCATACAACAAGTTTATTAAGTACAAAGAGAGAGATGTTAAGTGAATATGAGTCAGAAATGGATACAAGAAAACTAAAGATAAGACCTTTACTAATCCCTAATTTAACAAACTACATCCAGTTCAAGCAAGGTTTCTCCCCGCATGCGTTCAGCTGTCTTACTGACCCAAACCCCGGTCAGGACACCTCTCCCAGAGTCCAACAAACGCTTCCTTTGTTGCTTCCGGTGCGGTGAATGCGATGGGCAGAGAGAGAGAGTGGGGTCCTTGGGATATTTGTCCCTCCTTTTTGTAGTTTCTGTCTCCCTCTTGAAAAACATTCCAAGCTGGGCACTGGGAGACAAAAAGTCTGTGTGGAAGGACATTCCTGATGGATTTTTCACCTGTTTGGGCTGCCTTTGTTTTCCCTTCCTGCTTGACGATTCTGTTTACCGCTTAAGTGCAAATTATGCAGCAAACACATTCCTTTGCTTAGGACAGACTTGTTCGCCAACGTCTGCCTGGGACTCTGGGTTTTGGCACAAGTATTAATAACACCATACAAGTCTAACTTCACATACTGTGTTGCCACACATATTTTACCAGGACAATGATGACCAACAACTTATGAATTTTCAAGGGAGTCCTTAGAATCCAGACTTTGTACAAAGATTGTTACAGTAGCGTGTCAGGTGTAAATACAGAGGTGTAGTCTGTCACCGGGGCTCCCGATGCTGCCCAGCGAGCATGGCCCCATAGCAACGGGGCTGAATGTGTGGCTGGGGAGCTGGGCTTTTGGAGGTCATGCAGCCATCAGAGCTTGGAGGGACCCACTGAATGTCTGGCACACCTGGGTAGACCGCCGGTCTGCACGCACCTTCTGTGCCCAAGTGGTGCCCTCGGGGACAATGGGGCTGGGCAAGTCGGGCCCCTTGGTAGCTGGGCTGGTGTCTGGGCCTTGTAGGTGTTTGCCTAGGGAAGGGGTTTATATCCCAGCCCAGCTGAGTCGGACGCTCCCCCCTCGCACCGAGCTGCCAATGGCCCCGGCCAAGCTTCCCCCACTGACGCAACTTGAGAAATAAACGGCCTTTGTGGCTGTGATGGTGGCGCAAGAGCTGCGGGGCCGGCAGCCTCCAGCGCCTGAGGGAGCAGCCTCTGGTGACCTCATCTGTAGCAGGGAGTGAGGAGCGGGCAAAGGCCTCCCTCCTGAGCCCCTCACCCTTCCTCTGGAGGTGAAAGGATTGCCCTGCCCCTGGCCCCAGCCCTGTGATCCCCTGGGAATCCAGCTGGGATCCGGGTTAGAAGGAGGGAGGAGGGTGGGGGTCCCCTGCGTGCAGGAGGGAGGTAGCACAGCACAGCGAGGGCGTCTCCAGGGGGAATGCAGAGAGGGTATCTCTGGCAGGTGGGGGAGAGCAGGGGGCACAAGGGAGAGCAGGGATAGACCAAGGGGCTTTGGCGTTGCTCACTCTGCCTTGCAGCCCCCAGCTTGGCCCAATGAAGGTTGAAAGATGCCGGTGTGGTGGGCTATTCCCCTGTATTCACTCCTTGTGCACTATTACAATACTCTTTGTACCAAGGTGCCATGTGAGGTATCATGTGAGAACTCATAACCCACTGGTCAATACTGTCCTGATGAAATGTGTGTGGCCACATTGTATGTGAAGTTATCAGCTTCCACCGTATGGCGTGACTGAGACATATCCAAATCTGGGGAGTGTCCAGACCAGTTCCTCGGGGACAAAGGGCAAGCTGACGCCTCAGCCAGGTGGACACAACATCACTGGGCCATCACCTGCTAAATGGCTCTTAATTTGCAGGAAAAGGACATGGGTGAAAAATCTCCATTTTAAAAAGAAGCAGCTTGGGGTTCCCGTCCACACTGGTGTCACTCTGCAGTGTAATCCAGGAGTGGCTGGCAGCACTCACACAATATAACTGGGAGTGACTTACCTGCTGGAGGCTGGGTGTGAGCAGACCAGGAGTGGTAAAAGGCACTTGGGATGCTGTAGGACTGAATACGACCATTTATTCATTGATATACAATTGCAGCAAATCTTGTACAGAGTATGTCATGTGAGGTGTCACTGGAAAAGTGACACTCTATCAAGGTGTAGGGAGCATGAGGGGCTGCAATATGGGGTGGCATTGCCTGCAGAGAGGTGATCCCAGGGGAGTGGCACCTCTGGGGAGGAAGGAGACAAACACACGGACAGAGACATGAAGCCAAGCGCTGCTCTGAAGCTTTACTGGTGTTGATCACACGGCAGAGAATGAGCAAAACTGGATTTGCCATGCACGGAGTTAGCCAAGCCCGACCCCCAGAATGGGCCCTGGTAGAACCCCACACCCCACACCCTCGTCCTGCATGCCATGCTCCAGACCGGAATCCCACCCCCTACTCCGTGACTGGAGGAGGGAGTGCGTCTGCTGGACTGGAAAGGGGGGAAAAGCTGCAGGGGAAACCCAGGGCCCAGATCCCAGGGGTGTGGGCACCCTGGAAAGGAGATACAGAGAGAGAGGGAGGGGAGATCACAGGGAAAACCCAGTGCCCAGACGCCATGGGGATGGGCACCTTGAAATGAGAGACCGAAATAGAAGGAGAGGTATGTGAGAGGCATGGACAGATGGGCTGATGGATGAGTGGGTTGATGGATGGATGGATGGATGGATGGATGGATGGGTTCATGGATGGACAGATGGATGGATAGATTGAAGGACAGATGGACAGATGGGTTGACGGATGGATAGGTTGGTTGTTGATTGATTGCATCACAGTTTACAATCTCCTCCCCCCTTGGTGTCCGCCCCCATGGGCTGGTTTCGGGGCTGGCGTGGCTCAGTTTTTCACCGCTGTTAGGCAGGAGTTCTTGTTGACGTCCTTCTCCTCGCAGCTCTGGCAGCCCTTGTCATCGCACTGGTACATGGGCACTTTACAGAGCGTTTGCCACGAGTTCCATACAAACTGCTTCCCCCGCCCTCTGTCTTGTAGGAAAACCTCCTTGAAGGCCAAGGCGCGGCGGTCTTCACCTATGGCGCCGAAGATCCCGTCCATGAGTTGCTGGATGCGGTGGTCGTCCTTCAAGCTCAGGCAGGTGCCCAGGCAGGGGGCGAAATAGCTGAAGAAGACGAAGCAGCCGTTCCAGCCACATTGGTTGTTCAAAAACCACCTGGTGTAGCGGTTGCTACCAAACCATTCTTCCAAGGCGCGGGTCACCTGGCACTTGGTCTGGCCCCGGGCCTTGTCCAGGAGGCGGGAGACGGGGCTCACCCCGTTCTGGTCCAGGCAGAGCATCAGCCACTCGGAGTGCAGGGAGCGGGTGTCACTTTTGTCGGGTTTGGCGGCGACGATGTGATCCCCCTCGTACAGAAAGCCCGTCTCCAGCTTGGATTTCATCTCCTGGAGCTCGGCCACGGGCAGGTGATTCTGCAGATCACGCAGGCTGGTGCCTTGGCACACGGACTGCGGCAAGGAGATGGCCACCGCGTACTGAACGGTGGGGATGGGAGTGGTGACGGGATGATACCTGGGGGAGAGGGGGGAGGGGGAGTGTGAGCCCAGGGGAAATCACACATTGAGCACGGGGTTAATGAGCATGAACTGTGCAAACACCTGCACAGCCAACAAACATTCATCCTCCCCCTGCACCTCCAGAAACACCCCTCCCATCTTGGGGCCCCATGTCCCTCCTGCCCCCCCAGAAACACCGCTCCCAGCTCTGGGCCCCATCTTCCCCCGGCACCCCCAGAATCACCAGTTCTGAGGCAGTGGCTCTAGGTAACCCTGTGATACCAGCAGACACAAGGGGTCCCCACTGCTCCCTTTGCAACTAGGGGAGTGGGGCAGGCCCAAAACACACACACACACCCCAGGCCAGTCACTCACTGGTGGACATGATCCACGATGGCTTTGAGCGCGACGGGGTTGATGCTCCCAGCGGTCTCTGGCCCGAAGCAGAGGAGAAGGGGCAGCAGCAGGAGTCCAGCCCTGGGCATCCGTCCCGACACCTGCACAGGACCCCGCAGTGTCAGCGCCCCCGAGCCCTGGGTACAAAACCAGAGCCCCCCGACCCACATTCCCCTAGCCCCTGCTGGGCTACTGACAGGGGAAGGGGAGGGGGGGTGCCCCTGGAGCTTGAAGGGGTGGGGGTAGGTGAGCGGCACAGGGGACCCACATGGGATTACATGAGGCAGGGGGCAGGTGGGCAGAGGAGACTCTCCTGGAGCTCCATGGGCCAGGAGGTGGGGGGTAAGGGGGACTCACCAGGGTTTCCATGGGGCAGGAGCTTGGGGTACCGTCCCTCACTGACAGAGGCTCACACCGGCTCTCCAGTGATGAGCTCTCAGCTCCCAGCCCCTCTTCTTATAGCTCCATTCTCCCTCCCTCCCCACCCCCGTGCTGCAGGGGGTGGTGCCCACTCTGGCTGTCCAGTGACCAGCCCAGGGGAGGTGGTACCAGGCACCACTCGGCTGCTTCATTCAATATTGCTTTTAAAGGAACCTGCATGGGGCTGAGCCAGGAGGGGTGGAGGAGACGGCAGCAGGGACCCCACCCCCCCAGGATGACAGGGGGCACCCCACCATAATCCCCAGCTGCCAGGGTCTAACTGCTGGGGCAGGGCTGGCAGACAGCTACTACACAGAGGGGATTTGCCTAGTCTGGGAGGGAATGTCTTGGACAAAGGATGGGGATGGCAGGTGATGAGGCCTGGGGCGGATGGGGGATGGGGTGTGGTGAGGGCCGGGTAGACTGCAGACTGGAGCATTGGCCCCATCCGGGTGGGCCTGGTTTGTCTCGTGCTGGGAGTGACAGGGTGAAGTTGCTGATTTTCCACCGTGTGAGCAAGGGCCACAAAGCTTCACCGCAACCCAGATGGGGCCTCACATCTCAGTCCTTGTGTCCGGCGCCCACATCACTGTCCATGTGTCTGGCTCTCTCCCACCTTGTCCAGCCAGCCAACGGGGCAGGAGGCCGAACGTGCCCATCTCTTGCTCACCGAGATCAACTGTCCGTGCCAGCAGCACTGTGCAGCGAAATGGGACGTTGGGCCATGTCCCAGCGGGTGCCAATCGGCCCCGAGCCATAGGAGTCATTTTGGCAGGTCCCAGTGGGCACCAATCGGCCCTGACATCAATGGAGCTGCTGCAGCTGGGAATCCTCACTCCAAGCACACTCTGGGCTGGGGAGAGGTTCTAGGTGGGATCTTAGAGCACACGCAGGGATGGGGGTTGTAGACTGGAGTTCAACATTGGCTCATGGATGGGACAGAGGTTCTAGGCTGACACCAGGTGCACATGCCGGGGTGGGGTTCTAGATTGGAGGCTGTCACACACTCGCGGGGGGGGGGGAAAGCTGGTTTCTAGATTAGAGCCTGCCACACTTGGAAGGGGTGGGGTTCTAGGTGGGGCAGGGTTCTAGATCGGAGGCTGGCACACACTCAGGAGGGGTAGGGTTCTAGATCAGAGGCTGTCACACACTCAGGAGGGAATGGGGTGGGGTGGGGGGCTCTTTCTTCTTCAACACGTATGATGCTGCTAAGTTCCTCCCCAACCTCCCGTAAGATTAACACCAGTAAAGTGTCAGAGCATCCTGGGTCTCCCCAGCTCTGTCCACGCCCTCGTCTCTGCCCATGTGTCTGTACTTTCCAGGGCACACGAGGCCTGCCAGTGCCCTTTTTGCCAGGCCAGGCCTGGTCCCCCTTCTTTTTGCCAGGGTGAACCGCGTGGCTCCCCTACCCCTCTGGCTCTATCCCCCCCAGTTCTCTCCGGGGTCTCCCACAAGCCCAGGCACAGACATCACCCCCTTAGAGCCAGGCACCCCCTCCTCCACCCGCACAAAGCTGCCAACAGCCCCGGCCCAACTTCCCCCATTGCCACAACCACAGCTTGAGAAATAAACGGCCCTTGCAGCCACAGTGGTGGCACAAGAACTGGGGGGCCGCAGCCTCCAGCCCCTGGTGGTCTTGTCCCTGGCAGGATGTGGGGAGTGGGCAGAGGCCTCCCTCCCAAACCCCTCACCCTTCCTCTGGGGGAAAAGGCACCTCCCTGCCCCTGATCCCAGACCTGTAACCCATGGGGAATCTGGCTGGGATCTGGGTTAGAATGAGGAGCAGGGCGGAGGTGGGTGGAGGGGTCCCCAGTGGGGCAGAAGGGCGGAAGAGCAGGACGAGGGTGGAGCGGGTGTCTCTGGCAGGTGCAGGGGGCAATGGGAGAGTGTCAGACGCATGGAAGCGAGAAGCTCAGGATTGGAGGAAAGATCCTTGTCGGGGAACAATCCTTGTCCCGCTGGTAGCAGATGACTCCCAGTGAGCTCGTCAGGTTTCCCTTTGAGCAAAATTCCAGCCCACACTCAGTGGTGGAGCCTGGCCCGCCAGTCATGTCGGGCTTTGGCTGCTGGTTCTGGTGACTGAGGCTCACTTCATCCCACCTGCCTCCTTCGGTCGATCCCTCAGGCCAGTCCCATGCCCCACATATGGGTTCTGGGAGCTGAAGACACCTGCAACAGAGATCAGCTGGGAACCAACCGGGGTCTTGCCCAAAATTCAGCCTCTCTGGAGTGTGCCCCTTTGCATCATGCCAAATGCTGTTACAGACAAGGATCCACATTTCCTCCGCGGAGGCTCCGGGGTTCCCAGCATGTTGAGCAGCGTGCGGGTGACTGGTTCTGACGGTGAGGGCTGGCTGGCCGGCGGGTTTTTGAGCCCCAGGGTCATGGGGCCGAGTGAGTGGAGCTGTCAAATGATTTTCCAGACAGTTTCTTCACTCTCGGTGGTCCACGGCTTCCTGAAAGCTTCGCCTGCGTGGAAGTTCTAATCCCGGGGTGGGTTCCCCTGCTTCTTATTCTCGGGGGTTATCCCTGAGGGAGGTCCGTGACCACATGCAAGACGTGAAGAAAATTCCTTATGAACCTGCGGTGACAGCTGCAGCATCCCAGAAACGACGGTGATTCCTGAAGGGTTGTGGGCCTCTGCCTGATGCCTTCTCGTTCTCTGGTCCGCAGCTACACCATCTGCAGGAACTGTGTCCCGCATACCCTACGGACGTCTGGCAGAGCAGTTGCTTGTCTAGGGATAACGTCAGGCCAGCCTCACCCACGCCTGGCTGCAAGGGGGCGCTCCGGGACGGCCTGCGCTATGACCGAGCTGCTTCTCTCCAGTGCCCGACTGGCTCGGCACACAGGGATTGGGCCCCAAGCGGCTCACTGTTGTTCTAACACAGGGTTAATGGGGGCGGGTTGTAGGTGCCGAGAGGGGTAAAAGCACAGGAAAGGCCAGCCTGGATCACAGCTGGGGCCAAGCTCCCAGACCCCTCCTGTCCTTTGGGGGGTCCCGGTGCTGCCCAGCGAGCAACGGCCTCATAGTGAGGGGGCTGAAAGCATGGCTGGGGGGTGTTTGGGGTCACACAGCCATCAGAAGAGACCGCCCATCTGCACACCCCTTCTGCGGCCAAGTGGTTCCCCTGGTGACTATGGGGCAGGGCAGGTCATGCCCCTTGGCGGCTGTGCTGGTGCCTGGGCCCTGTGGTCCCTCGCCCTGGGAAAGGTGTTTATAGCCCAGTCTGGCTGAGCGTGACATTCCCCCCACCCCCCTGCCCCCACATTGGGCTGGCACAATCGTGGCTTGAGAAATAAACAGCCTCTTGAGGCCGTGATGGTGGCACAAGAGCTGCGGGGCCAGCAGCCTCCAGCCCCCACGAGAGCAGCCTCTGGTGGTTTCATCTCCTCGCCCTTCCTCTGGCCCCAGCCCTGTGACCCCGCAGGACACAGGAGTCTGGCTGGACACTGCCAGCTTCATCCCGGCCATGGACCCCGCGCTGAGGTCAGGACACAGGCTGGGCTCCCTGCCAGCCCCCCGCCCGCCCAGTGATCACAGTGCCGTCCCTGCCAGCAGCAGCCTCATGGGGATGGGCAGGATGCATGGCCGAGGGGAGGCCGTTTGGGGTCAGGGCTTGGGAGGGAAGCACTGAGCCCCTAACAACCAGGAAGCCATCGGGCTGCATGTCCTGTCTGCACCCAACTGGTGCCCTGGCTCTGGGAAGGCTGCGGGTGGGACCCAGGCCCCCACTAGGGCCAATGGGGCAGGGAGGGTTATGTCACACTGGGGCCTGTCCCTGTGGGGCGCTCACTCTGGCAAAGGGGTTCATGGCCCAGCCTGGCTGGGCGACACCCCACCGTGTCAGGCACAGGGCGTCCCTGCTGACCGAGCTCCCCCCGCTGTCACAAATGCGGCTTGGGAAATAAACGGCCCCTTGTGGTGGTGACGGTGGTGCAAGAACTGTGCGGCTGGGAGGCCTCGCTCCTGAGCCTCACACCCAACAGTCACCTCAGCCCTGGATGGGCTTCCCCTGCGGGCACAACCGCGGCTTGAGAAATAAACGGCCCTTGCGGCCGTGAGGGTGGCACAAGGGCTACAGGGTCGCCGGCCTGAGCCCCCGAGGAAGCAGCCTCTGGCAGCCTCATCTCCTGCCGGGAGCGGGCGAGGGCCAACCTCCCGAACCCTTCGTCCTTTCTGTGGGGGAAGGGACCGCTCTGCCTATGGCTAGGGCTGGATTAACCTTTTGTTGGCCTGGCACCAAACCTATTTGTGAGCCCCCATGGGGAACACGTGTAAAAGTCTTGGACTTCCACCCCAACTGCACTCCCTTCCCCTGGGGACCTTCACTCTGACTGAACCCCCTGCCCTTGGACTTCTGCCTCAGGTGCATCTCCTTCCCCAGGATCCCCACCCCAATTTCATCCCTTTGTCTGGAGACCACTCCCCACTGTGACTGTGCCCCCTGCCCCAGGAACTCTATCCCCACGCAGACTCTGACCCCTGCCTGGGATGCCCACCTCAACTGCAGCCACTTCCCCAGGACCCCCCAACCTGACTGTTCCCCTGCTCAGGGACCCCCAACCTGACTGTGCCCCCTGCCCCAACGCCCTCATCCCCAACATGGTCTCACCCTCAGGTGTCATTCACCTTGCTCAGGGAGCAGCTCCCCCAATCCGGGGCTCCACAGAGGCCCACCAGGGCACCAGGCAGCAGCCCCAGGGGCCCCACAGGTAAGGTTTAGCCATGGGTATTTATAATAAAGGTGATAGATATATAAGTGGTACCACACTATTTTAAGATTACGGTTGGGGTATAGCCATCAGACAATTACAATTTTTTGTTCAAAGTTCAAAAAGGTCTCAGTTACAGATAGATAGATATCTGCCTCAACAAATAATGCAATTGCAAACAAAAATAATTTTCTTTTATTAATCACAGTTTTGTTTTTCATTTTCATTTTTATTTTTTATTCAAAGAAAGAAAAATGTAAGGGGAAACCTCAACATAAGGTTAAGGTAATATTAACAAAATGCTAATTTCTTGTTTGGGCTTTTATAAACTTGTTTTCACTTTTAAATATAGTGATAAAAATGTTACAGCAAAAATGTTTAAACATAACAATTTATGCATAAAGCTAACTAAACAATTTCAACAGGTTTCCACCTTGTCAACACACTTCCACCTTTGTCTCCCAAACACAGCTAAGTGCCAGAAAACTTTAATACCTTCAAATTATTTGCATCGAGCTATATTTAAAATTCATTTTGGTTTAATTTTTATTCTCTTTTAAGTTATGTTAAAGGGAAGTAGTGGTTACTAACGTTTGTGCTTCTAAACAGTTAACAAAAGTGAAATTGGTATCACAAGCAAATTAACTCTAAAAAGCTTATTAAAACTGTGTGACTAACTTTTTTGCTAAAACAAAATGTTCAGCAAGGGAAAGCAATACACTTTTCATGGAAGATTGTGAACATCTATTTTAGCCGTTAAGCATTACATTTAGTATAAAATATTAGTAATGCACCTCAAGTGAAAATGAATGTCTACACAACAATTGCAAAAGTATAGCTTATGTTATAAAAGACTTGGTCCCTATTACATTGTAAACACATTAAATTAATAAATATTAAATTTGGGTTACTAAAAATAAGAGAAATGTAAAAGCAAACAAACAAAAATGTATTATGTTAACTAACTTAAGCTGTTTAAGGCTGCAGCCCACAGACCAAAGACAGCAGAAGATATCACACCACAAAGACACCAGAAGATATCACACCACAAAAACACCAGAGGATATCAGTATACAGTGAAGAAACTCCTAAGCATCAAGAAAAGAAAAATAAAGTGCTTTATAAATAAGAGACTTGTCAAATACACTTCAATCTACCATATATGAACAATTAAGTTGGAAATCAGCTAGAAATCACTGTCAGTTCATTTGAATTTGGCTACCGTGTAAAAGCAACTAGTATTGCTGTATTACTGTATTACTGCTCTATATCATTTACAACGTACCTAACATTGCTAATCTGTTTAACCAACAGATAGATAAAAATCAACAAAGGAATGGCAGCAAACAACATGAAGGCAAGGAAAACTAATTGGCAAAGAAATTAAGTTACACAGTAACTACAAATTGGGTAAACAAATTGCCCGTTAGTACCAGTCATAATTTGGGTCTGTGACTCTGCAACCTAACTGAGGCACATGTTATTCAAAAAACCAATCTTGTTCAGTGTCTAGATACCAATACTCCATCCTGACACAGCAATATGTGATAAATTGGTTACTGTCCATTCGGTAGGTTATCTGGAAGACAGCATCCATAAGAAAAAACTGGATCTACGTCAACTACTGGTCTATCACAGAGCAGTTCAACCCGTGGAAGAGAGATGCTAGCCACTGCTGTTTCCTGCCCAGTGAAACTTACCACAGGGTGACAACCAGCAGTAAGGGAAATCTATAACATGAATGGACAGTACTGTGTAGTAATTAATTACAATATATTTATATATAAAGGCCTCAGTGGTAATGTCACTACTCCAAATTTCTGTTTTAATTCTCATTTACATAGCACTGTGGGACACATTATCACAATCCCGATCCCAGTATTTCAAAACACTCAGCCTACTACTAATAATGACACAGATGGTAACTGTAATTGCCCTCATAAAAGTAGGTTGCTATCTGCAGTACCACAAGGGCCAAACTTCAACACCAGATTGGAAAAGAATTGTTATGCTTGGATATAAAGTGCTGTTCTATGTAAACACACTATACAGAGATGCCCATATACGCTACAAATATATACGTCATATCCATATTATTCATATATAGTCATTATTTGGGAATGCCTCTAAGGTTCAATCATAATACTACATTCCTCAGTCATGGTCCCGGACCTAACATTCCCAGGCCCACCATAAGGGCCTAAAAACTAATTGGATAATAAAATCTGTCTATCAGTTGTATGAGGGAATGTGCAGACTAAAAAGACAGCTGGGGCATGAGTGTATGGATGGTAAAATAAGGTAACCACATAACAGTGTTTAGCCCACTGGGTTATCTTCAGTCCATGCACTATGCTTTTCCAGGACGATGGGTAAACATCCTCCCCATAAAAGACTGTTCCTGAAAGTGATCAGGAACGGTCAGTATGGATTCACCAAGGGCAAGTCATGCCTGACTAACCTAATTGCCTTCTATGATGAGATAACTGGCTCTGTGGATGAGGGGAAAGCAGTGGATGTGTTATTTCTTGACTTTAGCAAAGCTTTTGATACAGTCTCCCACAGTATTCTTGCCAGCAAGTTAAAGAAGTATGGGCTGGATGAATGAACGGTAAGGTGGATAGAAAACTGGCTGGATGGTCGTGCTCAACGGGTAGTGATCAATGGCTCCATGTCTAGTTGGCAGCCGGTATCAAGTGGAGTGCCCCAAGGGTCGGTGCTGGGGCCGGTTTTGTTCAATATCTTCATCAACGATCTGGAGGATGGTGTGGACTGCACCCTTAGCAAGTTTGCAGATGACACTAAATTGGGTGGAGTGGTTGATACACTGGAGGGTAGGGATAGGATACATAGGATACAAATTAGAGGATTGGGCCAAAAGAAATCTGATGAGGTTCAACAAGGACAAGTGCAGAGTCCTGCACTTAGGACGGAAGAATCCCATGCACTGCTACAGACTAGGGACCGAATGGCTGGGCAGCAGTTCTGCAAAAAAGGACCTAGAGGTTACGGTGGACGAAAAGCTGAATATGAGTCAACAGTGTGCCCTTGTTGCCAAGAAGGCTAACGGCATTTTGGGTTGTATAAGTAGGGGCATTTCCAGCAGATCGAGGGACGTGATCATTCCCCTCTATTCGGCACTGGTGAGGCCTCATTTGGAGTACTGTGTCCAGTTTTGGGCCCCACGCTACAAGAAGGATGTGGATAAATTGGAAAGAGTCCAGCGTAGGGCAACAAAAATGATTAGGGGACTGGAGCACATAACTTATGAGGAGAGGCTGAGGGAACTGGGATTGTTTAGCCTGCAGAAGAGAAGAATGAGGGGGGATTTGATAGCTGCTTTCAACTACCTGAAAGGGGGTTCCAAAGAGGATGGATCTAGACTGTTCTCAGTGGTAGAAGATGACAGAACAAGGAGTAATGGTCTCAAGTTGCAGAGGGAGAGGTTTAGGTTGGATATTAGGAAAACCTTTTTCACTAGTAGGGTGGTGAAGCACTGGAATGGGTTACCTAGAGAGGTGGTAGAATCTCCTTCCTTAGAGGTTTTTAAGGTCAGGCTTGACAAAGCCCTGGCTGGGATGATTTAGTTGGGTTTGGTCCTGCTTTGAACAGGGGGTTGGACTAGATGACCTCCTGAGGTCCCTTCCAACCCTGAGATTCTATGATTCTATGAAAGGCCCGGTATGAGGCCTCAGGCCTGAACTAAAGTATTGGTCAAGACTTTGTCAACATAAAGCAGTTAGAGTGACCACACAGCAAAGGTGAAAAATCGGCACAGGGGGTGGGAGGGTTGTCATAAATATAAAGGGAAGGGGGAGAGGGTCGGATGCAGTGCTATAAAATCCTCTTACCAGTAAAAGGTTAAGAAATGCAGGTAGCCAGACTGACACCTGACCTGGCTGGCATCTGACCAATACGGGGACAAGATACTTTCAAATCTTGGGAGTGGGGAAGGTGTGTGTGGCTCTTTGTCTGAGACAGAGTGATCTTGGGAAACAAGAAGTACCTGCAGAAAATCAATCTCCTCAACGAGTCATCTTCTCACCAAACCTCATTTTTCTAAAGTAAGTTTAGTCAGCATTGTGGCTAGGTTTCTGTTTGTTTTGCTTGGTGAGCTTTCCCTGTGTCAGAGGGAGGGGTTATTCCTGTTTTTTCTGTAACTTTAAGGTTTTCATAGAATCATAGAATCTCAGGGTTGGAAGGGACCTCAGGAGGTCATCTAGTCCAACCCCCTGCTCAAAGCAAGAGCCTTTGCCCAGAGGGGGAATCCCTCTGAGTTTGGAAATTGAGTACCCTGTAAAATAGTTACCATCCTGATTTTACAGAGATGATTTTACCTTCTTTGTTTTAATAAAATCCTTCTTTTAAGACGCTCACTGTTTTCTATGGTTTTAAAACCCGGGGGTGGTTTTTTAGATCACTGTGTAACCAGTTGATTAGGAGATTGTTCTCAAGCTTCCCCGGAAAGGGGGTGTATGGGCTTGAGAGGGTATTTTGGGGGGAAGGGGAACTTCAAGTAGTTCCTTTCCTGGATTCCTGTTTAAAACACTTGATGGTGGCAGTGAGAGAAGCATTTCTCAGGGTGCAAGGAATTTTGTACCTTGGGGGTTTTAACCTAAGCTGGTAGAAATAAGCTTAGGAGCTCTTCATGCGGGTCCCCACATCTTTACCCTAGAGTTTAGAGTGGGGAGGAAGCCCTGACAGGGGTAATAGGAGCCTATATAAGAAAAAGACCCAAAAATCAGGACTGTCCCTATAAAATCGGGACATGTGGTCACCCTAAGCAAAGTTAAGCTGTGAGCAAGAGGGAGGCCCTGCTCAGAGTCTGGCAAGGAAAGGGCTGATGTTGCAAAACTACATGTACCTAAAAGGTACTGGACACTAGAGATATAAACATGTGCTGGAGTACCCACTGGGAAAAATTGGTGGATGCTCAGCACCCACTGGCAGCTCCCCGCCAGCCTCCACCACGCCCAGCTCACCTCTCCGCCTCAGCCTCTCCGCCTCCCGAGGCTCTGCCCGAAGCCGCTTTTCCTGGCTCCAGCTGGTCGGTCACCATGCGCCGCACACCTGTGGCGGCGCCTCAGGGGAGGGGTATGGGGAGGAGGTGGAGGCCGAGCCAGGCCCTCCACTCCGCCTCCTCCCCATACCCCTTCCCCGAGGCGCCGCCTCAGGAGTGCAGCGCGCGGCCGCCAACCAGCTGGAGCCAGGAAAAGCGGCTTTGGTTTGGCTGTTGGGCGGAGCCTTGGGAGGCGCAGAGGCTGAGGCGGAGAGGTGAGATGGGC
Organism: Macrochelys suwanniensis; assembly: GCA_033296515.1. Taxonomy (NCBI): domain Eukaryota; kingdom Metazoa; phylum Chordata; order Testudines; family Chelydridae; genus Macrochelys; species Macrochelys suwanniensis. Next base: position 13,737,300 of record CM065800.1, read on the forward strand.
GTGGTGGGGCTGGCGGGGAGCTGCCGGGCCCGCTGGGTACTCTGCTACTTCTCCCCCCACCCCAGGCTTGCAAGCCGGAGTTGGGGCGGGATGCAGCGTGCCCGGGGGAGGAGGCGGGGAGGGGATTTGGGGAAGGGGTGGGGCCGGGGGTGGAGTTGGGGCGGGGCCGGGGGCATGAGCAGAACTGCAGACATCTGATCCAGGGAGCTAGAGACTGTGTTTCGTTTGGCAATAAACCTGGCCGGGTGCCTTCGTACCTTATCGGAGTCTGTGGTCACTGGGGGTTTTCTTGGGGTCTGCTGGGCCAGCGATCTGTGCAGAGCAGGACACACAGAGGGAACACATGCACGCAGCCAACTGTTATCAACATTGGACAGAGCAGAGCACCACACCGGTGACGTCTGACAACAACTGGTATCCTTGCAGGCCCTGGCCCAGACAGACTGGAACTGCGTGAGACAGGGGACGAGATGCTGGGACTGCCTTGATACAGGAAATAGGCAGGTGGGAGGGGACTGGCCCAGGATCCCAGAGCTGCTCAGTGGCAGAACTGAGGAAAGAACCCAGGTGTCCTCCTGACCCCCAACCCAGCGTGTTTGGGGGCTAGGCCAGCCCTTGAGACCCCTCCCAGCTCTTGCTATCCCATGTTGTCTCTGTGCTTCTCTGGCTGAGAGGTCCAGGATCTCCTATGTTCCCAAAGCCCGTCATTCAGACACAAGGTGCTCAACCCTGGAGGACCTTCTCTCCCTGGTGCGGATGGATTTATGGCTCAGGACAGGCAGAACGAACACACGTCCCTGAAGCCCACGTCCCAGAAAACATGCAAAGCAGGGCACGTCTTGGAAGCCCCACCACAGACATGTCTGACAAGGTTTGTGCCTAACCAGCTCTTCTGCCCCCTGTTCAGGGATGGCTCTAGTGTTTCTGCCGCCCCAAGCAGTGTGCCAAATTGCCTCCACGAGCCGCTGAAGAGAGAATGTGCCGCCGAATTGCCGCCATGGGCGGTGTGTGCCGCCTGCAAGGTACATGGACTGCCACCCCTTTCAAATTGCCATCCCAAGCACCAGCCTGGAACGCTGGTGCCTAGAGCCGGCCCTGCCCCTGTTCCCGTCCCTCATCCCCAGCGCAGCACCTCAGAGCCTCCAACCACTGACTGGAACCCCATCCCGTCAGTCGGGGCAGCTGCAGGTCCCCATGGAGTGACGGGGAACCTACACGTCCCAGTGCAGGTGGACGTGTGCCAAGCGCTGGAGCCAGAGCGCTTTGCCCAGCAGTTTTCGTGATGCGGCGCGTGCCGGACAATCTCATGCACCCGCCTTGAGCACACAGGGCAGATCTGCCCCGAACCCCTCTCAGCCCCCGCAGAGCTTCCCTCCCGTCTGATCCAGACAGTGGGCGGCTGGCAGGAAACATGCAACTGGGGTCTGCCCATTGTGTTTTTCATGTGTCTACCTCACACCACCAGCAGATGGCAGCAGATGGCCGGGGTGATCCATAGCGAGCTGGGGGTCTGGCAAAGGCTGCCCTGCATCGCTCCCAAGGGGGCGTGGTGACTCTGTGCCAGGGGTCTGGGCTCAGGGGGAGCCCCAGGTAAAGAGTGGGGGCCCAGGCCTGGCCCAATGAAGGGGCACTGCCAGGGACGGTAGGAGGCCTCCCACGGTGTATAAAGTCCAGACGCTCGGAGAGAGAGGAGGGAAACAGACACACGGACAGAGACATGAGACCCCAGGATGCTCCGACACTTTATTGGTATTAATCATTCAGAGTAGGGGGCACTCCACAAAATCACAGGCCTTGAGAGAAGAAATGTCCCACCTCCTCCACCCTCTGCCCCGTCACCCCCCCCAAGCCTCTGATTGAGGCTCCTAATGCCCCATCCTCTCTCCCCCCGACACCGCCCCCTGGCCCGCCATCTCCCCAATTCTCGTGAGGTGCCATCACCGCCATCCCCTATGGCACCGCCTGCCCCGCCATCCCCCACGCCTCACAGGACGCCTCCAGCCCCGCCATCCCCCACGCCTCACAGGGCGCCTCCAGCCCCGCCATCCCCCACGCCTCACAGGGCGCTTCCAGCCCCGCCATCCCCCACGCCTCACAGGGCGCTTCCAGCCCCGCCATCCCCCACGCCTCACAGGGCGCTTCCAGCCCCGCCATCCCCCACGCCTCACAGGGCGCCTCCAGCCCCGCCATCCCCCACGTCTCACACAGCGCCTTGAACCCCACCATCCCCCACGCCTCACAGGGCGCCTCCAGCCCCGCCATCCCCCACGCCTCACAGGGCGCTTCCAGCCCCGCCATCCCCCACGCCTCACAGGGCGCCTCCAGCCCCGCCATCCCCCACGCCTGACAGGGCGCCTCCAGCCCCGCCATCCCCCACGTCTCACACAGCGCCTTGAACCCCACCATCCCCCACGCCTCACAGGGCGCCTCCATCCCCGCCATCCCCCACGCCTCACAGGGCGCTTCCAGCCCCGCCATCCCCCACGCCTCACAGGGCGCCTCCAGCCCCGCCATCCCCCACGCCTGACAGGGCGCCTCCAGCCCCACCATCCCCCACGCCTCACAGGGCGCCTCCAGCCCCGCCATCCCCCACGCCTCACAGGGCGCCTCCAGCCCCGCCATCCCCCACGTCTCACACAGCGCCTTGAGCCCCACCATCCCCCACGCCTCACAGGGCGCCTCCAGCCCCGCCATCCCCCACGCCTCACAGGGCGCTTCCAGCCCCGCCATCCCCCACGCCTCACAGGGCGCCTCCAGCCCCGCCATCCCCCACGTCTCACACAGCGCCTTGAGCCCCACCATCCCCCACGCCTCACAGGGCGCCTCCAGCCCCGCCATCCCCCACGCCTCACACAGCGCCTCGAACCCCGCCATCCCCCACGCCTCACAGGGCGCCTCAAACCCCGCCATCCCCCACGTCTCACAGAGCGCCTCGAGCCCCGCCATCCCCCACGCCTCACACAGCGCCCCCCGTGCCCCCATCCACCATGTCTCCGAAGAAGCTCAATGTCTGGCCTTCTCCCCAAGGTTACTACATCGTCCCCTGCCCCACTGGCCTCCCAACCCTCCAGTGGTGCCCCCTGCCCCACCATCTCCCCAACCCTCCGAAGGTGCCCCCTGCTCTCCCCTACAACCTCTGCTCTCCCCTCTGCCCCCTGCTCCCCCTCCTGCCCCCTGCCAGGTGGGTGCAGCGGCTGCCTCATGGCTCGCATCTCATCCAGGCAGGCCTTGGTGTCGGTGTTGGGGTCGTTCCCTCTGCAGGCCCTGCAGCCGTTGGTGTCGCAGCGCAGCAGGGGCACGTCGGGCAGCCGGTGCCAGGCCTCCAGCAGGCGTTTGGGATCCAGGCCCCGGTGCTGCCGGTAGAGCTGCCGGAAGACGAAAGCCTTGTAGTTGTAGTCGATGGGGCGGAAGGTGTCGCTCACCAGCCGTAGGATGTTGTGGGGCCTCTTCCCCAGCAGGCACGGCCCCGCGCAGGGTGAGCGGACGGTGAAGAAGATCAGGCAGCTTCTCTCGTTGTAGGTCCAGGCCAGGAGCTTCTGCACGGGGCTGTTCTGGTTGCCCTGGAGCAGGCGCCGCTCCATCCGGGCAGCTGCAATGTGCCCTTCGTCTGGGTCGTCCAGGCCGTCCTCTGGGTTAATGGCCGCCTGCATTTTCAGCAGCTTGTTCCTGAACAGCACCTGTTCCAGACCAGATGTGTTCTCGCAACTGGCTTTCTTCAGGCTGACGGCGAAGGCGTATTCAACATCCAACCCATCCCTAAGGGGAGGCAAATCAAAGGGCAGTGAGGAGACGCAGGGCTCTGAACAGCTCTGCCCCCAGCCCCGAGTGGCAAACTGGGATTGGGTCGCACATGGCGCCGTCACTTGCCGGTTCTAGGCTCTCAGGTCTCCAGCCTGGGTCGAGGGATGTTTGCTCCCTGGGGGAATGAAATACACTTGGATGGTGGTTTTAAGATGAAACAGCCACAGGTGCCCCCAGGGATCATCAGCCCGGTGTGAGCTTTGTTCCGTCAACTCCACAGGGCTGAGCATTACCACTTGAGCTCCAGGAGCAAGCCAGAGCTTTTACGCGGAGCCACCCAGAGAGGGGGACGTGACACACAGTTGGCCCCAGGACACACAGCGATTTGCTGAAGAGCTGAAGAATATTGGAGTTCGGGGCTCCTCATTTTTCCCCCCAGCTCTGGGAGGGCACTGTGAGTGTGGTTAAAGGGGGGCTAACAATTGCACATCTCTCTGGCACATTCCCTGTGAAAGGCTCTGTGTCTGACGCTGGGGTCTGCCATGTTAGAGAGCTGGGTTCTTATTCAACCTCTGCCTGAAGTGGCCTTGTGCAGCTGAATTGAGGAGGGTTAGGTGCTCATAACTGACTGAGGACAGGGCACTAATCTGTAAGGTCTGAGGCTGTTTTCAGAAATCAGCAGCAGCCAGGAAACAGAGTCACATCCTAACATTCCCTCTAAATTATTTAAAAAAAAAAAAAAGTAACATTGGGCGGTTAAGGAGATGCTCCTGTCCTTATAGTCCCCACCATCACCAGGTCTTAAGATCTTTCAAGAAAACTTTGTTTGATAGCGTTCAGCAGTCTGGCAAGAAACCATTTGTCAGCAAAGAGAAAATAAGAAAAGGAATACTTGTGGCACCTTAGGCCTGGTCTAGACTACCCCCCAAGTTCGAACTAAGATACGCAACTTCAGCTACGTGAATAACGTAGCTGAAGTCAAAGTATCTTAGTTCGAACGAAAAGGTACTTACTGCTGGTCCACACGGTGGCGCGCAGGCTCCCCCATCGACTCCGCCTGCTCCGTTCGCAGAGCAGGATTACCGGCGTTGACGGTGAGCACTTCCGGGTTCGATTTATCGCGTCTAGACAAGACACGATAAATCGATCCCAGAAGATTGATTGCGTGCCGCCAAAGCAGCCGGTAAGTATAGACGTACCCTTAGAGACTAACAAATTTATTTCAGCATAAGCTTTCGTGGACTACAGTCTGCTTCGTCGGATGCATAGAAAGGAACATACAGTAGGAGAATATTTATACATTCAGAGAAACATGAAAAGGTGGAAGTAACCATACCAACTGTAAAAGGCTAATTAAGTGAAAGGAACTGTTATCAGCAGGGGGAAAGAAACTTTTGAAGTGATCATCAAGATGGCCCATTACAGACAGCTGACACAAAGGTGTTAAGGGTATTTAACTAGGATATTAAACTAGGGGAAATAGATTCAATTAACGTAATGATCGAGCCATTCCCAGTCTTTATTCAAACCTAAGGTAATGGTATCTAGTTTGCATATTAATTCTAGTTCAGCAGCTTCTCTCAGGCCCTATGCTACCAGCACTCCCAGCTATCTTCGAGACACCACTGACTTCCTGAGGAAACTACAATCCATCGGTGATCTTCCAGAAAACACCATCCTGGCCACTATGGATGTAGAAGCCCTCTACGCCAACATTCCACATAAAGATGGACTACAAGCCGTCAGGAACAGTATCCCTGATAATGCCACGGCTAACCTGGTGGCTGAACTTTGTGATTTTGTCCTCACTCACAACTATTTCACATTTGGGGACAATATATACCTTCAAGTCAGCGACACTGCTATGGGTACCCACATGGCCCCATAGTATGCCAACATTTTTATGGCTGACTTAGAACAACGCTTCCTTTGCTCTCGTCCCCTAACGCCCCTACTCTACTTGCGCTACATTGATGACATCTTCATCATTTGGACCCACGGAAAATAAACCCTTGAGGAATTCCACCATGATTTCAACAATTTCCATCCCACCATCAACCTCAGCCTAGACCAGTCCACACAAGCAGTCCATTTACTAGACACTACTGTGCTAATAAGTGATGGTCACATAAACAGCACCCTATACCGGAAACCTACTGACCGCTATACTTACCTACATGCCTCCAGCTTCCATCCAAGACACACCTCACGATCCATTGTCTACAGCCAAGCTCTAAGATACAACCGCATTTGCTCCAGTCCCTCAGACAGAGACAAACACCTACAAGATCTCTATCAAGCATTCTTAAAACTACAATACCCACCTGCTGAAGTGAAAAAACAGATTGACAGAGCTAGAAGAGTACCCAGAAGTCACCTACTACAGGACAGGCCCAACAAAGGAAATAACAGAACGCCACTAGCCGTCACCTTCAGCCCCCAACTAAAACCTCTCCAGCGCATCATCAAAGATCTACAACCTATCCTGAAAGATGATCCCTCACTCTCACAGATCTTGGGAAACAGACCAGTCCTCACTTACAGACAGCCCCCCAACCTGAAGCAAATACTCATCAGCAACCACACACCATACAACAAAAACACTAACCCAGGAACCTACCCTTGCAACAAAGCCCGATGCCAACTCTGTCCACATATCTATTCAAGTGACACCATCATAGGGCCTAATCACATCACATCAGGGGCTTGTTCACCTGCACATCTACCAATGTGATATATGCATAGGCGCCGACTCCGTGGGTGCTCCGGGGCTGGAGTACCCATGGGAAAAATTTGGTGGGTGCTCAGCACCCACCGGCAGCTCCCTGCCAGCCCCGGCGCCCGTGCCCAACTCACCTCACCACCGGGAGACATTCCGGGGCCCCACTCCCGACACCCGGCGACGTTGCATCGGGGGTGGGGCCCCGAAACGTCACCCGGCGTCGGGGGCATAGCCCTGCCATGTTGCCCGGCATCGGGGGCGGGTCCCGGCGTCAGGGGCGGGGCCCCGCCCCCTACGCCGGGCATCAGCCCCCACCGGCGCCTCCGGAAGTTGGCGCCTATGGATATATGCCATCATGTGCCAGCAATGCCCCTCTGCCATGTACATTGGCCAAACTGGACAGTCTCTACGCAAAAGAATAAATGGACACAAATCTGACATCAGGAATCATCACATTCAAAAGCCAGTAGGTGAACACTTCAACCTCTCTAATCACTCAGTGACAGACTTAAAGGTGGCAATTTTGCAACAGAAAAACTTCAAAAACAGACTCCAACGAGAAGCTGCTGAACTAGAATTAATATGCAAGCTAGATACCATTACCCTAGGTTTGAATAAAGACTGGGAATTGCTCGGTCATTACGTTAATTGAATCTATTTCCCCTAGTTTAATATCCTAGTTAAATACCCTTAACACCTTTGTGTCAACTGCCCATAACGGGCCATCTTGATGATGACTTCAAAAGTTTCTTTCCCCTGCTGATAAGAGTTCCTTTCAATTAATTAGCTTTTTACAGTTGGTAACTTCCACCTTTTCATGTTTCTCTGAATGTATAAATATTCTCCTACTGTATGTTCCTTTCTATGCATCCGACGAAGCGGACTCCAGTCCATGAAAGCTTATGCTGAAATAAATTTGTTAGTCTCTAAGGTGCCACAAGTATTCCTTTCTTATTTTCTTTTTGCTGACACAGACTAACACGGCTACTACTCTGAAACCTGTCATTTGTCAGCAGTTGTCATTGTTCAATCTATACTTCTATTGTTTTGCCTTTATAGTCCCCCACTTCTCTATTGTTTGGCTGTATGGTCTCTGTCTGGTTCTTTGATTGTTTCTCTCAGTTCCATAACTAATTTTGCAAGATTTAAATCAACTAAGGTGGTGGGGTCTGATTGGGTAAAGAACTGTTTTGTAATGGGCTGGGATTGGTGACAAACACGATTTTGTAGTATTTCAGTTTACGATTGGGTAAGGTACAGCAAAGCAGGACTCAAATTTCACTGTATAAACTGGGGTCCAAAAGGAAGGAAGTTCTTTGAACGCTAATTCCAGGGCACAGCCCAAGATCAGAGCTGCCAGACCTCAACACCCTGCCAGCCCTCAGTGCAGCAGCTACAGCCCCAGATGACCTGACACTGACTGGCCCCCAGGAAAAGTTCATCTGCCTTAGTGGGAGTGGTGAGCATTGTCTGCTTCCCCTGTGTATTCTGTTTTGGTAACTGTTCATAAAGAGAGATTAAGGATATTACTGTGAAAGGCTCTTTCACTAGTAAAAGGCCCCACAAACCTGCAGAAAATTATGCCGTGAGCCCTAGGAACTGGGAAAGTGCAGGGGTGCCTAAATTACCCGGGTTACTCCTTGAGCCCACAGAAGGGTAAAGGTGGGTGGAATATGCAGGTAACAAATCAGTAACAAGGGCTGTGATGAGCACTAGAGAGCAGACATGGGAGCAGATCTCCTGGCTCCCAGCCCAGTGCACTTTCGCCTTAGCTACGATCTACTGGGAGGGAATCGTGCTCTGGGTGGACACAGCATCGGCTTCAGGGAGCACAGGTGTCAACTGTGATCCAGGGTTAGCCCTGCAGACCACTCATACTCTACGCTGAGCCACCCCCCCCTTTTGCAGCCCCCAGCCTCTGGAGCAGGGGGTGGGAATGAAACTGGGTTCATGGTGGTTTGTCCTATTATAGGGCCTGAGCGCTATCATGAATATTCATGCTAATGCTCAGCCTCCCATGTCCAAATCTAACGTTCTCACCCTGATAATACTGGGGGGCTCTGATCCTACAGGCCAGTTCTTTTAAGAGTCTTGGCTGCTAGGTAGCTGGTCCTCATTTATTTGAAAGGGAGTGTGTAGCAAGCACATGACTACTGCTGGTCAAAATTTTTCTGACAGAAAAGTTTTCCTTAAGGAAAGGCAGATTCAACAAAATCTAAAGGTTCCAAGGGAATACATCTATTTTGTGTAATTTTCTGATGAAAAATTATCAGAACAATTTGTTTAGATTCAAACATTTGGTTATGACTTTATTTTTTACTTTTGAAGCAACAAAGGGTCCTGTGGCACCTTATAGACTAACAGACATATTGAAGCATAAGCTTTCATGGGTGAATATCCACTTCTTCGGATGCCCACTAACACGGCTACCCCTCTGATACTTTTTTACTTTTGTTATGTTATATTACTGCTGAAAACATCTGGACTTTTATATTATATTATATTATATTATATTATATTATATTATATTATAAAGAAGGAAAGTCAAGTTGCTAAAGCTGAAATGGAAAAATTTTGATCTTTCTGAAATGAAATATTCAGAAATATTTCTGAATTTCCAACTGAAATCTGTTATTAATTTTTCCAAAACAAAATTGGAATTCCCATTCTGTGGAAGTTTTCAAATGTTAGTACTAATTTGTTCTGAAGGGAAAATAGAAATTTCAGAATTTCTGAGGGAATTGAAATTCCAGTTTCCACCCAGTTTTTCACAATAGTAATGAGACCCACCGCCCCACCCCCGTGCACTCCTAGAATTACCCCTCTCCCAGCTCCAGGCTCCATCTCCCCCTGCACCCCAGAATCACCCCTCACAGCTCTGCCATGCACTGATCCACCTATGCCATAGAAAGTCACAGAGGGCAAACGTGAAGCATCTTCCCACCCCTTTTTTTTATTTACCACCTGGAGAGGGAAGAAGGGTCCCAGACAGATGGGAAATGCCCCACTGGGGCCTCACTCACCTATCAACATGATCCACAGTCTCTCTGAGCGCAGCGGGGTTGGTGCTCCCAGCGGTCTCTGGCCCGAAGCAAAGGAGAAGGGGCAGCAGCAGGAGTCCAGCCCTGGGCATCCGCCCCGACACCTGCACAGGACCCCACAGCGTCAGCGCCCTTCAGCCTGGGCACAGACCCAGAGCCCCCGACCCACATCAGCTAAACCCTGATGTGCCACTGACAGGAGAGGGGACAGGGGATAACCCCCTGGAGATTGATGGGGTGGGGTGAGAATGGTAGACAGGTTTTCCATAGGGCAATATGGGCCAGGAAGGAGGACAAGGGGGACTCACCTGGAATTCCATAGGGCAGGAGGGGAGGGGTGGGGATTCACCAGGATATCCATGGGGCAGGAGGAGGTGGGAGGGACTCATGAGGGTTGCCATGGGGCAGGAGGCGAGGGGTAGCAGGGATTCACCAGGGTTTCCATGAGGCGGGAGGTGGTGGGGACTCACCAGGATTGCCATGGCGCCAGAGCAGGGGGTGCTGTCACCCACTGATGGATGCTCACATCGGATCCCCAGTGATGGACTCTCAGCTCCCAGGCTCTCTTTTTATAGCTCCTTTCCCCCCCACCTCTCCCATGCTGCAGAGGGGTGGTGCCCACTCCTGCTGTCCCCGTGACCAGGCCAGTGCAGAGGAGGTGGGTCTCAGCTACTTCATTCAATATTGCCTTGAAAGGAAACTCCATGGGGCTGAGCCAGGAGGGGTGGGGCAGATGGGGGATGGCAGGTGGCAAGGGGCAGGACAGACATGGTGGCGGATTGGGGGTGGCAAGGGGCAGGGCAGACATGGTGGGGGATGGGAGGTGGCGAGGGGCAGGGCAGACATGGTGGGGGATGGGAGGTGGCGAGGGCACTGGGGCAGATGGGGAGGGAAATGGGAGGTGGTGAGTGCCAGGGCAGATGTGGGTGTGGGATGGGGCCTGGTGAGGGCCAGGGCAGACAGCAGTGGGGGATGGGAGGTGGCAAAGGCCAGGCAGACCCCTGGCAGTAGCGTTAGCCCTGTCTGGGTGGGTTGGTTTGTGTCACGCTGGGGGTGAAGGGATGAAGTTCCCGATTCTCTGCCTCAGGAGAAAGGCCAATAAAGCTTCAGAGCATCCCGGGGCCTCACTTGTCCCTGTGACTGGCGCTGTGGCCCTCTGTGCTCCAAAGAAGTACCCTCGCACCCCCATATTTACATGGTGATAGCATTATGTGATGTTCTGTACCCAGCATGCCTTGTTAGGCATCATTGGAAAAGGGTTGCTGTGTTGAACATGAATATCCTGTTGGACTGCATGTGTGTGACGAACTAGGACTGTTGTTAAGGTTTCCCTGAGTACTGTGTGGGTGCCTCGGTTTCCCCTATGCAGTGCTTGAGTATCTAGGTGGTGGGACAAGTGTGCATGAGTGTTACAGAGGGGCCTGGACACAGAGAAGGGCCGACACTCGGTCTCCTAGCAACAGATGGCCCGGCCCCTCCCCTGCAAAGGTGAGAGCTGAAGGTGTTGGAACAAAGGGATCAGGTGACCTCCTGGCCCGGGAAGGAGACAAAGGAGGAGGAGGGGCTGGACAGTTTCAGTTTGGAGCTGGCCGGAGAAGAGGGGAGAGAGGCCTCCCTGCCCCCGTTTGGAGCTGTGGGGTGAAATCCAGGGAGCCCCCGGGCTGGGGTCTAAGCTCCCTGCCCCCCGGAAGGACCCGACTGAGGGGTCCTGGTTGTACTGACAAGCTCTGTTTGGACTGTGTTCCTGGCATCTCTAATAAACCTTCTGTTCTACTGGCTGGCTGAGACTCCCAGTGAATCCGGGGAAGAGGGGTGCAGGCACTGACTCCCCCACACTCCGTGACAACTGGTGGCAGCGGTGGGATGTTCTGCACCCCAGGAACGGTGCTTCCTGCAGTAAGTAACTGGGGAGCAGTAGAACGAAGGGGGGCTAACGAGGACCAGGCGTGCTGAAGGCTCACAGAGGAGCGGTTTCGGGGAGCGGAGGAGCTACGCTTAACCCCTGGGAGTGTGTGACCAGCGAGAAGGACTGTGCAATGATGGGGTCCCCCTGGGGGCTGCAGTGAGCAGTCCCAGGGGCGGAGGAGCCTGCGGCTTGGCCCTGGGAGAGAGAAGGATTTTTGCAGTGACAGGGTTCCCCTGGGGGTGCCGTGAGTGGACCCAGGGGCGGAGGAGCTGCAGCTCGACCCTGGCAAAGAGGCGGTGACCTGGAGAAGGGCTGGCACACTTGGGGTTCTTCCTGGAAACCGTGGGGAGCTAAGAGCACACAGGCCTGCGAACCCACAGCAACTTGGGAGCAGTGAAGTGATGGCATATCGCTTTCTCCTTAAAAGAAGCATTGTAACCCTGTGCAAAAAGAGAGGGATACGCATTGGGAAGCTCACGAAAGCCCAGTTAATTGTGCAGCTGGAGGAGGATGACCATTCTAAGGAGCAGATTCCTGACCCCGATGGGGCTACAGCAGGATCTGGGAGCAGCTGGAGCGGTAGCCTGGCATCCCCAAGAGTCTGGTCCCCAACCAGACGGGGGTCTTCACGATCGGGTTCCCCAGCAGGGAATCGGAGATGGATGGAACTGGAGCTGAGTCTGAGAGAGCAAGAGGACTGTGAGAGACAGCGAGAGAGAAGGCTGAGGGGAGATATGATTGCTCTCTTTAAATATATCAGAGGGATAAATACCAGGGAGGGAGAGGAATTATTTCAGCTCAGTACCAATGTGGACACAAGAACAAATGGATATAAACTGGCCAGCAGGAAGTTTAGACTTGAAATTAGACGAAGGTTTCTAACCATCAGAGGAGTGAAGTTCTGGAACAGCCTTCCAAGGGAAGCAGTGGGGGCAAAAGACCTAACTGGCTTCAAGATTAAGCTAGATACGTTTATGGAGGGGATGGTTTGATGGGATAACATGATCTTAGTCAAGGGTCAATTAATTGCCATCAGTGGTAAATAGGACCAATGGTCAATGATGGGATGTTAGAAGTTACTACAGAGAACTTTTTCCTGGGTGTCTGGCTGGTGAGTCTTGCCCACATGCTCGGAGTTCAGCTGATCGCCATATTTGGGGTCGGGAAGGAATTTTCCTCCAGGGTAGATTGGCAGAGGCCCTGGAGGTTTTTTGCCTTCCTCTGCAGCATGGGGCACGGGTCACTTACCGGAGGATTCTCTGCATCTTGAAGTCTTTAAACCATGATTTGAGGACTTCAATAGCTGAGACATAGGTGAGAGAATTATTCCAGGAGTGGGTGGGTGAGATTCTGTGGCCTGCATTGTGCAGGAGGTCAGACTAGATGATCATAATGGTCCCTTCTGACCTTAAAGTCTATGAGTCTATGAGTCTATGAGCCCGAGAGAGATCTACAGGAGAAGCATGAGCAGCAGCATGAACTGGCGATGGTGGAACGGAGAGGCATAGGGGACTGGCCAGGGGTAAGTGGGGATAGATCCCGGGGTGCCAGCTCCGCAGGGAACCTCAATCCTAAATTGCTGCCCCTGGTTAAGGAGGGTGGGGATGTGGAGGCCCACCTCACTGCCTTTGAGCAGGCTGGTGATTGGAACCAGGGAGACCCTGCGGAAAAGCCCCGGGATATAACCCCCTTGCTGGGTCCCAAGGCCATAAACTCCGCCAGCCAGATGGGTGGGATGGTGGACGGATTTCCACTCCTGGCCCTGGACTCAAGCCCTATGGACCCCCAGTGGGAGCGGAAGGTGATGGTCAATGGAGAGACATTCTTGGGGTGGCGAGATCCCAGGACAGAGAGAACTGTGGTCAGGCCCCGGGTGGTGCACCCCCACCAGATGCTGAGGGGCTGTGTGACCTGGGTGAGGGTCCCAGGGACGGACCCATTCGCCCTGCCTATGGCCCAGATCCCTGTGCAGACCCAGGAGGGGTTGGGCTGGCTGGTTGTTGGGGTTCTCCAGGATATCAGTGGTGAGGTGCTGTTGGGGGGTGACTGTGTATCTTTGGGACAGGATCCAGGCCCTGGCCCTGTAACGGCCGAGGATTTGAATTTGAACTCAGGGAACCAATTGGCTAAGAGGGAAATGGTCAGTGAAAATGCAAATGACCTGGCTGGCAGGGGAGAGGAGCTGCCAGGCCCCGGTTACCTGCCTGCCTGTAACCAGACCCCTAGGGCGGGGGGTGGGACAGAGAGATGCTCCCCACCCCCCTGCACAATGGAGAGGTGGCTCAGGCAATCTCTGATGCAGAGAGCAAAGCAGCGAGCTCGCTGCCTGGCCCCACAGGGACAGCCAGGGCAGCGCTGAGCACGGGGGGAGCGGAGACCCCAGTTGAGTCGGGGGACACACAGGCAGGGCAGGACGGCTGCCAACCAGGCTTGCCTGGTCCAGAGGTGCGGCCGGGAAGTGATTCCACAGCAGGGAGGGAGCCACCAGGGACAGGGCTCAGTGGGGCGGTGACCCCAGGCCTGGCCAGTGAGCTGCAGAGGGATCCTGCCTTGGAGAAGCTAAGGGAACTTGCTGGCCACAGCGCTGCAAACCCCCTTGGGGAAGACTGCAGAGACAGACCCCTGTGGGAGAAGGAATCCCTGTGCCGGGAATGGGCTCCCCAAGGGGAAATAGAACTGTGGGGAATCATGAGGCAGCTGGTGGGGCCCCAGAAGTATCATCACCGGCTATTGTACCTGGCCCGGGGTAAGGGAGAAGATCCCTGGAGGTTCCTGCCCATCAGAGAGGAACCTTTCCAGAAGGTGGCTATGAATAGGGTGGGCCCCCTCAGCAGGGCAACCTGGTCAGGGAAGAAATGCATCCTGGGGGTGATGGATTTCGCCACCCGCTACCCAGAGGTGGTGGCTCTGTCCTCCACCGTGGCAGACGCGCTGCTGACCATCTTCACCAGAATGGGGGTCCCCAGCGAGGTCTTTACAGACCAGGGATCCGAGGCCATCTCAGCCCGGCTCCGGGGCGTGTGGGAGAAAGGTGGGGTCTGGCCCACCTGGGCCTCTGCATATCACCCTCAGTCCAACGGGCTGGTGGAGAGAGTTCAAGGGACCGGGAGGCTGATGCTGAGAACTTGTATAAATCAGCATCCCCAGGACTGGGACAAGTACCTGCCCCACCGATGGCACAGGGAAGTGCCCCAGGAATCACCAGGGGGCTTCCCTTTCAAGCTGTGGTATGGGAGGAGAGTAAGGGGACCCCTAGAACCGGTAAGGGACGATTGGGAGGAGAAAGGGGAAGACCCCCTGATGGATCTCTCCCCTGAGATGGGAGCCCATCCTCCCATCAGGTGTCCCCCATTCAGAGTAACTGGGAAAAGAGCCCAGAACCTGGAGAGAGAGGCTAAGGACAGGCTGGCTTTAGAGGTGAACCAGTCATTCAACAGCCCAGGGCTGGCCAAGGTGGAGGCGATCAGAGATTGGCCTGTTCCCCAGACCAAGGAACAGGTCCAGGCCTTTAGCGGGATGGCGGGGTACTACCAGAGGTTTGTACCCCCCTTTAGCTCCCTAGCTGCCCCCATCACAGAGCTAGGTAAGAAGGAGAAGCCAGACGAGACAGTCTGGACCGAGCAGGGCCAGAGGGCTCTCTGTGCGCTGAAGGAGGCTCTAATCCAGGGGCCGATAAATCGAGTAAACCCAGACCGGGCCAAGCCCTGTACAGTGTTCACCGAAGCCTCAGACACAGGGCTGGGCGTGGTGCTGATGCAGGCCTATGCGAAGCGGGGGAGACACCCCATTGGGTATCTGAGCAAGGAACTGCTGCCCTGGAGGCAGAACGGTCAGGCCATAAAAAGGAAATGCCTGGCCATGGTGCAGGCCCTTAAGAAGCAGCAGCCGGATCTATTTGGGTGGCGCTTTACGGTGTATAGTCACCACCTCGCCCCGATGTGGCTGCATCCAGGAAAAGGGGCCAATGCCGAGCGGCTGGTGACACAGACACGTGGTCAGAGAGGGGACCAGATCAAGAGGGAGGCTCTTAACCAAGAGAGCCCGAATTACAGCCCTCCAGACTGGAGCGCTGGGAAAAGACCTGATCTCAGCTTGAACCCCAGGGGTTTTGGGATGGAAAAAGGGCACGGGCCGCATAAACCTTCCCACATGCGGCCTGCGGGTGCCATCAAGCCCAGCCGACCTAAGGGAGCACGTGGAACTGGAACGGCCTGGTGTGACCAGGTTCGAACTTCCCCAGGTCACTGGCTAAAGTGACCCCGCTCAGTTCGGTCTCGAAGGGGGGAGAGATGTGACGAACTAGGACTGTTGTTAAGGTTTCCCTGAGTACTGTGTGGGTGCCTCGGTTTCCCCTATGCAGTGCTTGAGTATCTAGGTGGTGGGACAAGTGTGCGTGAGTGTTACAGAGGGGCCTGGACACAGAGAAGGGCCGACACTCGGTCTCCTAGCAACAGATGGCCCGGCCCCTCCCCTGCAAAGGTGAGAGCTGAAGGTGTTGGAACAAAGGGATCAGGTGACCTCCTGGCCCGGGAAGGAGACAAAGGGGGAGGAGGGGCTGGACAGTTTCAGTTTGGAGCTGGCCGGAGAAGAGGGGAGAGAGGCCTCCCTGCCCCCGTTTGGAGCTGTGGGGTGAAATGCAGGGAGCCCCCGGGCTGGGGTCTAAGCTCCCTGCCCCCCGGAAGGACCCGACTGAGGGGTCCTGGTTGTACTGACAAGCTCTGTTTGGACTGTGTTCCTGGCATCTCTAATAAACCTTCTGTTCTACTGGCTGGCTGAGACTCCCAGTGAATCCGGGGAAGAGGGGTGCAGGCGCTGACTCCCCCACACTCCGTGACAATGTGCTATCACTGTATTGTACGGGAATTGACGAAGTTTTGGTCTGTGTGTGTCACTGAAAGATGTTGCGAAGTTGGGAACACCCACAACCAGCCTTGCAGGTACAACCATGGAGAAGCCAGACAGCACTAATTGCCCTTTAAGGGGAATCCACACTCCGAAGGACCATCCCAGGATCTGTGTCCAATGAAGGCTTCTCAGAGGGAGCCCATCGACAATGGACACGGCTGGACTCATGTCATAGCAGAAGATCTTTCCAGCAAGCTGGAAGAACCTATAAAGGAGGGAAGTGACTTTTGACCTCTTGCACCCCACAACTCAACATCTGGAAGCACATCTGGAGAACAAAGACTGTGAACTGAGGAGGTGGTCCCAGGCTGCAAAGGAGAATCCCAGCCTGTGTATTAAGGAACTCTACCATCTGTTGGGGGAGACACTGCCTGGTTCAAATCCGGTTTAGTTTCTGCAAATTTGTTTTATTTCTTAGATGACTAACTTTGATCTCTATGCTCACTACTTATAATCACTTAAAAATTGTCTTTCTGGAGTTAATAAATCTGTTTTATATTTTACCTAAGACAGTGTGTTTTGCTTGATGTGCTTGGGAAATCTGCTCAGTGTACAAAAGCATGTCCTCTCCATGTCGAAGGGAGGAATGGGCTGGATTATAAATTTACACAGGATGGTACTGTCCTGGGGTCCAAGCCTGTGGAGCTGGGGGAATTGTCTGGATCCTCTCGGTTGTTGGTTCATGAGTGGCTGGGAGAAGAATTCATGTAACTCGCCTGAGGGTGTCCCTGCCTGTGGATTGCTGTGTAAGTGCAGGACCTGGAGGGGTTTGCACCTTGTCACAGCATCACAGTGTGAGAGGGAGCTCAGGCTGGTGGCACACAGGGCTCAGCCATACCCCAGTTCCGGGTTGCACCCCAGGAAAACCCCTCACAGGCGCCCACATCTCTGTCCGTGTGTCCGGCTACCTTCCACCCTGTCACGGCCCTCATAGTGGGCTGGGGATGGGGCAGGAGGCCAAACATGCCCATCTGTCACTCAGCGAGATTGGATTGCCGCTCCCTGTGACAGCAGCACTGTGCAATGAAATTGGATGTCGGGCAGGTCCCAGGGGGTTCCAATCAGCCCTGACATCAATGGAGCTGCTCCAGCTGGGAATCCTCTCTCCAAGGTCACCCCAAGGTGGCGAGAGGTTCAAGTAGGGAACTTAGACCATGCTCAGAATGGGGAATCTGGACTGGAGTTTAACACTTGCTCAGGGAAGGGGCAGAGGTTCTAGACTGAAGCACAGAAGTGAGGGGAGGGTTCTAGATTGGAGTCTTGAGCAGAGTCAGGACAGGGTGTGGGTTCTAGATTTAAGCCAGGCACACACACTCCAGGTGGCACAGAGGTTCTAGATAGGAGCCACATGGACATAGAGGCTGGGTGTCCTAGATCGGAGTCAGGCGCACACTTAAGAGGGTCAGGGGTTCTAGACTGGAGGCTGTTACATAGTCAGTGAATAGGGGATTCCAGATTGCAGCCTTGCAGATACGTTTCGGTTCCATACTGGTGCTCAACAGGGGCAAATTTTCCCTCTGGAAAGTACACCTCACCCCGCAGGGACTGGCAGAAATGCAGCACAGCCCTTGCCAAACCAGCAGGCGTTTCTCAGTCGCTAGGATCCAGGACTGACGGAGGTTTGGGGTAGGTCTGGGACAGGGAAATGTAAGCAAGAGCCCCCCGCCAGCACCATCTCCGTCCCCTATAGCCTCCTGGGGATATTAGGATGAAGGTCTGGTTTGCGTTGGTCCCCTCCGAAGAGTCGCAGTTTGATACCTGAAAGTCTGCTTCACAGGTGAGGGGAAACTGAGGCAGGCATGAAGTGGGGTGCGTGGGGATGGCCTGTGCTAAGACCAAGCAGCTTCTGTCCAGCGCCCGGAGTCTCGGCAGAGATCAGGCCCCAAACAGGCACAATATTGTTGTAACGCAGGGTTAATGCGGGGCAGGTGTAGGTGCTGGGAGGGGTAAGAACATAGGTAGGGCCAGCCTTGTTCATAGCTGGGCCTGGGCTCCCAGACACCCCCATCCTTCGGGGGTTCCCGGTGTGGCCAGCCAGCAAAAGCCTCATATAACAGTACTGAAGGCACAGCAGGGGGGTGGAGAGTGTTGGGAGTCACGCAGCCATCTGGGCTTGGGAAGGACCCACTGAGTGTCAGACACACCTGGGGAGATCGCCGGTCTGCGTGCTCCTTCTGCGCCCAAGTGGTGCCACTTCCGGACAACGGGTCTGGGCGAGTCATGCCTTTTGGCAGCTATGCTGGTTCCTGTGGGGCACTCACCCTGGGAAGGGGGTTCATAGCCCAGCCTGGCTGAGTGGGACTCTACCTGCCATGCCCCGAGCGGCCAACGGCCCTGGTCCAGCTTCCCCTGCTAGTGCGACCGCGGCTTGAGAAATAAACGGCCCTTGAGGCCGTGATGGTGACACAAGAATCGTGGGGCCGGCAGCTTCCAGCCACCGAGGGAGCATCCTCTGGCCACCTCGTGTGTGGCAGGGAGTAGGGAGCAGGCAAGGGCCCCCCTCCTGAGCCCCTCGCCCTTCCTCTGAGGGTGAAGGGACCTCCCTGCCCCTGGCCCCAGCCGTGACCCCCCAGGAGAATGTGGCCAGGATGCGGGTTAGAAGGAGGGAGCAGGGCGGGGCAGGAATCCCGAGCGGGCAGGAGGGAGGTAGAGCAGCACAGCGAGGACGTCTACGGGGTGGGGTGCTCCTGGCCTGGACGCCCCTCCCCAGGAGGGAGCCATGACCCATGAGGGTCCTTTCCCCAGTCTGGTCAGAGCAGAGCCACAGCCACTGGCCAGGGCTCCAGGGTGCTCAAGTCCTTGGGGAGCCAGGTGCCCAGGGGCCATCAGGGGCAATCGGGGCTGGGGCAGCTCCCCGCCGGGATGGCAAGTTGCAGTTGCTCCATGTTGCTCTCGCTCTCGCTGTGCCCGAGGCCTGGGCTGGATGCAGGGGGTGCAGGCTTGGGACTTAGGAGTCCGGCTGGACAGTCCCAGCCCTGTCTTGGCCGTGGACCCTGGGCTGAGGGCAGGACACTGTCTGAGCTCCCCGCCAGCCCCCCCCCCCAAAGCCTCCAGGAGCTCCCGCTGCCATCCCTGCCTCATCGGGATGGGCTGGACGTGAGACCAAGGGGAGGCCGTTTGGGGTCAAGGCTTGGGAGGGAGGCATTGAGCCCCTCAGAATTGGTGGAACCATTGGGCTGCATATCCCATCCGTGCCCAACCAGTGCCCCCACCCTAGGGATGCTGCGTGTGGGAGCCAGACCCCCGCAGGGAACGATGGGGCAGGGCGGGTCGTGTCATTCATTGGCTTGGCTGGGGCCTGTCCCTGTGGGGCGCTCACCCTGGCAAAGAGGTTCATGGCCCAGCCTGGCTGGGCGACACCCCACCCCCCACCGTGTCAGGCACAGGGCGTCCCTGCTGACCGAGCTCCCCCCGCTGTTGCAAATGCGGCTTGGGAAATAAACGGCCCCTTGTGTGGGGTGACGGTGGCGCAAGAACTGTGCAGCCGGGAGGCCTCGCTCCTGAGCCTCACACCCAACAGTCACCTCAGCCCTGGATGGGCTTCCCCTGTGGGCACAACCGCAGCTTGAGAAATAAACGGCCCTTGTGGCCGTGAGAGTGGCACAAGGGCTACAGGGTCGCCGGCCTGAGCCCCTGAGGGAGCAGCCTCTGGCAGCCTCATCTCCTGCAGGGAGCGGGCGAGGGCCTCCCTCCTGAGCCCCTCACCCTTTCTGTGGGGGAAGGGACCGCTCTGCCTGTGGCTAGGGCTGGATTAACCTTTTGTTGGCCTGGCACCAAACCTATTTGTGAGCCCTCATGGGGAACACGGGTAAAAGCCAGGAGATGGACATAGCCTTGGGCCCCCATCCCGACTGCACCCTCTGCCCCTGGGGACTCCCACTCCGACTGCACCTCCTGCCCTTGGACTTCCTCCTCAGGTGCACCTCCTTCCCCAGGACCACCACCCCAATTTCATCCCCCTGTCTGAAGACTACTCCCCACCCTGACTGTGCCCCCTGCCCCAGGAACTCTATCCCCACGCAGACTCTGACCCCTGCCTGGGACCCCCTCCTCAACTGCAGCTGCTTCCCCAGGAGCCCCCAAACTGCCACCTGCTCAGGGACCCCCAACCTGACTGTACCCCCCGCCCAGAACCCTCATCCCCAACATGGCCTCACCCTCAGGTGTCATCCACCTTGCTCAGGGAGCAGCTCCCCCAATCCGGATCCATAACCCTCTCCCCTGCCCTAGCGCTGCAGGGTTTGATCACCTCCCCAAGCACCAGTGGAGAGGGCGCTGGGTCTTGCGACAAAGATGGGGAGCAGCGGCTTGTGTGGCTGGAGCAGCAGCTGCTGAGTGATGCTCAGCGGCTGGCCCCACATCCTGCCCAAGCAGCAGCTGGTGCCGTTAGCCCCATGGACAGATGGAGCAGTGGCCAGTGGGGCTGCCCCCGGGACCCCCGGAGCAGCAGCACCTGGAGGCTCCACAGAGGCCCACCAGAGCAGCAGCCTCAGGGGCCCCCTGGGTAAGGTTTAGCCAGGGGGTTTTATAATAAAGGCCATAGATAGGTCACAGACCATGAATTTCTGTTAATTCCCCATGACCTGTGCAGGACTTTTACTAAAAGCACTGTGACAAAATGGCTGACGTTGGTATGGTGCGTCCCTCACTTTTCTTGGCAGCGGGCTAGGACATCATTCCTTGTCCCTGCTCTTGGGGCCTCGGAGGCCTCGCTAGTGGCCCAGGAAGGTGTAGAGAAGGGAAACAGGGAAGGGATCTGGGTCTGAGGAGCCCCAACACCTCTCAACTCCTGCAGGTTTCTAACCCTCTTCCCCCCTGATTAGGGTTACCCTGGGTCCTTGACGCTGGGGGAGGGAGTTTCCCTGCTCTGCTGGGACAGGGTCTCCCTTCCTCCAATTCGCTGGTCTTTCAAATCTCAGCAACACACCTCCAAATTCTGGTCCTCTCTCCTTCCTCACTCCCCCTGTCTGCCTGAAGCAGAGGGGAAGGGGTGGTTATTAGGTTCCTGACAGGGCCTTAATTTGCTACAGACATTTCAATTCACCTACAGGGAACCACCCCTTAATTAGCCTGCTATGTGACATTAGATTACTGACTGTGTCTTACTTGGCTACAGGTTCTTCAATTAGCCTGTAGTAGCCTTCCCTATTCTACCAGGAACGACGCCTTAATTAGACTATATCTCCCTTCTAGCACTCTCCCACTGCTCTCTGGCCCTGCTGTATCCCATATCTCCCTCTCCCCACCCCCACTTCCCCACTCAACAACACTGGGTTGGGCTACCTGGGACGAGAGACAGTGTTGTCGTGACAGGCCATCGGCGTTACCGTGTTGGCTTCTGGCTCTATGCTGTATCTGGAAGTGGAAGGTTGTAGGGCTAGGAACCATCTAGTCACTTGTGCATTCCTCTCCTTGTTTGTGTGCATCCATTGGAGTGGGGCATGATCCGTCACAAGGGTGAACCACTGCCCAAATAGGTAGTACCATGGCATCTCCATGGCCCATTTAACCGCTAGGCATTCCTTTTCTACTGCTGCATGCCGTTTCTCTCTGTGAAGGAGCTACCGGCTGAGGTAAAGTATTGGGTTCTCCTCATCCCCCACTATCTGTGAAAGGATGGCCCTGTGACGATGCTGCCTGTGGGAGCCAGCTGAGGTCACTCAATTAGGGTGAATTGCAAACAGAATGGGGCAGACAAACCCCAAAAGCTGTTGGATATTCCAATACTTAGATTTACCAAGACAGCCCAAAACAGCGTGTCTATTACCTCACTGGTTACTCAGAAGTCCTTCATCCAGACACTCTGTTACCTCACTGGTTACTCAGAAGCCTTCATCCAGACACACATGTCAGATAAGATGATGATTACTGAAAATCTTATCTCATCATATAAAAGAAAAGGTTCTTCCAGTCCCAAAGGATCAGCCACACACCCAGGTCGAATTATAACTGAGATCTCACTCAAAATATACGTTATAGTGATTTTTTGTTAACTAAACTAAAATGTATTTTAAAAGAAAAGAGATAGAGGGTTGGTTAAAATATCAATATATATACACACTTTAATTCAATTCTTGAGGTTCAGGTACATAGCAGAGATGAGCTTGTAGTTGCCAAAAGTCCTTTTAGAAATAGTCCATAGGTTATGGTCCAATGTTCATATTCAGGGTGACTCCATTCAGTGACTGGGGATCTCAATCCTTATGGCTCAGGGTTTCTCCTTCTTGAAACCTAAAGAAGATCTGAGAGGAAGAAGGATCATGGCCCAGGGTTTTATACATTTCCAGCAGCCTTTTTCACCTGAGAAAACAATAGGCTTAACTTTCTGTGGCAAATTGCCGGCACTACTGTGATGGGTCCCGCACTTTCTCTTCTTGTGGGGGGGTTTCAGGGTGCCATTTCTTGCCCCTGAACTGGGGTAACAGCTATCCTACTAGTATCCCAGGGAAGGGGAGTGGACAGGGAGGGACCCAGGCCCGCCCTCTACTCCAGGTCCCAGCCCAGGGGCCCTATGATAGTAGGTGAACCACTTGTACCAGTGATTCTTTCCCCTGGGCTACTTCCCTCTCCTGACCTTCAGCTTGTGGGGCTTCCTGCCTTCCCTCTGCACAAGCCAGGTGTCCCTTTACCTAGGATCTTGGTCTTCTTAGCCCGCTGCAGCACTTCTCAAAACTCTCCTCCACTTTCCTTCGAACTGCTCTTTGTTCCACCACCAATCCTCTCTGCTCCACCACCAAACCACTCTGCTCCAGCTCCTCCTCACTCTGCTCCAGCTCCTCCTCTGGCTGATTGAAGCAGGGGGATTTTATCAGGTGACTGGTTTCAGGTGCTCTAATTGGTTTCAGGTGCTCTAATTGGTTTCAGGTGCTTTTAATTAATCTACAGGGAATAAGGCTTCTCCTCACCCTAGATCACTCTCCTGCTGCCTTCTGGCCATGCTGTATCACATTTCATAGAATCTCAGGGTTGGAAGGGACCTCAGGAGGTCATCTAGTCCAACCCCCTGCTCAAAGCAGGACCAACCCCAACTAGATCATCCCAGCCAGGGCTTTGTCAAGCCTGACCTTAAAAACATCTAAGGAAGGAGATTCTACCACCTCTCTAGGTAACCCATTCCAGTGCTTCACCACCCTACTAGTGAAAAAGGTTTTCCTAATATCCAACCTAAACCTCCCCCTCTGCAACTTGAGACCATTACTCCTTGTTCTGTCATCTTCTACCACTGAGAACAGTCTAGATCCATCCTCTTTGGAACCCCCTTTCAGGTAGTTGAAAGCAGCTATCAAATCCCCCCTCATTCTTCTCTTCTGCAGGCTAAACAATCCCAGTTCCCTCAACCTCTCCTCATAAGTCATGTGCTCCAGCCCCCTAATCATTTTTGTTGCCCTATGCTGGACTCTTTCCAATTTATCCACATCCTTCTTATAGTGTGGGGCCCAAAACTGGACACAGTACTCCAAATGAGGCCTCACCAGTGCCGAATAGAGGGGAATGATCACGTCCCTCGATCTGCTGGAAATGCCCCTACTTATATAACCCAAAATGCCGTTAGCCTTCTTGGCAACAAGGGCACACTGTTGACTCATATTCAGCTTTTCGTCCACCGTAACCCCTAGGTCCTTTTCTGCAGAACTGCTGCCCAGTCATTCGGTCCCTAGTCTGCAGCAGTGCATGGGATTCTTCCATCCTAAGTGCAGGACTTTGCACTTGTCCTTGTTGAACCTCATCATATTTCTTTTGGCCCAATCCTCTAATTTGTCTAGGTCCCTCTGTATCCTATCCCTACCCTCCAGAGTATCAACCACTCCTCCCAGTTTAGTGTCATCTGCAAACTTGCTAAGGGTGCAGTCCACACCCTCCTCCAGATTGTTGATGAAGATATTGAACAAAACCGGCCCCAGCACCGACCCTTGGGGCACTCCACTTGATACCGGCTGCCAACTAGACATGGAGCTATTGATCACTACCCGTTGAGTGCGACCATCCAGCCAGTTTTCTATCCATTTCCCTTCCACTTCTCCTTCTCCCAAATATCATGGCAATTAGCACAGGGTAATTTATCCATTAAACAGTTCAGATACATGTTACCACAACCTTTATATAGACAATATATAGACAATAATACTATTTCACTCAAGTGTCTTCCTAAATGTTAATACTCCTTTTTTGATCTTTGAATCAAAGCCATAGTAATAGACAAGACTTGTTTGCTTACATCACCAGACCTGAGCAAACAGCTCCCCTTCTATCTCTAACAATGCGGGCTTGCATTTCAAAGCTCTATTCATTTACATCTCTTCCTAACCAGTCTTTAAACTTGGCCATGGGTCAGGTCAGTCTGTGAATTAACTCTTTCTGGCCCTATGCCATCTTTCAATAAGATATTATATTACACTCAATAATGTCACCGGCCCCAAGTCCTACCTCCGAGGTTTCTTTTTGTAGGATGAATTCCTTCTTGAAATCTGGGGCTGTGAGCACTGGATGACTGCAAAGGGCCATCCTCAGGGTTGTGAATGTTTATTCCACCACCTTGGTGCACTTAACTGTCTCCGGGCCCCGAGCTCTTATCAGGTCCGTCAGAGGCGTTATCCTCGTGGCGAAGTGGGGGATGAACTGGCCATAGTATCCCACTATCCCTAAGAATACTCTGACTTGCTTCTTGCAGATCAGGCAGGGCCATTTCTTTATTGCCTCCAATTTGTTCCAATGGGGTTTCACCAGGTCCCTTTTGACGACATATCCACGGTATCTGGCCTTGGCTAGCCTTACTGCACATTTGGAAAAGATAGCGGTGAGGCCGGCTTGTCTAAGAATGTCTAGTACCACTTCCACTTTCCCCAGGTGCGTGTCCCAGTCAAGGTTATGGATTACCAAATCGTCTAAATAGGTGACAGCATACTTGGCATGGGGTCAAAGTAATCTGTCCATTAGCTGTTGGAAAGTCGCGGGGGCCCCATGGAGTCCGAAAGGGAGGACGGTATATTGGAAGAAGCCGTTGTGTGTAGAGAAGGTGGTTTTTTCCTCGCCATCCTCAGCCAGAGGGATGAACCAGTAGTCTTTTGTTAAGTCCAAGGTGGTCAAGTATCTGGCCTTGCCTAACCGATCCACCAGCTCATCGATACGTGGTATCGGGTAGACATCGAACTGGGATAGTTCATTTCACTACCGGAAATCAGTACAGAACCTCAGGGTGCCGTCAGGCTTGGGGACCAAGACGATAGGGCTGGATCACTGGCTGTGGGATTCCTCAATCACTCCGAGCTCCAGTATCTTCCTTACTTCCACCGTCATTTCTTCTCTTTTTGCCACTGGTATGCGATATGGTTTTATCATCATCCTTGCTCTGGGACAGGGGACAATGTGATGTTGGATCAGTGTCGTTTGGCCTGGTTGTGTGGAAAACACGTCTTGATTCCACTGAATCATCTCAATGACCTCAGTTCGTTGCTCTGGGGCTAGTTCAGGGATATCCTTAGCTGCCCTTGTGGGCCATCTGTCTGGGGTGGAGCTGGCAAGATGGCCACACACGTGTCCCAATCATGCCAGGGCTTCAGTAAGTTGACATGGTAGATCTGCTCTGGCCTTTGGAGATCTGGCTGCTTCACCTTATAATTTACCTCTCCAACAGCTTCCATGATCTCATAGGGTCCACACCAGCTGGCCACTTGTTCTCCTGGTTGAAATTTCCCTGTTTTCGCCTGATGTTTGTAGTAGGTTCGCTGGGCCTCTTGTGCTTTCTATGGAGGTCACTCAGGCTATTTGTTCTTTCATCTGGGCCACGTCTGAGCGATGATGTTCTTTCCTGGGTTGCATTGTCCCTCCCATTCCTCCTTCGCAGTGTCCGATATGCCACATGGGTGGCGTCCGTACAGTAGCTTGAAGAGGGAGAATCCAGTAGATGCCTGGGGAACGTCTCATATCGCAAACATCGGGTGCCGTAGGAGGGTATCCCAGTCTTTTCCATCTTGGGCCACCACCTTTCTGATCGCTGGTCATGCCAGACGACTCTGGGAGCGGCAGGGGGCCAGGGCAGGCAGAGAGTCTGCCTTAGCCCCACTGCACCGCAGACAGGGATCCACCTGAGGTAAGCACTCTGCTCCCCCTCCTACACCCAAAACCCCTGAGCCAGCCCTCAGACCACTCCCAGATCCTGCATCCCAAACCCCCTTCCACACCCCAACACCCTGCCATGGCTCTGAGCCCCCTCCTGCACCCAACCCCCCTGCCCCAGCCCAGTGAAAGTGAGTGAGGATGGGGGAGAGCGAGCAACGGAGGGAGGGTGGATGGAGTGAGATGGGTGGGGCTTGGGGAAGGGGCGGGGCAGGGAGCAGGGCAAGAGTGTTTGGGTTTGTGTGATTAGACCGTTGGATTCCCTACATGTCACCTGCCCCATCCCCCTTCCACCCTCAGTCCCCATCCCCCTCCTGTCTCCCGTCCCATCCCAGCTTATTCCTCTTCCCCAAGAAAAGACTTTTCTGGTTTCTCTCAGGTGTTTGGTCTCTAACAGGGGTTTTAGGTGGGAATAAGCTGTTCACAGTGACAGGGCCTCCCAGGCCTGGCCCCACTGACCCCATGGGGAGGGTGCTGGCTCCTGCCAGGCGTGGCCAAGGTCTGGGGTGAGGGGCCCAGCCCCACTGACCCAATGGGAGCAGTGCTGGCTCCTAGCAGGACTGATTTTGGGTGGATCTGTCCTTTATGTAAGGGGACCGTTGGCCCCTTATTAAACTCGGTGCGATTTTTGGTTGAGTAGCTCCCAGTACCAAGCAGAAGGGTCGATAGGAAATCAGGACCCTGAGTGTGACAATCCCAGGGGTAATGGGGAGAGGCCAATGCTCCAGGTCAGCCTGATCAACAGGACAGACAGGCCGATGAGGGAGTCAGGAGGGAGTCACTCTAGCCCTGGAGTGGGAAGGGCCTAGCTGCCTGGGAGCCAGGTACCGGAAGCAGAGCAGTGCTGAGGAAGGGCAAAGGGAGCTGGGAAGCTCCAGCCTGGTAAACCCCCAGGCTGCAGGCCTTGTTGAAGGACTATGAAAGGTACTGGGGCTGCAGAGGGGCAGCCTGGGGATAGGCAAAGGCAGCAGGTCCTAACCCCTTGCCAGTGATGAGTGGCCATTACAGACTGCAGTCTGCCCCAGTGAGCGGGGGCTAGATGATGACTGGCAGGAGCCACTGACGCAAGGGGGAATTAGAGGGTTGGGGATTCCCCTGGGTGGGGAGACCCAGAGTGTGGGGGTACTGCTGGGGCAGAACCCTGAGATAAAGAGCACCGGGGTCCAGGAGGAACACGGGGGGGCCTGAGGCAGGCGAGACACCGGCCGGCAGAGGGCGCTCCATTTGCTGGAAAAGAGCTAATTCCCAGATGACCAGCAGGCGGTGCCGTGGTGGTGAGTCCTCACTTTTCTGCAGGGAGGCAGGGGCAGGGCTTGTGGGGGCAGCCCCATGCTGGAGGAAAGGGGAAGGAGCAGGGCTCGGGTGGGCAGCTCTACATGGGATGTCAAGGGGAATATCCTCACCCTACCACAGAGGAGGAGCAGGGTGGTGGGGCTGGAGTTCTGGCCTGTGGGAGCCCCCAGCTGGGCGGGGGCCATGGCCCACAAGCTCCTTCAGACCCCACGGTAATCCAGACACATCTGTCTTGCCATGAGTTTAAAATGCACATCAATAAAGCACATGTTGATTTTTGTTCAAGTCTTTTATTTACACCTTTAACCACTTGGGCCTTCTTTTTTCAGCAGGTACATTTCTAGAAGGGAAAGTTAAAAAGTGATGACCATTGTTTATTGTGCTACTTATAAATGTAGCCTGCAAAGTAAAAAGTACCTTTTTATCACATAACTTGTTTTGGTTTGGGTTCTACTTCTGCAAGAGAATCGAGGCAGGAAAGTATAAGGGATAAAAATTACACAAAACGAAAGGTGCTACAGTGCCCTGTGACACTACACGCCATATTCTTCATAGTGGTATGATTATGATATAATTCTGACGTCATTATGTTGCATCTTGTACAAGATACATCTTGTCAGGTGTCTATGGAAAAATAGATGCT
This sequence comes from Macrochelys suwanniensis, assembly GCA_033296515.1. Classification (NCBI taxonomy): domain Eukaryota; kingdom Metazoa; phylum Chordata; order Testudines; family Chelydridae; genus Macrochelys; species Macrochelys suwanniensis. The sequence goes on from CM065800.1 coordinate 13,765,664, forward strand.
TTGCTGAATATGATTATCCTGTTGATATGCATGTATCGATTTTGTTTCTAAAGTTATTAATATTGACGATCGATCTGTATTTCACATGTAGACACATCTGGGTGACACCCACTAGGCAAGATGCTTCTAGTCTAGACAGCTGTCTATGAAGGGCCTATTCAAGGAAACGGTCCATTAAGGGAAACAATAAGCCTTTGAAGAAGCTTGTGAGTCTGCCTGAAACGCTCCAGACAGCCTGTGGATAATGGCTGCTGTGACCAGACAACATGACACTAAACTCCATTTTGGTACCTGTATTTTTCCACAAACTGGACTGGGAACTGAGTTTGGAGCAAAGGGTTCCTGCCATATGGAAAAACTATAGAAGGCAGGATGTGACATCATCTCAGGGCCTCACTCCTCACACAAGAGAACTCCTGGAAACACCTGAGGAACAAAGACTGAACTAGGGGAAGTGCTGGTCACAGGCTAATGGGATTTCTAGCCTGTGTATGAAAACTTGGAGGACTGCTTGTATCATTAGTCAGGGTGAGAAATTGCCAATTCACATCCTAGTCATCTAGTATGTTAAACCTAATTGGTGTTTTTGTGTTTTTGCTAGATAATCTGTTTTGATCCATTTGCTCTCACTTACAATCACTTACAATCTCTTTTTCTGTAGTTAATAAACTTGTTTTATGTTTTCTCTTGATCAATGTGTTTTGAATGGAAGTGTGGGGGAAATCTCAGCTTGGTTTAACACAAGCTTATTGTGCATAGCTTTCCCACATTGAGGGAACTATAGAGCAAACTATACATTGTACAGATCCTTGTTCAGTGCAAGACAGTAGAATTCTGGGTTTATACTCCAGCAGCAGTGCAAGGCTGTGAAGCTTAGCTGTATATCCTGGAGTGGCTTAGGTAAAGCACTCAGTTAACTCAGTTGGGCTTGTGGCACTACCTGCTGTCGTGTTGGGTGATACACTCAGCCTCCCCAGGCCCTGTTATCTCCAGCAAAGCCCACAGTGGTTCCTGCACCTCCCAGACTGCACCCCAGGGGTGATAACCCATCACTGTGGGGATAGGGCGCAGTGAGAGGAGGGGGGATTATGGATGGGGGATAAATGGGGAGGCATGGGTAGGAAAGGGGTGGTGGGCTCAGGTGGAGTGGGACCTGGTTTGAAGTACTGGGGCTATCAGCAATTTTCCCTCTAATTTTTACCAGACATATGCAGAATGAATTCTTTTATGTGCATCGTATTGAGGTAATGCACAGAAAGCTCGCATGATTAACTAAAAAAAAAAAGCAATTAAAAATGTATCATGATTAAACTCGCTGTTTAATAAACTTGAATTGGTATTCTATTGTTTAATATTTTGGGTGTTTTTCTACATTTTAAAATATATTGATTTCTATTTCAACACAGAATACAAAATGTACAGCGCTCACTTTTTAAATTATTTTTTATTACAAATATTTGCCCTGTAAAAATGATAAACGAAAAAATAGTATTTTTCTGTTCTCCTCAAACAAGTACTGCAGTGCAATTTCTTTACCATGAAAGTGCAACTTAGAAATGTAGGAGGGGGTTGTTACATAACTGCACTTAAAAACAAAACAATGTAAAACTTTAGAGGCTACAAGTCCACTCAGTCCTACTTCTTGTTCAGCTAATCACTAAGACAAACCAATTTGTTTACATTTGCGGGAGATACTGCTGCCTGCTTCTTATTTACAATGTCATCTGAAAGTGAGAACAGGCGTTCGCATGGCACTTTTGTAGCTGGCTTTTCAAGGTATTCACATCCAAATATGCTAAACATGCATTTGCCCCTTCATGCTTCACCCACCATTCAAGATGACATGCCTTCCATGCTGATGATGCTCATTAAAAAAAATTAAATTTGTGACTGAAGTTCTTGGAGGAGAATTGTATGTATCCTGTTCTGTTTTACCCACATTCTGTCATATATTTCATGTTATAGCAGTCTCGGATGATGACCCAGCACATGTTGTTCATTTAAGAACACTTTCACTGCAGATTTGACAAAAGGCAGACGGTACCAATGTGAGATTTCTGAAAATAGCTACAGCCCTCGACTTAAGGTTTACGAATCTGAAGTGCCGTCCAAAATCTGATGGGACAGGGTGTGGAGCATGCTTTCAGAAGTCTTTAAAAGAGCAACACTCTGATGCAGAAACTACAGAACCCGAACCACCAAAAAAGAAAATCAGCCTTCCGCTGGTGGCAGCTGACTCAGACGACAAAAATGAACATGCGTCGGCCTGCTCTGCTTTGGATTGCTATCAGGCAGAACCCGTCATCAGCATGGACACATGTCTTCTGTAATGGTGGTTGAAGCATGAAGGGACATATTAATCTTTAGCACACCTGGCAGTTAAATATCTTGCGACACGAGCTACCAGAGTGTCATACAAACGCCTGTTCTCACTTTTAGGTGACATTGTAAACAAGAAGCTGAACTTAGAACTCAGACTGGCCTCAGGTTAAATATTTAGTGAACGGAGTGAAGTTGATTTACAGCTGGTGCCAGCCTGTGGCAGCAGAGACCTGGCTTCTCCCCCTGCCACCGCACAGTCCTGGGTGAGGGCCCCCCCCCCTTAGCATGGCAGACGAGCGCCCCCTCTTGGCCACTCACCAGAATGCTGTGAGGGGACCCAGCCGCTAGATCTGGGAGTCTGAACAGAGCCTAGGATTGGGCTCTCTCTTGGGGTCCTGGGGTACACTCTCGGGGTGCAGACACTCTGCCTAGCAGCTGCCCTGACAGCTTAGACACATGGTGCCCTGCCCAGCCCCTGCAACCAGGGGTGACCCCTCAGACTGTCCTGTAACTTAAACACCACCCTGGCAGAGCTCCACCCAAAGGTGGGAGCCCCGCAGGGGGGGAGCCCTTTTCATCGGCCCCCCTGGGAGGTGCAACACTGACACACAGACACTGTGCACAGATGTCTAACACAGATGTACACCCCCCTCCCTACCCAACCCTTGCCTCAGTTTCCTCCCTGCTCTGGGCTGGAGCCATCTGGAGCCACCCAGGTGCCTTCTGCTGCCAGGCCTGGAGGTAGGGTGACCAGATGTCCCAATTTTATAGGGACAGTCCCGATTTTTGGGTCTTTTTCTTATATAGGCTCCTATTACCCCCCCCACCCCCTGTCCTGATTTTTCACATTTGCTGTCTGGTCACCCTACCTGGGGGTGTGGGAGGCCCCGTCACTGCGAGCGGAAAATTATCACCTAAAACCCTTGTTAGAAACCAAACACCTGAGCAAACCAGGAAAGTCTTTTCTTCTAGAAGGGTGAGATGGGGAATGAGCTGGGTTGGGGGAGGAGAGGGATGTGACAGGGGAAAGTAGCAGGGGGATGTGTTTGGTGACAGGGGATTTCTGAGCACAGTGATAGATGACTTGGGCAGCTGGGCCAAGCACCCACCACACGACTGGAGCTGCCGTGATGTTTACAGGCACTAGCCCAGGTCCCTCTACATGAGCTGAGAGTTGCTCCTCCCAGTTAGGGCTGCCCAGTGCCAGGGGTCTGGTTTTCAGCCGGAACAGCTGGTCGAACAGGGACCCTGGTGGCTCCGGTAAAAGTCCGGTTGGTGGTGCAGGCAGGCTCCTTACCCGGCTCCGTGCAGTTCCCGGAACAGCCGACATGTCCCTGCAGGGTGAGGCCTCTAGGCACAGGGGCGGCCATGGAAGCGCCGCAGCTCCCATTGGCCAGAACCACAACCAATGGGATCTGTGGGGGCAGCGCCTGTGGACAGGGGCAGCACGAGGAGCCCCATGGCCATGCCACCGCCTAGGAGCTGGGGGGAGATGTTGCAAGTTCCTGGGAGCCGCCTGAGGTCAGCGCCACCCAGAGCCCATTCCTCGAACCCACTCCCGCATCCTAACCTCCTTCTCCAGCCCAGAGCCCCCTCCCACACTCCAAACCCCTCATTACTGCCCCCACCCCAGAGCCGGAACCTCTGGGCCAGAGCCCGTACCCCCTCCAACACCCCAACCCACTGCCCCCATCCCAGAGCCGGAACCACCAGGCCAGAGCCCATACCCCCTCCCACACCCCAACCCACTCCCTCCACCCCAGAGCCAGAACCCCAAGGCCAGAGCCTGTACCCCCTCCCACACCCCAACCCACTCCCTCCACCCCAGAACCAGAACCCCCAGGCCAGAGCCCGTACCCCCTCCCACACCCCAACCCACTGCCCCCACCCCAGAGCCTGAACCACCAGGCCAGAGCCCGAACCCCCAGGCCAGAGCCTGAACCCCCTCCCACACCCCAACCCACTCCCTCCACCCAAGAGCTGGAACCCCCAGGCCAGAGCCTGAACCCCCTCCCACACCCCAACCCACTCCCCCCACCCCAGAGCCCACTCCCCAAACCCCCTCCCACACCCCAACCCACTACCCCAGCCTGGGGAAAATGAACGAGTGAGCAAGGGTGGGGGAGAGCAAGTGAGGGGGATGGAGTGAGTGGAGGCAGGAGCTTGGAGAAGGGGCGGGGCTGGAGCTGGGTCACGGTGTTCAGTTCTCTGCTATTAAAAAGTTGGCAACCCTACAGATGCTTTGCAGACAGACTTACCTGTCACGTCAGTCGCCTGTGGGCACTGGCTCTGGGAACACACTGGTGGGGTGTCATTTCCGTGGTTGCCTTCAGATTTGGGCTAGTTGTTAACTCCGTTAGAAACCTCACAAATGTTATAGATCCAAATTCAGAGAGGGGCAAACTGAGGCATCCCGACAGGAGGGGACCTGCCAAAGACAGGGGCAGAGGTAAGGCTAGAACCCAGGTGTCCTAGCACCCAGACCCAGGCGTCACCCCCAGGATCATTCTTCCCACCCGCCGCAGCAGCAGGGCCGGTGTCTGGTCAGTGCCCTGAGCAAGTTTCTAAAAGCAAAACATAACCAGAGGCTGGAATCTGTCTGGATGAGGTGCCACGGCAGTGACTCCAGAATTAGGGTTGTGTGCAACACATTTGTGTTTGGACAGTGGTAAGGATAGTGAATATCTTGTGTTGCTGAGTAAGTTCTAATAAAACAAAACCTGGGTTGTAATTTGTGGCCCGAGGGGTGTGTGTGTGTGTGTGTGCGCGCGTGTGCGTGCGCGTGTGTGTCTGAGAGTGACATTTGCAGATATCTATGGTCTCCAAGAATAAAATGTTTAGGTACTTGCGTGTGGTGTTTAAAAAATATTTTAAAGTGATCATGATAAATTTTGTGCCTCAGTTTGAAGCTGCCAAATTTCAATGTGATGTCAAAAATGGTGTGTGTGAAAAATGGCTAAAAATGTCCAAGACCCAGGTCTCTAAGATGACAGAAACCACTCTGATCTGCTACTGCCCCACTGTCTTTCAGCGTGACTAACCCAGGTTGGGGTCTTAGATTTCTAACCACTAAGCCACACTCCTCTCCCAGAGCCAGGGGATGGAAGTGGGGGTGGGAGGGGAAGAGAGAATCCAGGATTCCTGGGCACCAATACGCTGCTGCTGACAAGTGAATGCTTGGGTAACCCACTGAGACAGCGTTGCTCACGTCTGTCTCCAGTGGCTGCTTGAGGAGGGGGCTAGTAATTGCTCCTGGAGCTCAGACCTGCTGCTGCTGCTGATCTATGTGGGGGCTGAGTGTCTTTTCCTTCTGGGCTTGTACAGCGCCTAGCACAATGGGGCCTGGTGCAGGACTGGGGTCCTAGGCGCTGCCATGCTCTGGTTTCATGCAATTCACGCAGTGAAAAGCCCCCTTGAAAGCTGGTTTGTGCTTCACAACTCTGACGCTGGGTCAGTTACGGTGTGAATCCCTGACACACATACGTCATGTATTTGTCGCACGTTTTGCCTGTGGAATCCCCGGCGTGGGTCTGTGGTCGGCCTCCTGCCCCCTGCCCCACACGCAGACCCGGGGAGTCTGGGACAAGGCTCAGCCTGGGAGCCTGGCCCTGTTGGTCCAGTCCCTAGCGTTGGCCGCGGTGGCAGCCAGCCCACGGGCAGGTGTCCCTCAACAGCCTGTTCCAAGTGGTGAGGATTGGTTCATGTAGGAGGGCAGGGGAGAGCCCGGGCAGATCGTCTGGGGCAGCGCAGGCCCAGCTACTCCTGGCCGTAGCCAATTTCCCTGAGCGCTTTGGGAGGTGAGTGACTGTGCACTACGTCCCCGAACTGCCCCGCTAACGCAGGCCCTCAGCAGTGACCCCTCTGCTTGTATCTCCATTACAGCAGCCCGTCCCTCGGCCACACACTGCATGCCCTGGCACCATCCTCATACCCGGACGCAGCCGAGGTCCCTGTCGGTCCTGCCTTCCCTGCGGGTTCGGTGGAGCTGGGGACGGATTGTTCTTGGGTGTCTGTCGGGGAAGGCCGTGAAAGGAGAGTTTGGGGCAGCATTGTGGGCAATGGGAAGGTGGGGAGGGACGCACAGGTCTTTCCCTGTCACTTCCTGATTGTGATGGCTACAATCCCTTCCCTGGGCATTGCCCAGTTTTTAAAGCTTTATCGGGTTTCTCTTGTGTTTGATTAGAGCCGCCTTCACGGAGCAGAAACCTGTTTCTTCTCCTTGGAATTGTCTTATGAAGCTCAGGCTTTAGCGACAGGCACCTGACCCTAGCCGTGGCCTTTACCACCCACCCGTCCAGCCCTAGCACAGCAACTCAGAGCCTCCAACCACTGACTGGAACCCCGTCCCATCAGTCCGGGCAGCTGCAGGTCCCCATGGAGTGACGGGGAACCTACACATCCCAGTGCAGGTGGACGTGTGCCCAGCGATGGAGCCAGAGCGCTTTGCTCAGCAGTTTTCATGATGCGGCGCGTGCCGGCCAATCTCATGCACCCGCCTTGAGCACACAGGGCAGATCTGCCCCAACCCCCTCTCAGCCCCCGCAGAGCTTCCCTCCCGTCTGATCCAGACAGTGGGCGGCTGGTAGGAAACATGCAAACTGGGGTCTGCCCATTGTGTTTTTCATGTGTCTACCTCACACCACCAGCAGATGGCAGCAGATGGCCGGGGTGATCCATAGCGAGCTGGGGGTCTGGCAAAGGCTGCCCTGCATCGCTCCCAAGGGGGCATGGTGACTCTGTGCCAGGGGTCTGGGCTCAGGTAAAGAGTGGGGGCCCAGGCCTGCTCCAATGAAGGGGCACTGCCAGGGACGCTGGGACGCCTCCCACGGTGCGTAAAGTCCAGACACACGGACAGGGAGGAGGGAGACAGACACATGGACAGAGACACGAGACCCCAGGATGTTACGACACTTTATTGGCATCAATCATTCAGAGTGGGGGGCACTCCACAAAATCACAGGCCTCCACCCCCTGCATCCCCCAAATCTTCTTATGGTGCCCGCTGCCCCATCAGCCCCCCCCCCAACTCTCCAATGGAGCCTCCTAGCCCTCCATCATTTCTCCCCCCAATGGCGCCCCTCGGCCCGCCATCCCCCCAACCCTCCAGCGGCACCCTCAGCCCCGCCGTCCCCCACGCCCTCCACGCCCCCCACGGCGTCCCCCGCCCCGCCGTCCGCCACGGCGTCCCCCACCCCGCCGTCCCCCACGGCGTCCCCCGCCCCGCCGTCCCCCACGGCGCCCTCTGCCCCGCCATCCCCCATGGCGCCCTCTGCCCCACCCCCATCCACGCCACCGTCCCCCATGCCTCCGACGACGCAGCCCAATGTCCGGCCATCCCCCCAGTGTTACAACATTGCCCCCTGCTCCGCCATCCCCCCAACCCTCCAGTGATGCCCCCTGCCCCACCATCTCCCCAACCCTCCCCTCTGCCCCCTGCTCTCCTTCCTGCCCCCTGCCAGGTGGGTGCAGCGGCTGCCTCATGGCTCGCATCTCATCCACGCAGGCCTCGGCGTCGGTGTTGGGGTCGTTCCCTCTGCAGGCCCTGCAGCCGTTGGTGTCGCAGCGCAGCAGGGGCACGTCGGGCAGCCGGTGCCAGGCCTCCAGCAGGCATTTGGGATCCAGGCCCCGGTGCTGCCGGTAGAGCTGCCGGAAGACGAAAGCCTTGTAGTTGTAGTCGATGGGGCGGAAGGTGTCGCTCACCAGCCGTAGGATGTTGTGGGGCCACTTCCCCAGCAGGCACGGCCCCGCGCAGGGCGAGTGGACGGTGAAGAAGATCAGGCAGCTTCTCTCGTTGTAGGTCCAGGCCAGGAGCTTCTGCACGGGGCTGTTCTGGTCGCCCTGGAGCAGGCGCCGCTCCATCCGGGCAGCCGCAACGTGCCCTTCGTCTGGATCGTCCAGGCTGTCCTTTGGGTTAATGGCCGCCTGCATTTTCAGCAGCTTGTTCCTGGGCAGCACCTGTTCCAGACCAGATGTGTTCTCGCAACTAGCTTTCTCCAGGCTGACGGCGAAGGCGTATTCAACATCCAACCCATCCCTAAGGGGAGGCAAATCAAAGAGCCGTGAGGGGATGCGGGTCTCTGAACAGCTCTGCCCCCAGCCCTGAGTGGCAAACTGGGATTGGGTCGCACATGGCGCCATCACTGGCCAGTTCTAGACTCTCAGGTCTCCAGCCTGGGTCGAGGGATGTTTGTTCCCTGGGAGAATGAAGGTGGCTTTAAGAAGAAACTGCCACAGGCGCCCCCAGGGATCCTCAGCCCAGTGTGAGCTTTGGTCCGTCAGCTCCACAGGGCTGAGCGTTACCGCTTGAGCTCCAGGAGCAAGCAGGAGCTTTTATGCGGAGCCACCCAGAGAGGGGGACGTGACACACAGTTGGCCCCAGGACACACAGTCATTTTCTGGGGAGCTGAAGAATGCTGGAGTTCGGGGCTCCTCATTTCTCCCCCCAGCTCTGGAGGGCACTGTGAGTGTGGTTAAAGGGAGGCTGACAATGGCACATATCTGTGGCACATTCCCTGTGAAACGCTCTGTGTCTGCCACATTGGAGAGCTGGATTCTCATCCCACCTCTGCCTGAAGTGGCCTTGTGCAGCTGAATTGGGGAGGGGCTCATAGCTGGCTGAGGACAAGGCACTAATCTGTAAAGTCTGAGGCCTTTTTCAGCAATAAGCAGCGGCAGCCAGGAAACAAAGTCACACCGTCACATTCCCTCTAAATTATAAAAAATCAGTGTAACATTGGGCTGTTAAGGAGGTGCTCCTGTCCTAATACTACCCACTGTTAGAATATAGATATTTAGGCCTGCCTGTAAAGGCTTATACTTTAAAAATGTGGGTGTATTTTTATCACTTAGTTAGTTAGAGAGGTATTAAAACAAAGAATCAAAATCACAGTCCGCCTGTGTCTGGGCCTTCTCTCACTGTGACTGTCTGAGGCCTGGTCCTTAGGCTAAGGCCTCTGGCTAAGCAGCAGGGGCAGCCATAGGCTGGGAAGCGAATGGTCACGTCCTCACATCACAAACTAGTCACATTGAAATAAGGTGCTATTGGGCTATTAGGAAGACGATCCTGGCCTGATAGTGCCCATCACCACCAGATAAACATGGTTAAAGAAAACTTAGCATCCTGTCAGGCAAAAAATCACTTATCAATTGTTGTGGTTGTGAAATCCTCATTTCTGTACATTTTATCACTATGGCCCCTACTTTTCTATTGTTAATCTGTCTGGTTCTCTTATTGTTTCTGTCTGCGGTATAATTAATTTTACTCAGTGTAAATTAATTAAGGTGGTGGGATATAATTGGCTAGAGAATTATGTTACAATATGTTAGGATTGGTTAGTTAAATTTCAGTGAAATGTTTGGTTAAGGAACAGCTGAGAATATTACTATATAATTTGGGGTCAAACAAGAAAGTGGGGGGAAGGGAAATTGGAATCATGTTTGCTGGGGGGGCGGGGGGGACGGGAACAGGGAACGGGGAACAGGGACACAGGAAAGGCTCTGCGGTGTCGGAGCCAGGGAGGGGACGCGGGGTAAAGGCTCTGAGGTGTCGGAGCTGGGGTGGGGGATGCGGGGTAAAGGCTCTGCGGTGTCGGAGCCGGGAAGGGAACACTGGGGAACAAACTCTGAGGACATATAGAGATAAGCCCGACTGGTGTGAAGGGCTTCAGAATATGCTTGCTTAAAAACTAACCCCAATAAACATCGCATTGTCTGTGCTTTGGACTTCTTGTCTTTTGCCGCTTGCTGTCTGCGTGATGAGAACCAGAGAAGTGGGAGAGTTGAGGGAAAGCCCCCTAACGCCCACCATCACCAGGTCTTAAGATCTTTAATCAAAACTTTGTTTGGTAGCATTCAGCGGTCTGGCAAGAAACCATTTATCAGCAGTTGTCATTGTTCAATCTATACTTCTATTGTTTTGCCTTTATAGTCCCCCACTTCTCTATTGTTTAGCTGTATGGTCTCTGTCTGGTTCTTTGATTGTTTCTGTTGCATAACTAATTATGCAAGATTTAAATCAACTAAGGTGGTGGGGTCTGATTGGGTAAAGAACTGTTTTGTAATGGGCTGGGATTGGTGACAAACACGATTTTGTAGTATTTCAGTTTACGATTGGGTAAGGTACAGCAAAGCAGGATTCAAATTTCACTGTATAAACTGGGGTCCAAAAGGAAGGAAGTTCTTTGGAAGCTAACTCCAGGGCACAGCCCAAGATCAGAGCTGCCAGACCTCAGCACCCTGCCAGCCCTCCATGCAGCAGCTGGAGCCCCAGGTGACCTGACACTGACTGGCCCCCAGGAAAAGTTCATCTGCCTTAGTGGGAGTGGTGAGCATTGTCTGCTTCCCCTGTGTATTCTGTTTTGGTAACTGTTCATAAAGAGAGGTTAAGGATATTATTGTTTAAGGCTCTTTCACTGGTAAAAGGCCCCACAGACCTGCAGAAAATTACGCCCTGAGCCCTATGAACTGGGAAAACGCAGGGGTGCCTAAATTAACCAGGTTATTCCTTGAGCACAAGGAAGGGTAAAGATGGGTGGAATATGCAGGTAACAAATCAGTAACAAGAGCTGTGATGAGCACTAGAGAGCAGACTTGGGAGCAGAGCTCATGGCTCCCAGCCCAGTGCACCTTCGCCTTAGCTACGATCTACTGGGAGGGAATCATGCTCTGAGTGGACACAACATGGGCTTGGGGAAGCACAGGTGTCACCTGTGGGGGCAGGGTGAGTCCTGAAGACCCTTCATCCTCTAAGCTGAGCCCCCCCCCCTTTTGCAGCCCCCAGCCTCTGGAGCAGGGGGTGGGAATGAAGCCAGGTTTATGGTGGTTTGTCCTATTATAGGGCCTGAGCGCTATCATGAATATTCATGCTAATGCTCAGCCTCCCATGTCCAAATCTAACATCCTCACCCTGATAATACTGGGGGGCACCTATCGTACGGGCCAGTTCTTTTAAGAGTCTTGGCTGCAAGGTATCTGGTCCTCAGTTATTTGAAAGGGAGTGTACGGCAAGCACATGGCCACTGCTGGTCAAAATTTTTCTGACAGAACAGTTTTCCTTAAGGAAAGGCAGATTCAACAAAATCTAAACGTTCCAAGTAAATACATTGATTGTGTGTCATTTTCTGCTGAAAAATTATCAGAACAATTTATTTAGATTGAAACATTTGGTTATGACTTTATTTTTTTAAACTTTTGTGATATTACTGGTGAAAATATCTGGACTTTCATATTATATTATATTATATTATATTATATTATATTATATTATAAAGAAGGAAATTCAATTTTTCTAAAGCTGAAATTGATTTTGATCTTTCTGATATGAAATATTAAGATATGGTCCAAATGAAATCTGTTTTTAATTTTTCCAAAACAAAATTTGGAATTCCCATTCTGTGGAAGTTTTCAAATTTTAGTACTAATTTGGACTGAAAAGAAAATAGAAATTTCAGAATTTCCGAGGGAATTGGAATTCCAGTTTCCAACCAGTTTTTCACAATAGTAGTGAGACCCACCGCCCTACCCCCGTGCGTGCATAGAATTACCCTTCTCCCAGCTCCAAGCCCCAGCTCCCCCTGTACCCCAGAATCACCCCACCCAGCTCTGCCATCCATAGAGCCATCTATGCCATAGAAAATCACAGAAGGCAAACGTGAAGCATCTTCCCCGCCTTTTTCCTTCATTTACCACCTGGAGAGGGAAGAAGGGTCCCAGCCAGATGGGAAATGCCTCACTGGGGTCTCACTCACCTATCAACATGATCCACAATCTCTCTGAGCGCAGCAGGGTTGGTGCTCTCAGTGGTCTCTGGCCCGAAGCAGAGGAGAAGGGGCAGCAGTAGGAGTCCAGCCCTGGGCATCCGCCCCGACACCTGCACAGGACCCCACAGCATCAGCATGCCCAAGCCCTGGGTCTGTGCCCGAGCCCTGGGCACAGACCCAGAGCCCCCAACCCACATCCCGTAGCCCCTGCTAGGCTACTAATAGGAGAGGGGGCAGGGGATAACCCCCTGGAGATTGATGGGGTGGGGTGTGAATGGCAGACAGGTCTTCCGTGGGGCTCTGTGGGCCAGGAAGGGGGGACAAGGGGGATTCCATAGGGCAGGAGGAGGCAGTGGGTATTCACCAGGGTTTCCATGGGGCAGGAGGTGGGGGAATGCCACACCAGGATTTCTGTGGGGTAATAGGAGGCGGGAGGGACTCACAAGGGTTGCCATGGGGCAGGAGGTGAGGGGCAGCAAGGATTCACCAGGTTTCATGGGGCAGGAGGAGGCAGGGAGACTCACCATGGTTTCCATGGGGCAGGAGCAGGGGGTGCCGTCACTCACTGACAGATGCTCACACCAGATCCCAGTGATGAGCTCTCAGCTCCCAGCCCCTCTTATTATAGCTCCATCTCCCCCACTCCCGCCCCCAACATGCTGCAGAGGGGCGGTGCCCACTACTGCTGTCCTCGTGACCAGGCCAGCGGCAGGGGAGGTTGCACCAGGTGGGACTCAGCTACTTCATTCAATATTGCCTTGAAAGGAAACTCCATGGGGCTGAGGCAGGAGGGGTGGGGCAGATGGGGGAACGGGATGGGAGGTGGCAAGGGGCAGAGCAGACATGGTGGGGGATGGGAGGTGGCGAGGGCACTGGGGCAGATGGGGAGGGAGATGGGAGGTGGTGAGGGCCAGGGCAGATGGGGTGAGGGATGGGGCCTGGTGAGGGCCAGGGGAGACAGCAGCGGGGGATGGGAAGTGGCAAAGGCCAGGCAGACCCCTGGCAGTAGCGTTAGCCCTGTCCGGGTGGGGTTGGTTTGTGTCACGCAGGGAGTGAAGGGATGAAGTTCCCGATTCTCTGCCTCAGGAGAAAGGCCAATAAAGCTTCAGAGCATCCCGGGGCCTCACATCTCTGACTGGTGCTGTGGCCCTCTGTGCTCCAAAGCAGTACCCTCGCACCCCCATATTTACATGGCGATAGCATTATGCGGTGTTCTGTACCCAGCATGCCTTGTTAGGCATCATTGGAAAAGGTTTACTCTGTTGAACATTAATACCTTGGTGGATTGTGTGTGTTGCCATTGTATGGGCAGTTATGACGTTGTGCTCGGTGTGTGTCACTGGAAGGTGTTGTGAGGTTGGGAACACCCACAGCCAGCCTTTCAGGGACAACAGTGGAGAAGCCAGTCAGCACTGATGGCCCATTCAGGGGAATGCACACTCCCCAGGACTATCACCTGTGTCCAATGAAGGCTTCTCAGAGGCAGCCCGTAGATGATGGTCACGGCTGCACTCATGTCATAGCAGAAGATCTTTCCAGCAAGCTGGAAGAACCTATAAAGGAAGGGAAGTGACTTTTGGCCTCTCGCCCCCCACAACTCAACACCTGGAAGTAGGTCTGGAGAACAAAGACTGTGAACCGGGGAGGTGGTTCCAGGCTGCAAAGGAGAATCGCAGCCTGTGTACTAAGGAACTCTACCATCTCTAGGGTGTAGCCAATGGTTTTAGTTTGGTATTCATTTATGGTGTGATGTTATGCTTACATTCTATATACTCATTATATGTTAATCAGAATTGATTTATAGGATTATAATAGTATAAGATTAAGCAATATTTTGAGGAACTAGCTAATAAGTCAGACAAGCTGAAACAGAAGAAGACTGTAGGCAGAGGCCTGCTGAAAGACTTTAGCTTAGCTATTTCAGGCCTTGGATACAAATTGGTGACCTAAAAATGACCAGATGCCCTAAAATTCTAAGACAAGCAGCAGAAACTGGTAATATTGAGAAAGTAGAAGTGGGAAAGTTAAATTTAAATCATAAAAATTCTGTAGCAACAAAATGTGCTTATAACATGTGCCTTAAACCGCAAGATAAAGGTAAAACATCAACCTAACCGGCCTATAGCATTTGGGGTCCCTCGTGTCTCTGGGGAATATAGACCGACAAAAAAGAGAGCGACGATGCTGTCATGTACATGTGCAGAGAGTAGGTATAAACAGAGTCACGGTATCAAAAAGGGTGCCCAAAGCAGGCAAATTGAGCTTCCTATGGGAAACTCCAGCAGGAACCACTCCTGTATTGACAATCAATCCATGCGAGGACTGACAGACTTTGAGAGGGCCGACAGACTCTAACACCACCTAGGAAGATGTAATTATGTCTATAGTTTTAATTAGTGCATGGTACGTATCTTTATTTGGAATTAGATGTGCTGTAACTTTTATGATAATATTGGCAACTTTAATAAAACTACTAAAAGAATAGCCCCTGTTGATTATCATAGAATCATAGAATCATAGAATCATAGAATCTCAGGGTTGGAAGGGACCTCAGGAGGTCATCTAGTCCAACCCCCTGCTCAAAGCAGGACCAAACCCAATTAGATCATCCCAGCCAGGGCTTTGTCAAGCCTGACCTTAAAAACCTCTAAGGAAGGAGATTCCACCACCTCTCTAGGTAACCCATTCCAGTGCTTCACCACCCTACTAGTGAAAAAGTTTTTCCTAATATCCAACCTAAACCTCCCCCTCTGCAACTTGAGACCATTACTCCTTGTTCTGTCATCTTCTACCACTGAGAACAGTCTAGATCCATCCTCTTTGGAACCCCTTTGGTTATCACTTCAAAAGTTTCTACTGATAGCAGTTCCTTTCAATTAATTAGCCTCTTAACATTGGTATAGACACCTCCACCTTCTCATGTATCTTTGAATGTATAAATATCTGTTCACTGCATGTTCCATTCCATGCATCCGATGAAGTGGGTTCTTAACCCACGAAAGCTTATGCTGAAATAAATTTGTTAGTCTCTAAGGTGCCACAGGTTTCTTTCTTGTTTTCTTTTTGCTGACACAGACTAACACGGCTACTACACTGAAACCTACTAAAAGATAGATGCTCTTGTAATTGTGTGTGTTACTTGCCTATGGTTTCCTCTGTTCCTATGGGGCCTAGATCTAGAAGAGAGGCAACTCTGTTGAAATTGAGACTGTAGCCACCAGAGCTGAACCCAGGGAAATGTGATTGACGTTAAATAGAATGAAAGGCTCCTGATTTGGTGCCGAAACCCAGGACCATAGAAAACCACATGAAACCATAAAGAACACATGGAACCATAGTAAACACAGAAACCCAATAAGAAACAACGGTTTTAAGAAAAAAAAATATACATAGGTGAAAAGTCATACTGGGAGACTTCCTGCTTTTGCTTACGCCTGCTTGCATTTTATGTTTGTCCGTCTGGGTAATGTAGTAAATATTGAGCTCAGGGGAAGAAAACAGGAATTGCAATTGTGTAATGGATCCTTGAACACATGTATGGGTAAAAGCCCCCTATCAAGCATGGCAGAGTGGGTCGGAGGCTTCGCCATCATTTGTCAATAATAAGCAACAAGCACCCCCACCCCCAATTAGTTAATAAGCTCCCCAAACGTTAAACTCCTCTGGACTACACCACGAACTGAGGAAATCTTCGTGGGGTTGCCTTTGTCAGTGCCCCTCCTCTCGGTATAGTCCAGCTGTAAAACAGCCGAAGGCAAAGTAAGCACCACAAGCCCATCTCAATTAAAAAAAAAAAATCCCTGTAAACATTTTAGGAGCAAGGGAGGGACGCCTGCCATTTTCCAAAAGAAATATGGAACAAAATAAGTTACCCATTCAGGCATTTATTGCAACAATTCCAACTCCACAAACGTCCTGGGAGGCCTTTGTGGAAGACTACATTAAAGCGCATGGGGGAGAGTTAGTTAAAAACCAGCTACTGTAGTGCTTTGGGCCCCTAGAGAGCCCTGAAACTTACTGTATTTCCTCTTTGAAAAGGAAAAAGTAAAAAAAAAAAAAGGCTTAAAATGTGACAGAACTAGCCATGAATTGTGTATTTATAGCATGTAATATCCGATGGGAAAGATTTAACAGAAACGTAAAACAACTGGAGAAGGCAAAACAAGCCTTATGCAAAGAGCAGAAGACTAGTTACACATTGAAAAAACAACTTAATAGGGTAAGGGAGGTAAATTCTGTTCTCCTTAATCAAAGGAACAGTTTGGCAAGAGACTTAAGCAACAACTGCAAGAGGCTGGTTATAAAATTATGGTGTGAGAAAAGAAGCCATGGGGCAGGAACATTTGTTTGGGCAAGAAGTAAAAATAGCAGAGCGAGCTCACAAAACGCAGGCACTAAAGCAAACTTGTGATATTCTGGAGGATATGTAGCCACAGGTAATAGATATTGAAGGTGAAAATGGACAGATCCCTCAAGTAAATGTGGAGGATAATTGCATGGAGATGAAGTTGCCACCTGTATATGTTGTAAATATAATTCCAGATATTCTGGTGGCTATGGTGGGACCTGGGAATGACCAACCCACAGCAAGTGGAGATAGAATCCCACCCCCACTTACCAGACTGAAAGCTAAAATCAGACAGGAAGAACAACAGGAAACTTAGGAATAGAGAAAGTATCAGATGCAAACACAGTTGCAAACAATTTTTTTTTTTGGGGGGGGGGGGGGATCTAAAAAAGCTGTTAGTTAAAAAAAAAAGCAAGTCACAGCCAGTGTTAGTGAAAGTTTGGATCAAAAATTAAATATTAAAGGATTAAACCAGAAAATGAAGCTAATGGCAATTAGAATCTATCAGGAAAGACAGGGGGAGAACAAAAAATGGGTGAGCCAAATATCTTGCAAGCCCATCCACAATGGGGTCGTTTATTGCAAGAAACTCAGGGAACTATAGAAGTTGCTGTAAAAGCCTGTAAGGATGAAATTCTGGATATCAGTATCTCTCAAGAAAGACAAAAGTCTTTGCAATCTAAAAGTAACTTTAATATCTCTAAGCCAATCAAGTCAGAAGCCATAATAAAAAGAACAAGTGGAATCATTAATTTTCAATCTAAAATGCCCAGTGTACCCCAAGACACTTTAGAGCCAAAACCAGATCCTCCACAGAAACCCATGCCAGTTCCGGATTTTTCTAAGGTGCAGGCACCTACCCCAGCCAAAAGAAAATGTAAAAGGTTACAGCAAAATTCCCTGCCTAAATTGTCCACCGTTAAAGTTGACCAAACTTGGGAGATACCAATTCCTCTAGAGGAAAAGGAACCCAGACTCCCCAATGTAACTGCAAAAGAGAAAAAAGAATCAATTTCTAACGTGGAATCAATAGACTCCAGTAACCATGTCTCTCCAATAGCCATAGTAACAAGTATAAAAACCTTAGAAGACATTGTAAAAACAGTGGGGCCAATAAAAAAGGGAAATTTGGTGGCTGCTCACGCAGTCCATTTAGAAACTGTAGTAAAATTGACAAAGAAAGCTTATGCTCCACTACGTCTGTTAGTCTATAAGGTGCCACAGGACTCTTTGTCGCTTCTACAGATCCAGACTAACATGGCTACCCCTCTGATACTTACAGTAAAATTGTTTCAGTTAGATGAAGAAGACAAGGTTAAGATTTTACAGTTAACTGCAGACAGGGCTTTATGAAATACATGGCCCCCAAAGTTTCAAAACAAGACAAGTCATTTAAAGACACCCTAGGGTTGTTAAAAAGAAACATGCACCCAAGCTAGGCAGGAGTGACTTTGGTAGCTTACATGAAGCAATGGGAAGGCAAGTCACCACATACATTTCACAATAGACTTTCAACCGCTTGGCTCTCTAATGAAATGCCTGGCCAGGAAACAAAACCACAATGTATTAATGTGTTGTTAACAATTCTTTACCAGGAGTTCGTGGTAACGTAATAATGCATGTTAAACCTGGAAGCACTCTTCCAGAAGTGCTGGACTTATTGTCTAAAGCTTAGAGTTATATTCAAACCCAACAAAAAAAATCGCAAGAGAAATCATCCTCCTATAGCAACTGTTCAAGGAGCCTCTGATAAAGCCGAAGTTAAAGTAGAAGACTCACAGATTGAGATACAAGGGGGGTAAATAATATTAAAATCAAATCTGACCAAAAAGGGGCCATACTTCAAAATCCCAGATATTATCACCCTAGAAACATGAATGATGGGACAGGGACACACTCCTTATCATCTTCACCAATCACAGGAAACAATTCATGCCTGACATGAATTGTTACCGCTTCCATCCGAGAAGCCCAATTTATCAACCCCCTAGTCCTACGATGGACATGATTATAAAAAAACTTCACCATATTGGAAAAACACTAGATTTTCACAAACGTGAAATGCAAGAAATACGGCAGTAAATGAATGCCATCATGTTGGACAACCAATACACCCCACCTCAACCCATTGTAGTAGCGACTGAACCGGCATCCTGAATGGCAACACCGCATATGAAGCATAAAAGCCAAGAAACAAACAAATAAAGTGAACTTAAAGGAACAGAATGTGTAACGCCAAAAGACCTCATGTAAAATTATAGCCTCATTAGAAAGAAATGTAAACGGACAACCTACATTCTCAGCAATGGTGAGGGATCACCATTTTCAATTGATTATTGATACTAAAGCCTCGATCAACA
This sequence comes from Macrochelys suwanniensis, assembly GCA_033296515.1. Lineage (NCBI taxonomy): Eukaryota > Metazoa > Chordata > Testudines > Chelydridae > Macrochelys > Macrochelys suwanniensis. Next base: position 13,784,452 of record CM065800.1, read on the forward strand.
TAATCAATGACAAAAATCCACAATATGTTTCTGTGTATGTTTTGTTCAGTCTATCGTTACCCATGTTCAAGCCAAGTAAGGCTTTGTTTAATCAATTGGCTACTGTCCAATCCATAGGCCACCTAGAAAATCACGTCTACAAGGAACAAGTGCAAGGACCTCCGCTCACAGTGTATCCTCACGAGACCCAAACATGAAAAGTCCCACAAACAAAGGTGAAAGCAAGGCAATGAGGTGAGAGCCGGCTGGGGCGCTCTTCTGCAGGTGAAGGTGCAGCGCACTCTCCCAGCCGGGCTCCCACCGGCTCCCAGGGCTAAGCAGCAGGCAGCCAGGTGAGGCAGACAGGTGAAAGGGGCTGTCTGGGGGCGCGCTCCCAGCCGGGCTCCTGGTGGGACATCCGTGCCTGTCCTGCTGCCCTCTCTCCCCCGACGCCTGGCATCACATGGGCAGTGCCTGTCGGACGGGAAGAAGCCAGGGGAAGGGAGTGGCAGGCCAGGGGGGTCTCTCACGGCCACTGCCACCCGTTTGCCTGCAGCAGATGTGCCCCCACACAGCTGGCCCATAGCTCCCTTGGCAGCAAACAGCCTCCCACAGTCCCCAAACCCCCTGCCCTGATTCCTACACCCCCCCCACACACAGCCAGCCCCTGCCTTGACTCCTACACCCCCCATACACCCCTAGCCACCTGCCCTGACTCATGCACCCCCCACACACCCCCAGCCCCCTGTCCTGACTCCTTCAACTCACCCCCCCAGCCCCTGCCCTGACTCCTACACCCCCCATTCACACCCAGCCCCCTACCCTGAGCCTCCCACAGTCCCCAAACCCCCTGCTCTGACTCCTGCACCCTCCCACACACACCCAGCCCCCTACCCTGACTCCTACACCCCCCACACACACAGCCCCCTGCCCTGACTTCTGCACCGTCACACACACAGGGCTCCCTGCCTTGACTCCTACACCCACACACCTAGCCCCCTTCCCTGGCTCCTGCACCCCCCACTCACACCCCCTGAGCCTCCCATAGCCCCCCAAACCCCGACTCTGACTCCTGCACCCCCCGCATACCCCAGCCCCCTGCCCTGAGCCTCCCACAGTCACCAAACCCCCTGCCCTGACTCCTGCACCCCCCACACAAACCCAGCCCCCTACCCTGAACCTCCCCACAGCCCCCAACCCCCTGCCCTGAGCTCACCCACACACAGCCCAGCCCTGAGCCCCCTGCACTCCACCCCACACTTAAATTTCTAACAGGTACTGTCGTATTGCAACCCCCCTATCCCCTGCCCTGCCGGAAGGAAAGCTTAAAGCAATACGTGCACAAAGGGTGAACCCCTTACCGCATGTGCTTCCTATTCCCTTACCTCTGTGGTCAACTGTCACAACACCAGCAACAACCAAAAAGAATATATAAAAAAAGACTACAAGAATGTTAATACTTATAAGGTAATGCAAAGCATAAGTGCACATCAAGTTCCAAAAGCAGCCTATAACTATAACTATGTACCAAGAAAAGAAATCAATCCCTAATAATGTAAATTAGTGGCATGCAAATAACGCTAGGTTACATATAATCTTTAGGCATAGATTTAAATTACACATAATCAGATGCACACATACAGAATGGGAAATGACTGCCTAGGAAGGAGTACTGAGGAAAGGGATCTAGGGGTCAGACCAGGGGTTACATGAGAAGTAATTATTTCACTCTACTCCATGTTGATTAGGCCTCAGCTGGAGTATTGTGTCCAGTTCTGGGCGCTACATTTCAGGAAAGATGTGGACAAATTGGAGAAAGCCCAGAGAAGAGCAACAAAAATGATGAAAGGTCTAGAAAACATGATTCATGAGAGAAGATTGAAAGAATTGGATTTGTTTAGTCTGGAAAAGAGAAGACTGAGAGGGGACATGATAACAGTTTTCTAGTACCTAAAAGGTTGTTACAAGGAGGAGGGAGAAAAAATATTCTCCTTAACGTCTGAGGATAGGACAAGAAGCAATGGGCTTAAATTACAGCAAGGGTGGTTTAGGTTGGACATTAGGAAACACTTTCTGTCATAGTGGTTAGGCACTGGCATACATTCCCAAAGGAGGTTGTGGAATCTCCATCATTGGAGATTTTTAAGAGCAGGTTGGACAAACACCTGTCAGGGATGGTCTAGATGGTGCTGGTCCTGCCATGAGTGCAGGTGACTGGACTAGATGACCTCTCGAGGTCCCTTCCATTCCTAGGAGTCTATGATTCTATAAAATTTTAATGTTATATCAAGTATATATATATGTTATTGTATTAATCATTGTTATATTCTGTTATATGTATGTGACAGGGTACTTATTATCTAATCATCACTGACCCTGTCAAGGGAGGGGAGGGAAATGTAGCCTATCGTTTTAGTCTGGCATTCATTTATTGTGTGATGTTATGATTATATTCTATATACTCATTATATGTTAAATGGAATTGACATAGAATTATAAAAGTATAAAATTAAGCGATATTTAAAGGAACTAGGTAATAAGTCAGACAAGCTGAAATGCAGAAGCCTGTGGTCTAAGCCTGTAAGATTTTAGCTTAGCTATTTTAGGCCTTGAATACAAAACATGGTGTAAGTTGGTCACCTAAAAATAACCTGATGTCCTAAAATTCTAAGAAAAGCGGCAGAAACTGTTAATATTGAGAAAGCAGAAGTGGAAAAGTTAAATTTAAATCATAAAAATGCTGTAACAACAGAATATGCTTATAACACGTGCCTTAAACCGCAAGACAAAGGTGGTACATCAACCTACCCAGCCTATAGCATTCGTGGTCCCTCGTGTCTCCGGGGAATATAGACCGATAAGAAAGAGAGGGACAATGCTGTCATGTACATGTGCAGAATGTAGGTATAGACAGAGTCACGGTATCAAAAAGGGTGCCCAAAGCAGGCAAATTGAGCTTCCTATGGGAAACTCCAGCAGGAACCATTCCCGTGTTAACAATCAATCCATGCGAGGACCGACAGACTTTGAGAGGGCCGACAGACTCTAACACCGCCCAGGAGGATGTAATTATGTTGATAGTTATAATTAGTGCATGGTACGTATCTTTATTTGGAATTAGATGTGCTGTAACTTTTATGATTTTATTGGCAACTTTAATAAAACTGCTAAAAACTAGATGTTCTTGTGATTGTGTGTTACTTGCCTATAGTGTCCTCTGCTCCTATGGGCTCCCGATGCAGAACAAACAGAGATTACTCTGTTGAACTTAAAACTGTAGCCGTCAGAGCTAAGTTAAGCATTAACATGATTAACGTAAAAGAGAATAAAAGGCTACGTAGGGTGAGGCACTGCCTGGTTCAAATCCTGCTTAGTTTATAGAGCTAAGACTGCAAATTAGTTTTATTTCTTAGGTGACCAACTTTGATCTCTACACTCATTATTATAATCACTGAAAATCGATCGATCTGGAGCTAATAAATCTGTTTCATATTTTACCTAAAACAGTGTGTTTTGGTTGAAGTGCTGGGGGAATCTGCTCAGTGTACAAAAGATGGTGCCCGTCCTCTCCACACCGAGGGAGGAATGAACTGGGTTATAAATTTACACGGGCCAGGCTTCTGACTAGAGCAGGCTGGTACAGCCCTGGGATCCAAGGATGGAGAGCTGGGGGAATTGGCCGGATTCTCTCGGTTGTTGGTTCATGAGTGGCTGGGAGAAGAATTCATGTAACTTGGCTGGGTGTGTCCCTGCCTATGGATGGCTGTGTCAATGCAGGACCTGGAGGGGTTTGCAGCTTGTCACAGCAGCACAGTGGGAGAGGGCACACAGAGGGCTCAGCGGTACCCCAGTTCCGGGTTACACCCCAGGAAAACCTTTCACAAGCACCCGCATCTCTGTCCGTGTGTCCGTCTCTCTTCCACCCTGTCAGGCCAGACACAGACGGCTGGGGACAGAGCAGGAGATTGAACGTGCCCATCTGTTGCTCAGCGAGGTCGGATTGCAGCTGTCTATGCCAGCAGCACTGTGCAATGAAATGGGATGTCGGGGAGGTCCCAGCGGGTGCCAATTGGCCCCGAGCCATTGGAGACAATGAGGCAGTTCCCAGTGGGTGCCAATTGGCCCTGACATCCGTGGAGCTGCTCCAGCTGGGAATCCTCTCTCCAAGGTCACCCCAGGGTGGGGAGAGGTTCTAGCGGGGAGTTTAGAACGTGTGCGGGGTGGAGGTTCTAGACTGGAGTTCAACACTTGCTCGGGGAAGGGGCAGAGGTTCTAGACTGAAGAACAGAGGTCGCTAAGAAGTGGGGGTTCTAGATTGGAGTGTGGAGCAGAGTCAGGACAGGGTGTGAGTTCTAGATTTGATCCAGGCACACCCTCTGGGTGGGGCAGAGGTTCTAGATAGGAGCCACATGCACACAGAGGCTGGGGGTCTAGATTGGAGTTAGGCATACACTCAGGAGGGGCAGGGGTTCTAGACTAGCAGCTGTTGCACACTTGGGAGGGGGTTCTAGATTGGAGCCTGGCACATACGTGTGGGTTCCATACTGGTGCTCAGCAGGGGCAGATTTTCCCTCTGGAAAGCACACCGTGCCCCACAGGGACTGACAGAAATACAGCCCTTGCCAAACCAGCTGGTGTTTCGCTAGGATCCAGGACTGACGGAGGTTTGGGGTGGGTCCGGGACAGAGAAATGTAACTGAGAGCCCCACACCAGCAGCATCTCTGCTCCCTACAGCCTCCTGGTGACATTGGGATGAAGTTTTGGCTTGTCATGGCCCTGTCCAAAGGGGATGCTGTTTGGAACTGGAAAGTCTGCTTCCCAGGTGAGGGGAAACTGAGGCAGGGCTCACCCATGGTGCCACACGTGGCCCTAAGGGGGCACGATGAGACAGCCTGCACTAAGACTGAACTGCTTCTCTCCAGCACCTGGCTGGCCAAGAGGGCTCAGCACACCCGGATCAGGCCCCAAACGGGCACACTATTGTTCTAATGCAGGGTTAATGGGGGCGGGTTGTAGATGCCAGGAGGGGGAAGAGCAACGGAAGGGCCAGCTTGGATCACATTTGAGACCAGGCTCCCAGACACTCCCCTGTCCTTCGGGGGCTCCCAGTGCTGTCCAGCGAGCGACGGCTCCATAGGAACGGGACTGAAGGCACAGCCGGGGGCTGGGTGTTTGGGATCACACAGCCACCAGGGTGTGGGAGGGACCCACTGATTGTCTAATACCCCTGAGGAGACCACCTGTCGGCGCGCCCCTTCTGCGCCCAAGGGTGCCCTTGGGGACTATGGGGCTGGGCAGTTCATGCCCCTTGGTGGCTGTGCTGGTGCCTGGCCCTGGGAAGGGGGTTCATAGCCCAGCCTGGGTTAGTGGGAGGCTCCCCTCCGGCCCCCGAGCTGCCAACGGCCCCAGCCCAAGCTTCCCCTGATGATCCAACTGCGGCTTGAGAAATAAACGACCCTTGTGGCCATGGTGGCGGAACAAGAGCCACGGGGCCGGCAGTCTCCACCCCGAGGGGCCAGCCGCTGGTGGCCTTGACTGTGGTAGGGAGTGGGGAGCAGGCGAGGGCCTCCCTCCTGAGCCCCTCACCCTTCCTCTGGGGACAAAGGGACCCCCCGGGAGAAGGTAGCCGGGATCCGGGTGAAAAGGAGGGAACAGAGAGGAACGAGGCTCCCCAGTGGACTGGGCAAGACGGGGGTAGAGCAGCCCGGTGAGGCACTCTCAGGGCCGGTGCAAGGAAGTTTCGCGCCCTAGGCACCCTTGCACCGGCCCTGCGCCCCCACCTCCCCGCCCAGCTAACACCGCTCCCGCCACAGCCAATCCAACCCCCATGGCAATCCACTCCCCTGCGCCTCCCCCCCAGAGAACACCACCTCCCCCCCGCAGCTCAGTCCCCCACCCGGCAGCCTCCCCCCGCCCGCGGCGCCGCCCCCCCCCCCCGGCTCCTGGAAGCCGAAGCCAGGCACCCCCCCAGCTCCCGGCTCAGCTGTGGAGCCGGGTGGTGGGCAGCAGCTGCGGCCAGGCGCCCCCATGGCTCCCAGCTCAGCCGCAGAGCCGGGTGGTGGGTGGCAGCCATGGCCAGCCGCCCCCCCGCCAGCTCCTGGTGCCCTAGGCGACCGCCTAGGGTTGCCTAGTGGGCGCGCCGGCCCTGGGCACTCTCCGGGGGGGCGGGATGTGGAGAAGGTGTTTCTGGCAGTTTGGGGGAGATCAGGGGGCAGGGTGCAGAGTAGGGGGCATGGAGGATAGTGGGCAGTGTAGGTGTCGCTCTATCTGCCCCGCAGTCCCTCAGCTTGGTCCCTGGCTCCCAGCCTGGACGCCCCTTCCCAGGAGGGGACCTGGGACCCCTGAGGATCCTTCCCCCAGCCAGCCGGAGCAGGGCCACAGGGCGCTCGAGTCCCTGTGGAGCCAGGTGCCCAGGGGCCAGCAGGAGGACTCAGGGCTGGGGGGGCTCCCCGGAGGGATGGGGCGACTCCCCCGGCTGTTGCTCTGTGTTGCTCTCACTCTGGCTGTGCCCAAGGCCTGGGCTGGATGCAGGGGGCGCTGGCCAAGGACACAGGAGTCCGGCTAGACGGTCCCAGCCCTGTCCTGGCTGTGGAGCCTGCGCTGAAGGCAGGACACTGGCTGGGCTCCGCTCCAGCCTCCCACTCCCCACCCGTCCAGGAGCTCCCGGTACCGTCCCTGCCTCGGGGAGCATTCGGGCTGCGTGTCCCATCTGCACCCAACCGGTGCCCCCACCCCAGGGAGACTGTGGGTGGGAGCTGGGCCCCAGGCTGGGGACGATGGGACAGGGTGGTTCGTGACACTTGGGGGCAGGGCTGGGGCCTGTCCCTGTGGGGCGCTCACCCTGGCAAAGGGGTTCATGGCCCAGCCTGGCTGGGCAACTCCCCCCGCAACTCCCTGCACCTGGCCAGGCACAGGGCGCCCCTGCTGACCGAGTTCCCCCCGCTGTCGCAAACGCGGCTTGGGAAATAAACGGCCCCTTGTGGTGGTGACGGTGGCACAAGAACTGTGCGGCCGGGAGGCCTCGCTCCTGAGCCTTACGCCAGCCTGTCACCTCAGCCCTGGCCGGGCTTCCCCTGCGGCCTGACCTTGGTTTGAGAAAGAAACGGCCCTTGTGGCTGTGCTGGTGGCACAAGAACTGTGGGGCCGGCAGCCTCCAGCCCCTGAGGGACCCGCCGCTGGTGACCGTTGTTAGAGGGCTTATTTCTTCACCCTCCCACTTCCCTGGTCCTCCTCGCGTGAACAGAGAGCAACAAAGCCCGAAGTCGGAAGGTGCAAACAATTCGATGTTTATTGGGGTGAACTTCCAGCAGGCTTAAATCCAAGTTCCTTGCTCCTTATTTTCGAATCCCAACTGACTTCCTGTTTGCCCCTAATTTATATAGCAATATTCTCAGCTATACCTTAACCAATCATTTTACTGAAATCTATCTAACCAATCCTAACATATTGTAACATGATTAGCTAACCAATTATATCCCACCACCTTAACTATCTTACACCCAGCAAAATTAATTATACAGCAGACGGAAACAATGAGAGAACCAGACAGATGAACAATAGAAAAGCGGGGGCCATAAAGATAAAACAATACAGAAATGTGGGTTTCACAACCACAACCACTGATAAGTGATTTCTTGCCAGACAGGATGCAATCAAATAACCATCTTTATCTGGTGGTGATGGGCACTATCAGGACAGGATCGTCTTCCTAACAGCCCAATGGCACCTTATTTCAATGTGACTGGTTTGGGATGTGAGGATGTGACCATTCCCTTCCCAGCTTATGGCTACCTCTGCTGCTTAGATAAAGGTCTTAACCTAAGAACCAAGCCTCAGACTATTCTAGTGAGAGAAGGCCCATAGACAGGCAGACTGTGATTTTGATTCTTTGTTTTATACCTTGATAACTAGCTACGTGATAAAAATACACCTAAGTTCTTAAAGTTTAGGCCTTTACAGGCAGGCCTGCATATTTATAGATCATAGAATATCAGGGTTGGAAGGGACCTTAGGAGGTCATCTAGTCCAACCCCCTGCTCAAAGCAGGACCAATCCCCAATTTTTGCCCCAGATCCCTAAATGGCCCCCTCAAAGATTGAACTCACAACCCTGAGTTTAGCAGGCCAATGCTCAAACCACTGAGCTATCCCTCCCCCCCCCCTGAACCTTGTCTGTGGCAGGGAGTGGGGAGCAGGTGAGAGCCTCCCTCCCAAGCCCCTCATCCTTTCTGTGGGGGCAAAGGGTCCTCCCTGCCCCTGGCCTCCTCCTAGGGTGACCAGATAGCAAGTATGAAAAATCGGGACGAGGGTGGGGGGAATAGGCGCCTATATAAGAAAAATCCCCTAAAATCTAGACTGTCCCTATAAAATTGGGACATCTGCTCACTCTATCCCCTCCAGAGGAATCCAGCTGGAACGGTCTTTGGCCTGGGTCAGAACCAGGGAACAAGTGACGGGCGTCTCACACAGCACGTACCCGTCTGACTCAACCACAGGCGCCAACTTCCGGTGGCGCCGGTGGGGGCTGATGCCCGGCGTCGGGGTGGCATTCCTGGGCCCCGCCCCCGACGCCGACGCAATGTCGTCCGGTGTCGGGGGCAGGGCCCCGGAACGTCTCCCGGTGCTGAGGTGAGCTGGGCGTGGGCCCCAGGGCTGGCAGGGAGCTGCCTGTGGGTGCTGAGCACCCACCAATTTTTCCCCGTGGGTGCTCCAGCCCCGGAGCACCCACGGAGTCGGCACCTATGGACTCAACCCCAGGATCATAACCAGGAGCTGTTCTATCGGGCCAGGTGCTGAAGGGCCGGCTGCTGTCCCGGCCACCGTGCCAGGGGCTGAGTCGGGGCCTCCTGTACTACATGCACGAGCTGCTGCCGTTTGGGAGCCAGCCCGGGAAGAGGTTTTCTGGGCAGAGCTGGACGAAGCTGTCCTGGCATCCAGCATCCGGGCAGAGATGCCAGGTGCCAGGACCATAGGAGCTTTATTGGCCTTGGTCGCCCGGCCGAGAATCAGCAACTTCATCACATGTGTAATGAACAGAGTGTGACGGAAACTCCTCATGACACTACCCCGATGGCACCCCCTGCCCCAGGAACCCCCAACCCAACTGCACTCCTCCTGCCCCAGGGACCCCCAACCCAACTGCACCCCTCCTGCCCCAGGGACCCCCAACCCAACTGCACTCCTCCTGCCCCAGGGACCTCCAACCCAACTGCACCCCTCCTGCCCCAGGGACCCCCAACCCAACTGCACCCCTCCTGCCCCAGGGACCCCCAACCCAACTGCACCCCTCCTGCCCCAGGGACCCCCAACCCAACTGCACTCCTCCTGCCCCAGGGACCCCCAACCCAACTGCACCCCTCCTGCCCCAGGGACCCCCAACCCAACTGCACTCCTCCTGCCCCAGGGACCTCCAACCCAACTGCACCCCTCCTGCCCCAGGGACCCCCAACCCAACTGCACCCCTCCTGCCCCAGGGACCCCCCAACCCAACTGCACTCCTCCTGCCCCAGGGACCCCCAACCCAACTGCACCCCTCCTGCCCTAGGGACCCCCAACCCAACTGCATCCTCTGCCCTGGAACCAGCAACCCCACTGCACGCGTTGCCTGGAGACACCCAACCCGATGGAACACCTGCCCTAAGACCTCCCAGCCTGATGGTGCCCCCTGCCCCGGGATCCCCACCCAATTGTGAGTCCTGCTCATGGACTTTGTTATGTAGACAAAACTACACAGGATCATTTCAGGGGACAAGACAAGATGCCACGTTTATTATGATAACACAATTTGATTTATGACCAATAACTAATATTTAATACCTATGTATACACACACACACACACACACACACACACACTCATCAAATGTTCTGCAGCTGCTAGATAGTTACCAGTCCTGACTGTAGCTTGAGTTCGTGGCTTGGGTTCACAGTTTGTGGCAGCTAACTGGCCAGGAGAGCCGGGCACAAGGAAGGGCTGGGTCTCTGTTGGGCATGCACTGATGCCCTTCCATGTTAGCAGCAGAATGTTACCTTCCAAAGTCTTCCATCTCACCCATCCTTTTCTTAGGCTTTAGTTTTAATTCAGAGTCTATAGGTCTTGCTGTGTCACGCTGCTTCTGTGGTCGGTGTGATTGATCACCCGTCAATTGCAGGCCTGACTTTCAGCCTTGGACCTGGCTTTGATGTTTTTTTAATTGTACCTTTGTTCTTTTCTTTTTAGGGTGGGCTCCTCTTACTTTGTCAGGGCTGTTGTCTGCATCTTCAGCCCTTGGTGTTTACGCTTTATTTCATCAGGACGGGCTGGGGCTGGAGGTTGATTCCATCATCCATACATACCTCATTAACACATCTGAACTAAACTAATAAGATTATATCGGGGTTTTGCAAAATGAACGTTGCAGCAGGTTTTTACAAACTGGAATGCGCATTTCAAACTGGAGTTTGAGTTACAATATGGACAAGTGTAAAGAATGGCAAACCTTGAACAGAAGTTACAATATAGACAAGTATAATGAATGGCAAACAGTGAGCAGAAGTTACAATGTTGAAACAGGTTTCAGTGTAGTAGCCGTGTTAGTCTGTGTCAGCAAAACGAAAATAAGAAAGAAAAACTTGTAGCCCCTGAGAGACTAACAAATTTATTTCAGCATAAGCTTTCGTGGGTTAGAGCCCACTTCATCGGATGTTGAAACAGTGCAAGTTTCAGTGATTTAAGCAGCAATTGGATTGAAAGTGAAACTTACAAGGGCAGCTGGTTGAACAGCTGTGGCTCTTAACATGCAGCTTAATTGTCAATTAGCCAGATATTGGGATAACCGGTTTTATGAATGAATGTTGTTTCATTCATAAAACTTTACTTATGAAGTTATATTAATAAAGTGAACAACTAAAAACAATTTCATTTATCAGTTCTACAACTTCTGCCTCAGGTGCACCTCCTTCCCCAGGACCCCCACCCCAATCTCACCCCCCTGCCTGGAGACCCCACACACACACCCTGACTGTGCCCCCTGCCCCAGGACCCTCATTCCAAACAAGGCCTCAGGTGGCATCCACCAGGCTCAGGGAGCAGCTCTCCTCCCCTCCCCCTGAATCCAGACCCATAACCCTCTCCCCTGCCCTATTTCCTCAGGGTTTGATCACCCCCTTTGCACCAGTGAGGGGGCATTGGGCCTTGTGAGCCATGGTGACAAAGATGGCTGCCTCCTCCCCCTGGGGAGGACAGACTGTGTGGGGCCCACCCAGGAGTCTCCGTCACCCCCCAGATGCTGCAGGATCAGCCCCACAGTGGGATGTGGGGGCAAGGGGGCTATGCTATAATAATGGCTTGAAGCCCAGGGTGACAGAGCCCCCAGATTGGCCTCAGCCCAAACCCCCATCCCTGACCCCTTGGGCCCCCAAGCAGGGCAACTGCCAACTAGGATCTCTGCTCCTTCCATTAGGGCTAGTCTACACTTACCCGCTGCGTCGTCGGCTCGATCTCCTGGGTTCGATTTATCGCGTCTTGTCTAGACGCGATAAATCGAACCAGGAAGTGCTCCCCCGTCGACACCGGTAATCCTGCTCTGTGAACGGAGCAGGCGGAGTCGACGGGGGAGCCTGCGCGCCGCCGTGTGGACCAGGGGTAAGTACTTTTAAGTTCGAAATAAGATACTTCGACTTCAGCTACGTTATTCACGTAGCTGAAGTTGCGTATCTTACTTCGAACTTGGGGGCTAGTGTAGACCAGCCCGTGTCTTCCTCCTGTTCACCAGCAGATGGCAGCAGGTGGCCAGGTTAATTAATAGAAGCTGGGAGCCTCACTCTGCCGCTGTTGGGGTTGACTTCGGATTCACCCCTAACAAGGCCCAGAATCTGGGGTCAGAACCTCGCCCATTGGGCCCCGCTGCAGTTAAAGGCCTCGGCATTTCTGGGGTGAATAATCTGGAAAAACAAACCAGCTCAGGGCCAGTTTGTGGAGGACGGCAGCGAAGATCTCCCCGCTTAGGGCTGGCATAGCTGGGTGGGAATTTACCAGATACAATTCACACCCGCTGGGGACCTGGACCATTGACCCCAATGGAGCTGGGCTGATTTGCAGCTGGCCCATTGACCCCTTTTTCTCTTGAGTTGGTCGACGTGTAGTTCCAAGAATGATCTTTCAAAGGGGGCGGGCACAGCGTTGTTGGTTGTGGTTTCTCCCAACTAAACAAGAGGTCCTGGGGTCATATCCCAGCGGTCCCTGCTCTAAGTGGTTTTTTTTTGTCTAGCGGGGGCGGGGGGGTGGGGTAATTAACCACTGGAACAATCTGCCAAGGGTCATGGTGGATTATCCATCACAGGCACTTTTTTAAATCAAGATTGGATGTTTTTCTACCAGCTCTGCTCCAGGAATTGCTGTGCGGCCGTTCTCCGGCCTGCGTGATACAGGAGGTCTGAGTGCATGATCTCAATGGACCCTTCTGGCCTTGAGACCTACGAATCTCTGGGTTTGTCTTCACTGCTGAACTAACCCGGGGATCGGCCCTGCAGGGATCTGAGTGTCTCTGAGCTGAACATTCTGCCTCAGCACGAGTTCGTGTTGGGCACCCTTCACTCTGGGCTAACGAAGTTTATGGGCAGTTCATTTCCGTGGTTTTCTTGCAAATTTCCCCTCGGCTGCCCCAGGTCCCACAGCCCAGCTCTGCCCGCCCCAGCCTCTGCCTCCTCGACGTGGGTCACCACAGCCTCAGCAGGCCCTGGCTGCATGCGGGTCCCTTTGCTCCCCTGACACCATCTCCTTGTGTCCCATCTCTGCCTGTCCAGCCCAGCCCATTCTGCCCCCCACCAGCCTGCGTCCCACCCAGGGGTGGAAGTCCACTGGGGCCCCACAGAACCAGGAGCTGGGGAAGGATGCAGGAGCAGGGCTGGGACTGATGGAGTCAGTGGGGGGCACCTTTTGGGGGGGTCACAAATGAGGGGCATGGATGTGGGGGTAGGTGAAGCTGAGCTAAAGCCTCCCCCTCATCTCCAGCTGCACTGCTTTGGCCTCCTGGCCCCTACACACCCCTGCACCGCTCTGACCCCCGTTTCCATCCGGGGGGAGCCTGGAGCCCCCTCCCTTGGCCTGGGGCAGCAGCGATGGAGAGGAACTGTGGGGTGATGGGGAGGGAGTGAGATGGGGGTCTGAGCTGGCTCCATCTCCCTTCCCCCAAATCCATCAGATGAGGGGAAAGGGCCCAGCTCCCCGCTTTTGGCTCTGCTCTGTTGGAGCACATGGAGCAAAGGGCCCTTTGAGGACGGGCCCTTGTTCACCGAGGGATCGTAGGAAAACGGCAGTTTGGGGCACCCAGTTCCTGGACAAAGCTGCAGCCGTCGAACTGGGTGTTTCAGAACCGAGCTGCTGGGATGGTCCCTTCCGCTGAATAAGGGTCCTGGTGCCAGAGCACGGCCCAGTGGGGTGAGAGTTGAGCAAGGGGGAGAGACCCCACCCTGCATCAACCTCCACATCTGAGCGCTGCTCCAGAGCCCCCCCTCCCCCCGCATTCCCCAGCTCGGCATCTACAAAGTTACAAGAATCAGACAGAGCGTGTGACTGAGTCTGGGCTGCACAGCTGGAGCGGGGCAGTTTATCGAAGGCAGGGGCCAGTGTCGGCCTCAGGAGGATTTGCCTCTCCCCGCACGTCCGGGTGGGTGGAACAGAAACAATGTGCAGCCGGGCAGCTGTGAAACCCCCTTGCTAGCTGGTGGCTCTGGGGGGAGGCCCACCTGGCAACTCCATAAGGGGAGCGCGACTCTGAGGGATGCCCAGCGCAAGCCAGGGAGATGTCGTCCAGCAGGAAGCTCCTGGCCTGGGGCTCGGTCACCTTGGCCCTGTGCGTGGCAGCCCCAGGTAACGGCCTTCTCTCTGGGTAGCCCCAGGCTGTGCCCCCCGGGACCCCCGTCTCACTGCTCACCTGGGTGGGGGCTGGGGGAGAACTGAACACACAGGGGAATTGCGTGGAAGCTTTTCCTTCTTGTGGACTAACTTCTGCTCTGATTTACTGATCTGCTGCAAGTAGCTGAGCCTGTCACAAATGCAGCTGCAGAGGGCGTCCATGGGGCAGATACAGGGTCCCTGCGCAGGGCTGGGGGAGTGCAGCACAGAGCACGGGCAATAGCTAATGGGTGTGCGGCTCGGGCACCCAAGGGCAGCTCAATGGGTGAGGCAGCTGCCTCTGCACCCCCCCCGCCCAAAATGGAGAACAGGGGAAGCAGAGAGTAACAGCGGCTCACTGTATTATACAGTGATGTTGCAGCCATGTTAATCCCGGGGTATTAGAGAGACGAGGTGGGGGCAGTAACAGCTTTTATTGGATCAGCTCCTGCTGGTGAGAGAGACACACTTTGGAGTTTACATGGCGCTTGTCTTCAGGTCCGACCTGTGCAGCTTGATAGCTTGTCTCTCTCACCAGCAGGAGCTGGGTCAATAAAAAATGTTACCTCCCCCACCTTGCTTCTGTGTACATAGACCCCACCCCCCCCCTGCACCTTTCAGACTTTTATGCAGGGAAGGTAAATGACAGATTTGTCATATGGGGAAACTGAGGCATAACCTTACCCAGGATCAGCGGCAGGATTCGAACACAGGCGGCTGCCAGACTTCTAATCTAGCACCATCTCCACTAGCCCACTCATGGGGTCACAGCATCTCCTCACAGAGCAGCGTTTCCCCCCACGGTGCATAATAAATGGCAGAGACGTTGGAGACACACTGGGGTTGGCTGTGCCACTAGCCGGATGCAGGGGCTCCTTGCCGTGGGGATTGTCAGTGGTGAGGTGGGAGAGGGCGGCCGGTGAGTTAAATGATAGGTAAGTGAACAGAGTGATGGTCTCGTGTGCCCAAGGATGAAGGGGCTGTCACGTTCAGTAGCTGTGATCGTCTTTCTGTAGTGCAGGAGAAGGGTTTGAGTGCAGGGAGCTGCTGCTCAGTGCCAGGTGAGGACGTGGTGCCGGTTCATTGGGGCATCGCTCCAAGAGGGCAGAATTTAGGTAACATGGGCGTGTACCTTCACTCTGTACTTCCTGGTGCTCACTAGTAAGCCAGCATTCGAATCTTAAAAAATAAGGCCCTTGGAGGCTAGCAGACCAAAGCCAGTGGCTGGAAGGTGAAGCTGGACCAATCCAGACTGGAAAGAAAAAGCTATTGCAGCAGGGGGACCGGGCCCTGCGTCTGCCATGAGGTGCTCTAACCACCAGGCTACACAGCCTTTCTTTTTTTCCCCTCCTCTCTTTGGCCCAATGACTCTTTAAGTGGGGATCCAAAGGGCTTCAGCAGGAGCGACTGAGGCGCCTCAGATCAGAACGTCCCCTAACGCAGCGGCTCAAGCCCTCCCCTGCGCGATGGGAGACCCCGGGTTCAGTCCTTTCTCGCTCACACAAAGGGGGGATTGGGCCTGGGTCTCCCACTTCCCAGGTGAGCACTCGAACACCCCAGGGCTACACATTATACGGGAGACACACACCCCCACCGCCTTCTCCAGCTGGGCTCTGAATGGGGCCAACGCCAGTCGCCGTGCTCCCAGCACACCCAGCGGATTGGGCCTGCGGGCAAATCGGCCTGGGACTGGCCCATCTTCCACTGGGGGCTGGGGGGCGACAGGCAGCCGGGCACCTGGAGGAAGGCAGCAAGTGCAGGCCCAGAGGCAGCCGGGAGCGCCTGGGCAGCCTTCAGAGTGCAGACGCTGGGGGTGAGCGTGGCCAGGTGCCTACGCGGGCAGGAGGCAGCAGCATGGGGGGGCCGGTAGTCGCGGGGGTTTAGGTGCCCACGTCCCTCTGTGGATCTGGGTTAACAGCTCCTTCTGGCCTTCAAGTCTAGGGCTCTATAAAGGCTTCGTCCACATGAGTTTAACTTGGCCACTTCTGTGTTTGTGCAGCACAGTGGGGCCATGACGGGGGCTCCCGGTGCTACCATAATATCCCTAATATATAACGTACAGCGCCCAGCACAATGGAGTCCTGGGCCATGACGGGGGCTTCTGGGGGGTAATATCCCTTTTATCCCTCTGCTTGCTTGGAGTGGCGCTGTAACCCCCTCTAGTGGTGGCTAGGCCTGATGAGCCTGCTACAGCTGTGGTTAAGGGAGAGGTATCTTTTAGCTCATGCAGTTGAAGCTCCTGCATTAAGCTCATCAGGTTCCAGGTTTGATCCCTGCTGCTGACACCTTTGAGTGGGTTGGCGTTACACCCTAATATAGACATATAGCACAATAAGGTCTTGGCCCATAAGCAGGGCTGCTAGTGCTAACCTAATCAATAATGTAGAATGCCTGGGACAATGGGGTCCTGGTGTAACCCACA
Organism: Macrochelys suwanniensis; assembly: GCA_033296515.1. Taxonomy (NCBI): domain Eukaryota; kingdom Metazoa; phylum Chordata; order Testudines; family Chelydridae; genus Macrochelys; species Macrochelys suwanniensis. The sequence continues at coordinate 13,800,725 of CM065800.1, forward strand.
CACCTCCTGGGGGTGGTGTTCTGTTCCATTGAGTGGCACCGAGATGAATTAGAGAGAGAGGAAATGAGTCTGCTCTACAGCCTTAGCTAACAGCCAGAAGTCCCAGGTTCAGTCCCACCTGCTGACAACCAAGGTTGGTTGGTGTTACGCTGGCCCGTGAGTGGGGCTCCGAGTGCTACTGTAATACCCCTAATTAGTAATGTACAGCACCTAGCATAATGGAGTTCTGGATCGTTACAAGGCACTCCTATAATACACCTAAAAACTATTATTATTCCAGAAAGGGAAAGGTGTTTTTCACCCCAAATTCATGCTGACAGAACCGCTACCCCAGCACTGTGTGGCGTTTAGGAACTACGCATTTGGTGGGGGGTATTTATGAAAGTTTCCGAGAGTTTTTACTGACTGGGGTAGTTGATTTTCCCTGGGATTTTGCAGCTCAGTCATGGGGGCACTTCTGAATCTCCCACCCTAAGCTGGTCCAACCCTTCCTATCTCTGCCCGTGAAACCTTCCTGCCCTTAGACCCAATGGCTTCAGCCTCCCTGGAGAACAACTACAATGACTTCATTTTAGAAGAGAGACCAGTGAGTGCGGGAGAAGGCGCTGGGGAGGGAGATGAAATTGCTGAAGCAATTCCCGCTGGAGGGCGGGGTAGGGGAGACCCTTCAGAGACTGGGAACATCAGGATCCTGATGCGGGGAGGTGTCCCAGGGAAACTGATCTAGTGCAACCGTGCACCGAGATATTTGCCAGGGGCAGGATGTAGGTGACGATGTGCAAGGTGCTGAGACGCTGGAGCTAAAGCATTAAGAGTCCAGTGAAGGACACAGCCCATTTCCCCCAGCTCCTGTCTGTGTGGAGCCCAGTGACTTTGCATTGTGTGGCTGAATTATTAGCAGGGCCTCCTGGCTCCAAGAACCCGCCACCGGAGAACTGTGCCCCAGATTCTCAGTTCTCCTTTAAAAAGGGGACCCGCATGTCAGCAGTACAGTGCGGCTTGCCTGCGTCTGCAGAGAGCCTGGAACCATGGCTCTGAAGGGGGACTGCCCCATCCATCTAAAGGGTAGATGACTCTGAAACCTAATGATGGCATGTTGAAATTGAAGGAGGGGATAAAATAAACTCTCCCCCAGCACAGCTCCTTCACAGTCAATGAACAGAATGTGTCCTTTGCAGAACAACCTGCTGATTCCTTTCCTAGCTGAGCTGAAATCTCTCCTGGCCGCGGTATCAGTCGGTGTTTCTGTCTGTCACAGATTACGACAATGGAGAAGCCTGTTTTCCCTTTCACCTACAAGGGCAAACGCTTCTCTGCGTGTACCAAGTTTGACAATCTCTTCGGGAGGTTCTGGAGTGCCACCACTGACAGCTACCGCACGGACCGCCAGTGGGTTTTCTGTCCCGCCTGAGGAGGGAGAAGGAGGAGCCAAAGGGAAGGGCAGCACCAGAGCCGTCGATGTCCCGCAACACCCCTTCAACGGAGGGGGCTCCTCGATAAAAACCAAGGCCAAGATTCTCCGAAGCAACGAGTGATTTTGGGGGCCCATCTCAAGACTCCTTCAAAGGGCAAGTGTTCAGCACTTGTGAAAGATCAGGCTCCGTTTAAGGTGCTGAGCAGCTGCCCCTTTAAGGCAACACAACGTGGGTGCCCAAAATCCAGACGCTGGTTTGCAAATCCTGAAACCCGGCCTGGGCTGTTTTGTCTGATGAGCGCGTCACTCTGGCTGGGGGTGGCCGGCCTGGTGTGTTTCCCACTTTTCGCTGCCCTTGAAAATAAAGGCTCTTTCCGGGCAGTGTCTTTGTTTCGTTTCTACCCAGGGCAGCCTCTGTTCACCATCTCGGCAGGCCCTGCCTTCCTTCCGCCCAGGGGAGACAGGGCCATGTGCACAGGACAGTCACTGCTCAGTAACAAGGGGCGATGGTGTCTGGAAGGGGATCGCTCTGGGCACCAGGGTTTCAAGCCACAGCGACGCCCCGGAGCCAAACAGAAAATGAGTCTGATTACGTCTGAAGAAACAAACCTCCGGGCCGAGCTGTGAGAGCCTGGCCTTTGGCATGAGCGGGGCACCGATATCCAGGGCACTGCAGGGTGTTTCTGTTAGGAGGAGAAATGCGTCAGGGAGATTCTCGGTGCGATCGTGCTCGCTCACCGAAGCGTGCCACGTCCCGTTCCCCTGACGCCAAGGAAAGAAACGGCAGCAGGCAGCTTCCTGGCTGCGAAATCCCCACGCCTGCACCGCCAGCGAGCTCTGCGCCCCAGCAGCTCCATCTCGGTAGCAACCCTGGGCCTGGCACCTGCTGCCGTTGTGACCATGAGGGGCAGCATTAGGGCCAGCAGCTGCCGTGCAGCAGCCCAGGATGCCATCCTGAGTGGAGAGACAGAAAACGTACCCAGAGCTCACCCCTTGGGGGGGCAAGGGCAGCTGGAGGAGCCGTGGCCTTGTACCCAGCACCCAGGTCTCCAGCCGGCCGGCACCAACTCGGCATCCGGCTGCCTGGTCCATGGCTCTAAGGGAGACCTCCCCGTGGCTATCCCAAGGGTATGGTGCCCCCATTACAGGATCCCACCGAGAATGGTGCCCCTCTATAGGATCCATAGGGAATTGTGCCCCCATTATAGGATCCCATGTGGCAGGAGTTCCCAAACTGTGGGCCGTGGCCCAAAGGTGCGCTGCGGCACAGTCCTGGCTGATCCCCCGTGGGCAGAGTTGGGGGCTACATGGGGGGTATTGACACCCCCCAAACTGTACACATGGGCAGAGTGGTGACTGGCGACAGCCCCCAGCCAGGGCTGGAGGAGTCCAGTGCCCCCAGTGGGTGGCAGAGGGCAAAGCAGAGCTGCCGGGTGATGGGCAGAGGGCGAGGAGAAGAGGCCGGCCTCGAGGGGCAGCTGCTCCCAGGGTGGCTGGAGGAGGCAGGGTTGTTCACAGCCATTCCCACTCCAAACCGCCGCACCCCAGGAACCCAGCTCACAATAGGAGCCTGCAGCCGGGGCACCAGAGGTGCGGGAACTATGGGTGCAGCGGGTGCTGAGCACCCCCAGGTTTCACTGGGCAGTTTGCCAGCGCTAGGGTGACCAGACAGCAAATGTGAAAAATCGGGACAGGGGGTGGGGGGTAATAGGAGCCTATATAAGAAAAAGACCCAAAAATTGGGACTGTCCCTATAAAATCGGAACATCTGGTCACCCTAGCCAGCGCTCTCAGAACGACGCGAGCATGACCTGGGTCCTGGAGCTGGGCTGCACCCCTGTGGTGAGAGTGGGAACTGTGCTTTTTCACACGGTTTTTGAACACAGTTTCATTAGCTGGGGGGAACGTTTGGGAGCCCCTGTCATAGGGAACGGTGCCCCCATTATAGGATCCCATAGGGAATGGTGCCCCCTGAACCTCTGAGCACGGACCCCACTTTCTGCTCTCCCAGGGGTGAGGTCTCAGTCCCAGCGACCCCCGTTCACTCGCCATCGCTCCCTGTGGGCCCATCCCGGGCTGGGTCAATGTTCCTCGCCCCAGTGACTCCCACTGACCTGCACCGATTCCCCAAGCGCAGGATCGGGGCCCAGAGTCTGAACTCGCCACGCTCGCTGGGGCTTTGCCCAGGGAGTGAGGGCTCCTGCCTGGGGCTGTGGGGCAGCAGGGAGCAAAATGCGGTTCCTGTGGGATGGGCCGCTGGGTCCCCTCACGGCATCTGCGGGACGTGGGGAGGGGCAGCGCTGGGGACTCAGGTCCCTGCAGGCCGGGGCTGTGTCTGTGTTCGATTCGCACCCCCTTGGCGTGGGGAGAAGCAGAGGTATTGCATAGCCAGGGCCAGACCCCTGCGGGTGTCAATCAGACCCGCTCCACTGGAGCAAACCCCCCATGCCCAGAAGGCCCCTAGTGGCCACATGCAACAAAGCAACACGGTGGGAGAGGGGGAGGGGAACACACGGAGCCGTGACACCAGATCCCCTGTCTCACGGGAGCTGGGCCAGTCCCCAGGTCGCTCACCATCCTGCTCCTGAAATAGGTGCAGGGCACTCAGCGCTGGACAGATGCTGCCAACATAGAACTGGGTCTCGGGTGCCGCTTGCTTAACTCTGTGCGGGACGGGGCTGCCCAGGCCAGAGGGACACCTGCACTGGGGCATAAGTGTCGTTCAGGGGACGTCCTGGCCCGGACAAACAGTTAAAATCAAATGGTGAATTTGGAGGCGAGCTGCAGGGGAAATTTCTGGGCTCCCGAGTCGGCTGCAATGTGCCAAAGATTCTCTCTAGTTCCAACCCGAATTGCTTATGAAGGCCAAGCGGCGCCGTGTGCACTGGAGATTTTATTCAGTTAACGAGCAAGGAGAAACCAAATCAGAAGGACACGATGTGGAGGGGAAACTCCTGCAAACCCTCCCCAGCTAACGAAGGGTCCGACCAGACCAGCCCCAAACCAAAGGCAAAGCACGGCCAGTGACACAAGTGTGCGGAGACACCTGCATTAAATCAAGTCAAACCACAGGGTGTATACGGTCTCTTAAGGGGCAAATGGGCACCCAAAGGGGGCTGGCCACACCCCAAGGCAGCAACACTTACAGCCGCGGTGGAGACGGACTAGCACAGAAACCACATTGGGTTACGCCTGTCTACACAACAATCCCAGAGGGCAATTGTTGCTTTCCTCCGTCCCTGTTAGCCAGGGGGAGCTGATCAGTTTCCCCCAAACACAGGATAGGCATCACCTATTGGTGCCTCTGTCTCCCCATGGTCACCGCAGGGGGCTCAGTCTGAGTCTAGGCCAGTCTCGGTTCCTCACTCTCTCCCCTCTGGCGACTGGTCTCTTGGCAAGAACCGGCCACCGGCCTCCATCTCTGTGCGGGAATTGCTCTGGGCCGGGATTTGGGCCGACACCAGCAGGTGCTGGAGCAAAGGCGCCGCCAGCCAGAGACGTTTGCTGTGAATGGCCGAGGGAAGCAGAGCAGAGTGTGACGCAGCCACCTCCCACCCGGGGGCAGGTGAATTCCCAGGACAGGCCCCAGGGCCAGGGGGAGCTGGGATGATCAGACAGGCCCTCGCCCTGGCAGTGCCAGTGCAGTAGCAGAGTTCACAGTTCAGTCCACGCCAGCCCCTCACAGTGCCCTCAGGTCCGCCCGGGCAGCGCCACGTCCCCAGACGCCCAGGCAGCAGGGCCCAGCTGTCCACAGAGCAGGGGGCACCAAGGGTCTGTGTGAGCACAGGAGCTGGATGCAGGAGGCATGTGGCTGCCGGGGGGGGAGCAGGACTGGGTCATGGGGGATGTAGGCAAGGGGACAGAGACAGGAGCAAAGCCCAGCAAAATGCAGGCTGCAAGGGGCTGGATTTTAACACCCTTTTCTCTAGGCTTTCGCGGCTCTGGGTGCAGATGGGGGGGCGGGGGGCTCCAGAGCAGCCACGTCACGCGTGTTACTGGCTGGATCTTGACTGGCCCGTGGACCTTCTCCTCCAGCGTCTCTTCCTCCCCCACCGTCCCTGCTCTGCTCCCCGCCTGCTGGCTCTGGAGAAAGGCGTGGGGAGCAAGGCCAGGGCTGGGGTCTCCGCCGCATCGGGTGGGCGCTCATCTGTAATGAGCCAGAGCGAAGGGAGGCTGCATTAGTGTGGTGTTCGGCCTGTCCGGGGAGCCCCATCCCCGGGGGAATTACAGCCCCGTACCAGGGGCTATGGCTGAGACTCGGGATCCTGGGAGCCCAACGTGAGACACGGCAGCATCCGCGGCTCCAGCTGAGATTCGGGACCCACAGCGCCAGGCACTGCACAGACCCATGACGACAGACAGGCCCTGACCCAAGCAGTTCAGAATCCAACTTGACCAGACTGACATTGGGCAGGAGGGGAAACTGAGCCACGGCCACGGGAAGGGACACGCCCTTGCCCATCCAGTGCGGGCAGGTGGAAGAGCTGGGAACAGAACCCAGGTGTCCTATGTCACAGGCCAGGGCGGCGCTTTCTGTCAGTCCAGCCTCACTGAGGCGTCTGAAGTTGGGTGCCCAAAATCCCGGGTCGTTCGGGGGAAATTTGGTCAAAGTCACAATGGGTCAAAAGGAGCCAGGAAGGGAGTTTCCTAATCAAAGACATCCCCCCCAAACATATTGTGCCCCCCAACACACCCACCCCCCAAAGCTCCCCTCAGGCCCCAGCTCTCCAACCCCCCACCCAGAATAGCTGGGACTCCACAGAGCCACGCAGCCCCCTGCGGGTCACCCAGCCCAGTTCCCACATGCCCTGGGGTCCGGGCCATGTCAGAGCCCCCCACAGCCAGCCCTGCCACAGGGCCACACCCTGGGGGGGGGTCGCTGGTCTGAGAGGGCTCTTCCCCCCGCATCTGGACCTGTAGCTGCCTCCCCTAGTGCCTTGGGGTTTGCTCCCCTCCCCTGGGTTCAGTGACGGGGACATCGGGCCTTGTGAGCGATGGCGACAAAGATGGCCGCCCCCTCCCATCCCCCCGCTGAAAGGGACAGACTGTAAGGGACTCACCCAAGGGCCTATGTGACCCCCACAGTGGGGGGAGAGCACACAGGGGATGTGCTGACCCCTTGGGCTTACAAGCAGGGAGGCCCCGACCCCGCACAGACGTCAGTGAGGCCAAGCAGGTGGGGCTGGGCCAGTCACCCCCATGGGCTCTGGCCCAGGTCACCCCAGCCCCGCAGGCTGGGGATCCTTGCACCTCCCTTAGCCCTGTTTACACATCCCCCCACAGAGCAGCAAGGGGCACAGTGGGGCGCTCATACTGCTCCAGAGCGGGTCTTACTGCCCCAGACCTGGCAATGAAGGGCCCATGGGGTGGCAAAGGGGGGTCTGTAAATTCCCCACCTAGGTCTAAAGGTCTGGCTACACTAGGGGATCCCAGGGGCTGGGAAGACTCACTTTATGGACTGTGGGGATGCTGGAGCTAGGTGGGGGACATTTGTCCAAAAAACGGGGTTATTTCCCCCTCAAAAATGGCCTTTTCCCACCCAGAAAAATGGCGGTTTTCACAAGACACCTGGAACTGTCCAAAGTTTCCTTTTTGGCGAAAACTCCTGTGACTTTTGCCATCAATATTTCGACAGAAACCGCTCCTGGGATCTCGCGGTTATTGGAAACTGGGCATTTTCCACGGGCTGGAAAGCCCAGGTTTTGGTAAATGGCGAGAGAACCATTCACAGGAATGTTCTGATGAAAACATTTTGCAAAAGCTTTGGGGGGAAATCGCCGTCCCCAAAATCGGCCCATTTTAACCCTGCAAAATGGGAACAACAGGGAAACAGCTGTGGTTTTTTCCACCTCACCCCCAAGGCCAGGCTTGTTGTGTTTAACAACCCAGTACTCAGCCGCCCAAACACCCTGGGATGTGACGCTCCCCAGCTGCAATTTCCAGTCTATCTACTCACCGTACTGCTCTGGCCCCATTGCCACAGCTCACGAGGTATTTACCCTCCTAACTCCCTGTGAGGCAGGACAATTATCCTCATTACATGGGTGGGGAAACTGAGGCACGGGCTTGCGATGTGCCTTATCCAGACTCACACAGGAAGGCTGAGGCAGAGCAGAGAATTCATCTCATAGCGACCAAGTCCCGGGCTAGGTATGTAACCACTGGGCCACCCGTCCATGCAAGATGCCAACTGCAGTTCTGTGCAGAAACTCTACTGAACTCAGAGCTGGGCATCTCTCTCCCTCTGGACATGTCTCAGCACAGTGGGGCTGCCTGGGGCCGACCAGCCCTAGAGGATGTTGGGTCCCCATAGGCCGAGCCAGGCAGCCAAGTAGCTCTGCCCTGCTCCTCCCCAGCCCCTACCTGAGTCCAGACAGTACGTGCGTTTCTGGTCCACGTCGTAGTTTCTGGTCAGAGAACACCAGGGCCTCCCGCTGGCGTCCCCAGCTGCCGTGCAGCCCAGGTAGGTCCGGTTCTGGTAGGTGAACGGGAAGGCGCAGAGAGCCATGGAATTGCCAGCCAGTACTGGGGAGACAGAGAGAGGGGAGGGGGCCATGTGGTGCAGTGGTTAAGTCACTGCATTCAGAGCCAGGACTCCTGGGTTCCCTGCTGGGGACCTTGGGCAAGTCACTTCCCCTTTCTGTGCCTGTCGCCTCTCCTGCCCGTAGGTCAGTTAGACTGTGAGCAATTTGCGGCAGGGACTGGCGCTCACTATGTGTCTGTGCAGCGACGGGGCCCTGACCTCGGTTGGGTTCAGTGCAGCACCTGGCACAACGGGGCCTGGTGACAACAGAGGCCCATCGGGGAGTCACTCCAGTGGGTCAGCAGTGCCCGTCAGGCCTGGCGTACTCACTACACCTCACACACCTGGCAGAATCTGCAGCTAACCGGCGTCACGGGCAGATCACGTACAAACAGACAATATGCTGATCCCGAAAATCATTGCATGGGGTGTGTACAAAGAGTTACAAAGAGGGGCTGGAATGATGTTCCTCAGATGTGTTTGGCAAGCAATGAATAAGCCCTAGAGTAAGAAACGGGCTTTTGCTTCTCTGATCAGCCTGCTCCTCACGCAGAGACAATACCAGTCCCTTTACAGCTAAGGTAAACAAAGCCATCAAGTTACCAAGCGTGGGAAAAGACATCCCGGCCTCTGCACCCCAGCATAAGAAAGAAACTTTGGCTGGGCCCACTTTGCACAGAACACATTGCAAAGGTTTGCAGGGCTATAAAAAGGAGAGAGAAACCCATGAGGTTATCCATGACTGGACAGATACAAGAGGCTGGGGCTCCTGGACCTCTGTGAAAAGTGGATCCTTCAGCCAAAGCAGTGATGTCTCTGGGAACTGAGCACAAGTGAGAAACCTGGTTAGGCGAAGATTATAACTGGCTGAAATTCAGTTCTAGCCTGAGAAGCGTATTTCTGCTGGTGTTTGTTTGTGACTGTTTCTGTCCTTATTCCTTCGGCTTGCGTCACGTGAACCTGTGTCCTTTACTTCATAAACTTGTCTTACTTTTACAACAGACCCACTCGGTGCTTGGGTTGATGTCAGGTGTTTCTCACCATAAGTTATCAGGCAAACACTCCATTAGTGGCAGTATGTGAGGATGTACCAGCCTGACCCCAGCCCCCTGACTGTCTAGTTCAAATCCTTCTCTGGGAGGGACCCCTGTGCTGTTATATTTATAAAACCCCAGAGCCACTTTATACGCCATGCCTAGGACATGGGGCTGCCTCACCCCGCTGAGCTCCCGGGCACAGTTTGGGGTAGGAAGCTGTATGGGCAGATTCAGCCCCACACATTCAGCAATGGGGACTCTGGCCCCTAAAATCAGGAGGTTGTTAACAAACAGCGGGAGGGTCTTCTCATTCCCTGGCTGGTTCCTGGACCATTCTCCCAATCCCAGCTTCTCCCTGCAGCCCCAAGGGGCAGAAACCTCTTTTCACCATTTAAACCAAAGCCTGAGTTTCTCCCATAGTCACAGGACTCCAGGAGCTGAGGTTTAACAAGCACATGGCGCTGCCTTTATATTCTGGGTTTGCCCAGCACCTAGCATAGTGCGGTCCCAAGCTATGTCTGGGGCACCTAGTGCTACCGTAATACACCTAATAAATAATGTACAGCACCTAGCACCCTGGGATCCTGGCCATGAGTGGGGTTTCTAGGCCCTACCATGGCACACCTAATACATAATAAGACTAATGAGAAATGTGGGGAGACTCGGGATAAACCCGCTAGAGCTACCAGGGCTGGGAACGGGGTCTGGCGTCTCTGCTCAAGCATCTCGGGCCGAAATATCCTCAGCAGCGTCACCCGGCGACCGGACATGCCTGCACCGGGAGGAGGGTGCGGTGGGGTTCCCGGCTGGGATTCCACTGGGGTGGCTGTGAGGTAAGTGGCCCCCAACCACCCTGCACTGATCCCTGCCCCGTGCCCCACGCTGCCCGTCCTTACGGGTGTCAGGGCAGTAGCTCCAGCGCCGGTCCCGGTCGTAGTTCCCAGTGGTGGCACACCAGAACCTGCGTGGCTTGGCGGCCTCGTCGGTGCAGGTGTAGAACGCCCGGCCCCGGTACACGAAGGGGAAGACGCAGGGCTGGCCGCCCGTGTTGCCTCCATACTCTGGGAGGGGAGAGACAGGGACAAAGAGGTGTCATCGCGGCGTGGGGGGCTCTGCAGGGCTGCTCTCATTGCTACGCCCCTGGGGAGCCAGAGACTGTCCCTGCCCCAGAGAGCTTGCAAACAAAAGACAGGAGGGGAAACTGAGGCACGGTGAGGTGAAAGAAGTAGGCTTTCACCCCAACCCACCCTCCCCTCCATTAGCACAGCAGTGCCCACCTGGAGGGATTGGAGCATCCCCGTGGGGGGCTGGCTGTGCCACTGACCCCCATCCCTCCCACATGTCCCCTCCATGACAGTGGTTGCATCCTACCTGATCTTAGCCCTGGCAGGATCTGAGAACAGTCCATCGCCCAGGGATCCTGGCGCTCTGGGGACGTTCTCTGAGGTCTTTGCTGAGATTCCTAAGCAACATCCCCTCTATTTCACCCCTGCCCAGCCGGCCTCTGGGCGTCACAGGCTGAGGCTGGGCAGGGCTGTGCCCGTCCCAGTATCTGCAGCATGTTCCCACCTCGCTAAAGCCGCTGCCCTCAGCTGCGTGGCACAGGCAGGACACACGGCGCCGGGGACCAATGCACATGGTTACTACAGACAAGTATTGCTGTAGCGTCCAGAGACCCAGCCGAGATCAGGCCCCGGGCTGCTGGCCGCGGCACAGACATAGTGGAAGTGGATCTGGGTAAAATATTTTTGAGCGAATCTTTTTTTCAGTGAAAAATGCTAATTCGGGTCGACCAAAATGTTTTACAACTTTGTGTCCACCACAGCAGGTTGATTCTGTTGGGCAAAAAAACCCTACAAAATTTCCCTTTAGAACATAAGAACAGCCATACTGGGTCAGACCAAAGGGCTATCCAGCCCAGTATCCTGTCTTCCAACAGTGGCCAATGCCAGGTGCCTCAGAGGGAATGAACAGAACAGGTAATCATCAAGTGATTCATCCCCAGTCACCCATTCCCAGCTTCTGGCAAATAGAGGCTAGGGACACCATTCCTGCCCATCCTGGCTAATAGCCATTGATGGACCTATCCTCCATGAATGTATCTAGTTCTTATTTTGAACCCTTTTATGGTCTTGGCCTTCACAACATCCTCTGGCAAGGAGTTCCACAGGTTAACTGTGCATTGGGTGAAGAAATACTTCCCTTTGTTTGTTTTAAACCTGCTGCCTAGTAATTTCATTTGGTGACCCCTAGTTCTTGTGTTATGAGAAGGAGTAAATAATACTTATTCACTTTCTCTACAACAGTCATGATTTTATAGACCTTATTCATATCCTCCCTTAATCATCTCTTTTCCAAGCTGAAATTTCCTTTCATTTTATTTTTTAAAGTAAAAAGTTTAAAAAAATGCTTGAAAAGAAACAATTTTTTCAACCTGAAAGGATTGGGGTTTTTTTAACTTTTTGATTCACCAGAAATTTCAAACATTTTTTTGTTTGTTTGCATGGACAGAAAGGATGTTTTTGTTGAGTTTGGGATGAGGAAAGAACGATAGATGCTCCTGTGCATGGAAAGACAGACAGCAACTGAGTGATCGGTAAGTCCAGCACATAGTGAACTATTGCCCTAGAAAAATTTGGAAAGTTATTTGGAGTGGGGACAATTTCCTTGTAGCAAATAGGTTTCTGTTGCTTAGAGCCTGAGTGGGGGGCGGTGGGGGGGTGGACGAGATGGGTCACACCCAGGGACATCTTCACTGGCTCTGTTTCTCTCTGCTTCTCACCTTTTCATTTCAACAAAAAATCCCACCTTCCACCCCTAGAGTGTGGTGAAAACCTCAAAATAGTGAACTGAGTGTGACCAACACAGTGACCCTGCCTGAGTCTGCAGAGAGCCTGAGCCTGTTGCTGTGAGAGAGGAGAGCTGCTCCAAGCGTGACCAACACAGCAAGGCTGCCTGAATCTGCTGAGAGCCTGAGCCCATCGCCCCGAGAGCGGGGAGCTACCTCTGGCATAACCGACCCTGCCTGAATCAGCAGGGAGCCTGAAACCACAGCTGGGAGAGGTGCAAACGGCCCTGTTCCCCTCAGTCCAGCCCCCTGGGATCTGCGATTGTGCAGTCACAAGATGTGGCATTTTTCCAGGGTGCCAAGGGGCTGAAGGGTTTTGCCACAGGATTTGGTGTCTGGCTGGAGCTGGCCCCTGCTATGGCATTTCCCACGGGGGAGACTTTGGGCACCCCCTGATTTCAGCCCTGAACATTCAGATACAGAGGAGCCAATTCCTGGCTCAAAGCGTCTGCCCACGGCCTCCCAGTGGGGAGACTGTCAAGGGCCCCGAAGCACCATTCGTTGCGTGATCCACCTCCCACCATGCAACAAAGGAGTGTGGGACGTGCGTGATGGGTTCCCGGCAGTTCTGTGGCCAGACACCCTGGGATTCTGGCCCTGAAGAGGGAGCGTGGGGAACCAGAGGGTGCCCCCTGCCCCTGGGACGAAGGGGGGACACCCCAGCCCTCACCCGTCTCATAGCAGCGCTTCCAGCGGGAGTCCTGGTCGTAGTTGGCGGTGGTGGCGCACCACAGTGTCCACTTGGCCCAGCTCCCGTCCCAGGTGCACGTGGGGTATGATCGCCCCTGGTAGATGAAGGGGAAGACGCAGGCGGCGCAGTCTGAAACGGGGAGAGGGGGCGGGTCAGAGACAGACAGAGTGACAGGAAGCACAGAGCACTGGGGGTGCGGGGCTGGTCTCTGCTGGGGGAACACGGGGTGGGGGCTGGTCTCTGCTGGGGGGAACACGGGGTGGGGGCTGGTCTCTGCTGGGTGGAACACGGGGTGGGGGCTGGTCTCTGCTGGGGGGAACACGGGATGGGGGCTGGTCTCTGCTGGGGGAACACGGGATGGGAGCTGGTCTCTGCTGGGTGGAACACGGGGTGGGGGCTGGTCTCTGCTGGGGGGAACACGGGATGGGGGCTGGTCTCTGCTGGGGGGAACACGGGGTGGGGGCTGGTCTCTGCTGGGGGGAACACGGGGTGGGGGCTGGTCTCTGCTGGGTGGAACACGGGGTGGGGGCTGGTCTCTGCTGGGGGGAACACGGGGTGGGGGCTGGTCTCTGCTGGGGGGAACACGGGGTGGGGGCTGGTCTCTCCTGGGGGGAACACGGGGTGGGGGCTGGTCTCTGCTGGGGGGAACACGGGGTGGGGGCTGGTCTCTGCTGGGGGGAACACGGGGTGGGGGCTGGTCTCTGCTGGGGGGAACACGGGGTGGGGGCTGGTCTCTCCTGGGGGGAACACGGGGTGGGGGCTGGTCTCTGCTGGGGGGAACACAGGGTGGGGGCTGTGCCAGGAAAAGCCCAAAGGGGGGGTCTGGGCTGTGCCAGGCGGATCTCGGAGGACAGGACAGGAGGCTCGGTCAGTGCCTGGCGGAAGATGCGACTAGCAGTTGTTCTCAGTGTTTCAACATCACCCGTGTGCTGCGTCCATCCCCAGCACCTCCTGCTCAGCCGTGCTCTGGGGTCCCATCTGCCAGGGAAACACGCTTGCTCCCAGCCCTGCCTCCATGGGAGGCCCCTGGACACCCGTGCCCCCCCCCACACACACACACACGATGGGCAATGAAGGGCAGGACACCCGCCACCCCCTATACTGGCCTCCCCAACCTCACCCAGGTGGCTCCACATCATGCTACGTCTCACCTTCCAGCGCCCTGCAGACGGGCAGGAGCAGCCAGCCCCAGGCCAGGAGCCTGACACCAGACGGCAACATCCCAGCCTGCACGGAGCCTGCTACAGCCAGAGATGCTGCTCCTCCCCAGAGCCTGCTGCAGCCTCCGCAGTGCCGCCGTCTCTATCGCTCCCAGCTGCATGGCGCAGGGCGTCTGCTCTGGAACCTGCTGAGCAGGTTCTACCGGGCAGGGCGGCTCCTTCTCCCTGCCCGAGTCCCACGCTCGCTGCGGCCACAGCTGGAGACGGAGCTGGGGCATGATTAAGCTGTGATCCAGACTGGCCCTTCCGATGCTCTCACCCCTCCTGGCACCTACATCCCACCCCTGTTAAACCTGCATGAGAACAATAGGAAATAAGAACGAAAGAAATACTTGTGGCACTTTAGAGACTAACAAATTTATTTCAGCGTAAGCTTTCGTGGGTTAGAACCCACTTCATCGGATGCATGGAATGAAACATACAGTAGACAGATATTTATACAGTCAGAGAAACATGATAAGGTGGAAGTGCGTAAACCAACCTTAAGAGGCTAATTAATTGAGAGGAACCATAACAGCAGGGGAAGAAAAACCTTTGAAGTGATAAACAAGATGGCCATTGTGGACAGTTGACACACTGATGTCAGTTGACACACAACTGTCCACAATGGCCATCTTGTTTATCACTTCAAAGGTTTTTCTTCCCCTGCTGTTATGGTTCCTCTCAATTAATTAGCCTCTTAAGGTTGGTATTCGCACTTCCACCTTATCATGTTTCTCTGACTGTATAAATATCTGTCTACTGTATGTTCCATTCTATGCATCCGATGAAGTGGGTTCTAACCCACGAAAGCTTATGCTGAAATAAATTTGTTAGTCTCTAAGGTGCCACAAGTATTTCTTTCGTTCTTATTTTCTTTTTGCTGACACAGACTAACACGGCTACTACACTGAGAACAATAGGGCGCCCATGTGATTTATTTTAGTGATATGGTAGTGACACTTCCAGGGGACACCCCAGGTTGTGAGGCACTTTTCAACCACCCGCCTTTAGTTTGTGTATGCCTGATGGGTGTCAGCTCCCTAATTTCACAGGCAGTCCAAGCACTCACCTCTCAGCCTACACAGGCCCCGCTATCTCTCTGTAGGTTGGCAGTCAGCACACTCCGCCCCTCGAGTCCTCCAAGCATCCCCCTGGAGCCCCTGTTCCCCTGGATGCTCACGGTATTCGCAGACTCACTGGTCCCAAAAGAACAGTGCACCCCAGCATACCAGTTCCACCTCACCGCTTAACACACAGCACGTCAGCATGTTTGTAGTGAAACCAAGTATACATTTCTTGAACAAAGGGATGGAGATTCTACCAGTAGCAAGTATCGGAAACAAATGGCAACCAACATATATAATAAAACCACAACATGCATTCTAGAGCCTCGATTTATTTAGCGAGATACTTTGATGAGCAACCCTCATATGAAGTCCCTCCACCATTCCACAGCCCCACGTGGCTGTGAGCTTCCATTCGTGGGGCAAGTCGTTCCCCCATGACGGAAGATGCTGTGCGGTTTCTTGCATTACCTGGTAGACCCCCTGCCAATTGCTTTGTTCCTATAGGCAGAGGTGCCGAATTTCCCAGTTCCCGGGGGGTGCTCGACCCCCACTCTGCCCCAGGCCCCATCCCTACTCCACCTCTTCCCCCAAGCCCCCACCCCTACCTCGCCTCTTCCTGCCTCTCCTCTCCCAGTGTCTCCTGAATGCCACTGAACAGCTGATTACAGTGGTTGGTAGGTGCTGGGAGAGAGGGGTAGGACCAGGAACTGAGTGGCAGGGTTGCCGGTGAATGCTGAGCCAGGGCCTATGCCTGTAGCTTCTCCCTCTTGTAAGCAGTAGCATAGCCGAGGGGGGAGCAGGGGGAGCAGCCGCTCCCCCACTGAGCAGAAGCGGCGCCGTTTTTGTGCTCCAACACCTTTTGCTCCTGCGCTGCAGCCGGAGCGGAGCTTTTTTTTTTTGCTCCCGGCGCCTTTTTTTAGCTCCGCTCCCCCTGTGCTCTAAACCTGGCTACGCCACTGCTTGTAAGTGTCACAATGTTTTGATGAGCATCAGGGTCATTATGCAAACAACCCACCACTGGGAAGCGGACCGTACACAGTGAGCAGACAGAGAGAGAAACGTTAGTTACCCGCGCCTGAAAGCAACCGGTCCGAGACACGGTGACGGGCTTTACCTTAAGAACATAATTTTCAGTACAGATACGTGACGCCTTAAATATTATCCGTACACACGTTTCACAATGATTATGGTGACCAGGGGGCCGCTGGCTCTCAATAGAGACCTCACACGCCACCCTTTGGTAATTCATGATGCATATATCTGTCCCAGGGGATCCTTGTAAAATTCTGTGCACCCCCACTCCACAGGTCCTCTGCCAGCTGGCAATAAAGGGACCCTGGGCTCCAATAGTTATACTGGTATAAACCCTAGTGTGGGTGCCATTATACTGGGATAAAGGTGCCTTATACTGGTATAGCTTATTCGCCTTCCTGCATGGGAATAACCATCCCAGTATAAAGCGCTGTGTACCTATATAACTATGTCCACACTGTGGGGGGGCTTGTGAGCCTCATAATCAAGATCCAAGGCTTTTGGGTCAAGACAAGGCCTGCAGGTGTTAGCCACCCTATTTCAACTTTGGGTGCCTAGAGGCTCTTGAAAAATCCCAGGCTAGGTGACTAGCCTGAGGTCACACTGGAAATCGGTGGCAGAGCGTTTGCAATCGGAAGCCCTTCTCTGCTTCGCTTACAGGGGGAAACCCACTGGGGTTTCATGAGATTGCCGAGTGCTTCCTGAATCTCTTTGTTCCTCAAGCTGTAAATCAGCGGGTTGAAGAGTGGGGTTAGAACCGCATAGATCACCGCCACCACCTTGTCATGGTAGGAAGGCCGGCTTTGTGCTGGGCGGATGTACATAAAACCAGTGGTGCCGAAAAAGGCCAGGACCACGGTCAGGTGAGAGGCGCAGGTGGAGAAGGCCTTTCGCCGCCCTGCCGAACCCCGGATCTTGATGACAACGCTCAGGATCTTCACGTAAGAGAAGAGGATGAGGGCGGCGGGACCGAGGATGACGAAGGCGTGGAGCGCGAAGTCTGTGGTGGTGCTGGTGGACACATCCGCGCAGGCCAAGCGGAGCAGGGAGGGGAAGTCGCAGAAGAGGTGCTCTATGCGGCGCGCCCCGCAGAGGGGCAACGTGGAGAGCAGGATGATTTCGGGCACAGGCCACGTAAAGCCACACGCCCAGCACCCTGACGCTAGCCAGAGGCAACTCTTGGGGGTCATGGCGGATGGGTAGTGCAAAGGCTTGCAGATGGCCAAGTATCGGTCGTAGGCCATTGCCGTGAGCAAACAGGCCTCCGTAATGCCCAACGCATGGAAGAAATACACCTGCAAGAGGCATCCCTCATAGGAGATGGGCTTCCTGCTGTCCAGGAGGTTGGCCAGCATCTTGGGGATGGTCACTGTGGTATACCACACCTCCAAGAAAGACAGGATGGCCACAAAATAATACATGGGGACGTGAAGATGCGGGTTGGCCCGGATAAGCATCACAATGACAGCGTTGCCACCAAGAATGAGTACGTAGGTGAAGAGCAGGAGGCTAAAGAGCAGGAGGTGAAAGCGCTCGAGATCTGGGAACCCCACCAGGAAAAACTCCACTTCCCAGGTCTCGTTGGAGGCTTCCATGTCCCCCGCTGAGCTGATCTGTAACGACAGCAAGGTAATAATAGCAATACCTAGCGCTTTTCCTCGGTAGGACCCAGTTGTCCTGTGTTCTGGTCCCGCCCGCTAGCTACTGGGAAAAAACAATGTGGAAATAAGTTTTTGGCATCAGGTTAGAGCACAGTGCACAGGTACCAGCTTCTTCTGGGCCTCCAGTGGGAGCTCAACCCCGCCCCCCACTCTGCCCCCACCCAACCTCCCCTACCCCCAAGCTCCCACACCCGCCCTCCCCTTCTACCCAGTTCCACCTCCTCCCGCTCCCCCCCCAACTCCTGTGCGCCTCCTGCATTCCACGGAACAGCTGATTGGTGCTGGGAGGGAAGGAGTTGATTGGGGAGGCTGCCGGTGGATGGGAGGTGCTGGCGGGGGGAGAGCTTGGCTGACAGTGGGTGCTGAGCACCCACTAATTTTTTTCTATGGGTGCTCCAGGAGTTGGTGCCGACGCCACAGTATTATAAAGGGGCATTTTGCAGACTCATAGACGTGTAGGATTCGAAGAGACCCCGAGAGGTCCTCTAGTCCAGTCCCCTGCATTCAGACCGTTTCTGCCCCCCGCAGGTGGAGCGGAGACTTGAGCTAGCCCTGACCGCTGGGCTACAAGTTATAAGGCAGAACCTTCCCCTGTATTTTGGGTAAGCTCTCCTACAGGGGCCCGATCCGGTGGGTGAGCTCGGAGCACACTTGCAGGATTGGGCCCCTCCCATGTGTTAGGCAGAGGAACACCCGTCTGCCCCGTTTGCGAATCGCTCTGGGGCCCCGGCAGCCCGACACCTGGCATGGGGCTGTCGTGCAGAGGCACGAAGGCAGGGACAGGGAGGTTTGACTGCAAGCGTTTTGGTGCCAGGCAAGTTTTAGCACCTGTGAAGTGCATTGAGGCCTGAGCCTGGGAGTTAGGTGCCTCAAATGGGCGGCGAGGTTCCTAAATCCTTTTGTGAATCCAGCCCTAAGTGACCAGCCCACGGCCATACACTATGCAGATGAGTCAGTGGTTGGGGAAGCAGTGTGGACTAGTGCCCAGACATGGGACTCAGCAGCCCTGGGATCTATTCCAGTGCTCGGCTGGTGATCAGGTGGCAGTCGCGTCCCCTTGTTGTGCCTCAGTTTCCCCATTTGTAGAAGGGGCATAATGATACTCACCTCCTTGATAAACCACGTTGAGATCCGTGGATGAAAGAGCTGCATATTATTAGCATCAGTCCAGTCCACATTTTTCATGCCATGTAAAATGAATCTCTTAATTTAGGAGGGGAAAAAAGAGGAATTAAGGGACTGGAAAAGAGACAACTAAGGGGGGATATGATAAAGGTCTATAAAATCATGACTGTTGTGGAGAAAGTAAATAAGGAAGCGTTATTTACTTTGTCTCACAACACAAGAACTAGGGGCCACCAAATGAAATTACTAGGCAGCAGGTTTAAAACAAACAAAAGGAAGTATTTCTTCACACCACTCACAGTCAACCTGTGGAACTCCTTGCCAGAGGATGTTGTGAAGGCCAAGACTATAACAGGGTTCAAAAAAGAACTGGATAAGTTCATGGAGAATAGGTCCATCAATGGCTATTAGCCAGGATGGGGAAGGATGATGTCCCTAGCCTCTGATTGCCAGAAGCTGGGAATGGGCGACAGGGGATGGATCACTTGATGATTACCTGTTCTGTTCATTCCCTCTGAAGCACCTAGCACTGACCACTGTCAGAAGACAGGATACTGGGCTAGATTGACCCTTGGTCTGACCCAGTGTGGCCGTTCTTATGTTCTTATGACTGATTTTTTCCCCCTGCTCTGCACCTTGTGTAGTCTTTACATGTGTGCAAAGGGGGGTATTTTACACAAGTGTAAATGATCACACAAAGTGCAAGGCAGATGCCCAGCAGTTATTCATCGATTTCAAGGCCAGAAAGGATCACGGCAATCATCTAGACTCACCCCCAATATGACACAGGCCAGAGAATTGCCCCCACAATAATTCCTGAGCAGAAAAACATCCCATCTGGATTTTAAAACGGCCAGTGATGGAGAATCCACCACAGCCCTTGGTAAGTAGTCCCAATTGTTAATTACTCCCTGTTAAAAATGGACCCCTTATTTCCAGTCTGAATTTGTCTAGCTTCAACTTCCAGCCATCAGACGCTATATTGAAGAGCCCGTTATTAAATGTTTGTTCCCCGTGGAGGTACTGATAGACTAGGATGAAATCACCTTTGCTTAGCTAAACAGATAGAGGTCATAGAATCTCAGGGTTGGAAGGGACCTTAGAAGGTCATTTAGTCCAACACGCTGCTCAAAGCAGGACCAATCCCTAATTTTTGCCCCAGATCCCTAAGTGGCCCCCTGAAGGATTGAACTCACAAGCCTGGGTTTAGCAGGCCAACGCTCAAACCACTGAGCTATCCCTCCCAGAGCTTTGAGTCTGGCACGCCGAGGCGGGTTTTCCAACCCCTGGCTCTGCTCTGACCCTTCTCCAATTTATCAACATCCTCCTTGAATTGTGGGCACCAGAACTGCTCCCACTTGATATTCCCCTGTTGATGCATCCCAGGATCGCATTCGCTGTTGTGGCCACTGGAAGCTCGTGTTCAGCTGATTATCCCCCACAACCCCCAAATCTTTTCCAGAGTCGCTGCTCCCCAGGGTGAAGTCCCCCATCCTGTCCCTATGGCCTGCATTCTGGGTTCCTAGAAGTATGGATTAAAACGCACACCATTGACTTGCCCCCAGTTTACCAAGCGATCCGTATCGCTCTGACCCGTCCTCTTCGTTATTGACCACTCCCCCAAGTCATGTGTCATCTGCAAACTTTTTCAGTGATGATTTTATGGGCCCTTCCCGGTCCTTGATGCAAATGTTGATGTTACTGACGCTCAGTCTCAGGCCATAAACAAACTATCACAAAAGGCCCCAAAAGGTTCTGTGTTTTCACCCACTTCTAATGCATCGGGGCATAGGACCGGCTCTGTTCCAGCCCTGTGGTCCCTGTGGGTGTGTCTGCACAGCGAAGGGAAAGCTGCACCTAGCATGCGCCAGCCAACGCTTGTGGGGCTCAGGCTGCGGGGCTGTTTCATTGCTGTGCAGATTTCCAGGCTCTGGCTGGAGTCTGGGATGTAGGATCCTGCTGGGTGGGAGGTTTCCAGAGCTCGGTCTCCGGCCCAAATCTGGAAATCTACACAACGATAAAACAGCCCTGCAGCCTGAGCCCCATGAGCCCGAGTCAGCTGGCACGGGCCGGCCGTGGGTGCCGTGAACACACACCCGACGTTCCCAGTAAAGGAAGCTTGAATAGAAAGGAAGCTTGAATAGAAAGGATCCCAAGATCTCATCTCTGCCGGTACGTACCTGGCATCAGATAGAGCTACTTGTCCCTCCAACCTCTAGAAAAGAAATCAACGACATTGCCAAGGAAGGAGGAATATAATTTCTTCCAAACAGCCCCAGAGATACCAACCGATAATTGTTGCTGGGATTTTTACTCCCTGGTGGACAGGCTTTCCCGAAGGAAATAAACTCGCTCTGGATTGGAGATGGAAAACAGATCATTTTAAAATAGAAACAAGGCCAGGAAGGAATTGGGTACTGTTCTGTCGGTAAACATTGAACCTTATTTTCCAGAAAATATTGACTTGTTTCCATTCTGGGAGTGTGACAGGCTGCCCTCTTGGCCGGCACAGGGAGATCTGAAGAGGGGACCCTCGAAGCTAAGTCTGGGAGGCTCTACAGGCTGAGCTAGAGAAGAATGGCTCTTTGTTTGGGGCTGAGATGGACTCATCTATTCTGAGGAGAAGCACAGAGTGCGGAGAGTCATAATACACATGCAGTATAATTT
Organism: Macrochelys suwanniensis; assembly: GCA_033296515.1. NCBI lineage: Eukaryota > Metazoa > Chordata > Testudines > Chelydridae > Macrochelys > Macrochelys suwanniensis. The sequence goes on from CM065800.1 coordinate 13,821,992, forward strand.
CTCAATAACAGAATTTTGTAGATTGTGCATAAAATGCTGACTGGTAATTACAGGAAGGCAGCTGATATCAGTTTGAGTACATAAGAGCAGCCATATTGGGTCACACCAAAAGTCCATCTAGCCCAGTAACCTGTCTCGACAGTGGCCAATGCCAGATGCCCCAGAGGGAATGAACAGAACAGCTAATCCTCCATGAATTTATCTAGTTCTTTTTTGAACCCTGTTATAGTCTTGGCCTTCACAACATCCTCTGGCAAGGAGTTCCACAGGTTGCCTGTGTGTTGTGTGGAAAAACCACTCCCTTTTGTTTCTTTTAAACCTGCTGACTATTAATTTTATTTGGTGGCCCCTAGTTCTTGTGTTATGAGAAGGAAGACACCCTCCAGTGCCTCCCCCTCCCATCAGTGGCAGGCCCCACCGGTCAGCTCGTGCCCGCCCCTCCCAGTGCCTCCCGTCCACTGCCATCAGCTCTTTGTCGGTGAGCCAGAGGCCCTGGGGGGAGGGGAAGGAGTGGGGGGGAAGAGGTGGGGCCTGGGTGACGCATGGCCCAGATGCTGGGAGTGCAAGGGGCAGGACCAGCCCCTTCCAGACGCTGCCCTGCAGCCCTGCGCTGGCGGCTGCCTGAGACAGACTTGCTGGGGAAGTGACTTCAGCTCCCTGCCTGGGCACGGGTGCTGGGGTCCCCGGCAGCTGGGCGGGGAGCGGAAGCTGCCTCCTGCCCAGACAGGCTCTCCAGGCAGCTCCCGGGCAGGGCTGCAGAGCAGCGACCGGGAAGGGCCGGCATTAAAAGCGGAATATAATGACTGACGCTCCTGGGTCCCCCCGCAGGAGATGTGAGACATGAGTGATGCCCGTGCTCGGGCTAAACACTTTCCACTCTCTGGCTGCCCTCGTGTTTCAGTGTTGGTGGGACTGTTTATCTGCCCAGTGGATTTGTTCATAAGGGGACTTGTGATAAAGTGCAATGGTTTCGTGTGTGCTTCTGGGGTCTCTCATTCTAACGAGAATAATCATATGAATCAAGCACTTCATCAAGCATTCGCGCTATCAGCAAGGCTACAGGTCACCTAGCAGGTGGTGCCCGAATCTGGAATCTTGTGTTCTGCCACCCGCCTGCTGTCGCTGTGTTAAAGCACTTTGTGGTCTGCTGATGAAAAGCGCTCGGTAAGAGCGAGGTCTGTCATAGAATCTCAGGGTTGGAAGGGACCTCAGGAGGTCATCTAGTCCAACCCCCTGCTCAAAGCAGGACCAACCCCAACTAAATCATCCCAGCCAGGGCTTTGTCAAGCCTGACCTTAAAAACCTCTAAGGAAGGAGATTCCACCACCTCCCTAGGTAACCCATTCCAGTGCTATAGAATCATGGTTATTACTGCCGGCAGGCTCAGTCATTGCTAGCAGAATCACTGACCTCTCTGTGTCCTGGCCCCTGGAGGGGAGTAGCAAGCAATACCGTGCTAAGCTGGGTTAGCTAGAGGTGGGGGCTTCTATTTGGGGGTTGTTATTAATTTCATTTTCCAGGGTTTATGTTGAGCAATGTTGAGGTCTGCGTCGTATACCCCTAATTCATAGGGATTATGTGCATGGCATTAATGTGATGTGCATCTTATCTAATCTGGACAGGGATTAGATAAGGCAACTGCAGCGTAGTCTAATCTAATCTATCTATCTATCTATCTATGGGTGTTGGGATGTCAATGAACGTACAATGCTCCTCCTTCACTTCTGAAAACAGAACTTGTCAGAGCAAAGGTGCATGCATACTTTGTACCAAGTGCAGACAGGAAGTTTCTTCGTGCCCCTTACTGTTTGGCATTTAATTTTCAAAATGAAGGACGGGAAAATACGTGGAGGGACCAGAGGCAAAGCTAGCACCAGCTGGCTAATTAACTTTAAATTTAAGTGACGTGAACAGCTCTGTGTAACTTGTAAACAGCCAGGCTACAAAAGATAGCTGGTTGAAGGTTATGACAAAGTCAGGAGGGAGGGACAGCTCAGTGGTTTGAGCATTGGCCTGCTAAACCCAGGGTTGTGAGTTCAATGCTTGAGAGGGCCATTTAGGGCAAAAATCTGTCAGGGGACAGTACTTGGTCTTGCTAGTGAAGGCAGGAGACTGGATTTGATGACCTTTCAAGGTCCTTCCAGTTCTAGGAGGTTGGCATATCTCCATTTCTCTTTTCCAGAGTGCAACTATGGGACTGCTGAGCCCTCCGAACGCACCAAACTTAGCTACTTCTCACACTGTGATGCCAATGTCAAGCTACAAACCTCTGGCAGGCTCTGCACTTACACAGCCATCCAGGCAGTGAAACAAGAATGATCTCCCAGCCACTCACGAACCATCAATAGGCAGGCTCCAGTCAGCTCATTTGGAATACTGTGTGCAGTTCTGATCTCCCATGTTTAAGAAGGATGAATTCAAACTGGAACAGGTACAAAGAAGGATGATCCGAGGAATGGAAAACCTGTCGTATGAAAGGAGACTCAAGGAGCTTGGTTTGTTTACCTTAACCAAAAGAAGGCTGAGGGTAGATATGATTGCTCTCTTTAAATATATCAGAGAGATAAATACCAGGGAGGGAGAGGAATTATTTAAGCTCAGTACCAATGTGGACACAAGAACAAATGGATATAAACTGGCCATCAGGAAGTTTAGACGTGAAATTAGACGAAGGTTTCTAACCATCAGAGGAGTGAAGTTCTGGAACAGCCTTCCAAGGGAAGCAGTGGGGGCAAAAGACCTATCTGGCTTCAAGATTAAGCTAGATATGTTTATGGAGATGGGTTGATGGGATAACATGATCTTAGTCAAAGGTCAATTAATTGCCATCAGTGGTAAATAGGACCAATGGTCAATGATGGGATGTTAGAAGTTGCTACAGAGAACTTTTTCCTGGGTGTCTGGCTGGTGAGTCTTGCCCACATGCTCGGAGTTCAGCTGATCGCCATATTTGGGGTAGGGAAGGAATTTTCCTCCAGGGTAGATTGGCAGAGGCCCTGGAGGTTTTTGCCTTCCTCTGCAGCATGGGGCACGGGTCACTTACTGGAGGATTCTCTGTATCTTGAAGTCGTTAAACCATGATTTGAGGACTTCAATAGCTGAGACATAGGTGAGAGGATTATTCCGGGATTGGGTGGGTGAGATTCTGTGGCCTGCATTGTGCAGGAGGTCAGACTAGATGATCATAATGGTCCCTTCTGACCTTAAAGTCTATGAGTCTATGAACTCCCCGCAGCTCCCCAGCCTGGCCCCCCAGAACCGTACCATCTTGCCCTGGTCAGAAGCCTGGCCAGTGTAAGTTCATTACCTAGTTTGCCCTTCCCTCGATGTGGAGAGGACACACACTAGTCTTTCTAAGCTGAACTGAGATTTCCCAAGCACTTCAACCAAAGCACACTGATTTAGGCAAAATATAAAATAGGTTTATTAACTACAGAAAGATTGAGTTTAAGTGATAAGTGGTGGGCAGAAAGGTCAGTGATAATTACCTTAAGAACATAACAAGAACATAATGTCTTCTAAATCCTAAACTTTTAGACTTAAGCAAGAGCTGAATCAAGCAGTGTTTCACCACAACAGATGGTCCAAGCAGATTACAGTCCCCCAATACACAGATTGGACCCTTTTCCAGCCTGGGACCAAACTTCCCCAGTTCAAAGCCTTTGTCTTCCAGACATGCTTCCAGTGTTGAGATGAGGGCGGGGGGGCAGGAGAGAGGCCAAATGATGGTGTCACTGTCTCTTCTTTTATACCTTCTTCCAGCTGCTAAAAAGCCCCTTGCTGCGACGTGGAGGTCAGGCAATCCCCATTGGTCAAGAGGTCTCCATTCATGCCTGCCTTCTCTGGGATAGTGGATTGGGTGTGAATAAGCCATTAACAACTGTCATAAACATAGAGATAAGAGCAACATAAAATCCCCCCTGGGAAGCTGTACTAAATCGCTTTACCTGTAAGGGGTTAAGAAGCTCAAATAACCTAGTTGGGACCTGACCAGAAGGGCCAATGAGGAAAGAAGATACTTTCAAATCTGTGGCGGGGGGAGGGAGAGGTTTTGTTTGTGCTCTCTTTGTTTTGTTCCATCTACGGACGGGGAGACCAGGCAGGGACAACATCTCCTGAAAACATACCTGAAATGATCCATCTAAGTTTACAAAAATTGTAAGTAAGGGCAAGGAAATGTGTTAGGTTACCTTTTGGTTTAGCTTGTGAATTTTCCCTCTGCTAAGAGGTAGTTTTATTCCTGTTTTTGTAACTGTGAAGCTGAGTCCAGAGGGGGAGTCCTCTGTGTTTTAAATCTTTTTATTACCCTGTAAAGTTACTTTCCATCCTGATTTTGCAGGTGTGATTCTTTTACTTTTTTATAATAAAGTTCTTCTTATAAGAACCTGATTCATTTTAGCGTCCTAAAAATAAAGGGTTTGGACTGTGCTCACATTGCTAACCAATTTGTTGGTATATTATTCTCAAGCCTCCCCGGGAAAGGGGGGGAAAGGGGTTTGGGGGGTATTCTGGGGGGATAGGGACTCCAAGTGACCCTTCCCTGAATTTTTGTTTAAATCACTTGGTGGTGGTACCGTCCAAGGACAATTTGTGCCTTGGGGAAGTTTTAACCTAAGCTGGTAGAAATAAGCTTAGGGTCTTTCATGCGGGTCCCCACATCTGTACCAGTTCAGAGTGAAGGGGAACCCTGACAACAACTGGCTGATGATGGCTACCGCTTTGTTGTAACTGAAAGGCTGATTGTAGGGGTTCCCAGCCTCACAACGTATTTCTGTGACACATATAGCCATACCTCACAACTCCACAGACAAGGATAGCATATACAATCCAACTGATTAGTGTTCAACAGATCAAGACTTAGAGAATGATCCCTCACAAGGCATACTTTGTACAAAACACAGCATAATCATCTCACAATGGTGAATAGGGGGGGTACCAGGGTGCTAAGTGTCACAAAGACAGTTTTGGGAAGCATCTCTGTTAAGTAAGGTGAACTGAACACACTGGGAAGGATGGGTGATGTATTACCTCTTTCTTTCCTGTACAGTATTGCTTTGGCCTTAGACAATCATAGAATCATAGAACTGGAAGGAACCTCGAAAGGTCATCAAGTCCAGTCCCCTGCACTCATGGCAGGACCAAGCACCATCTAGAACATCCCTGACAGGTGTTTGTCTAACCTGCTCTTAAAAATCTCCAATGATGGAGATTCCACAACCTCCCTAGGTAATTTATTAACCACCCTGACAGTTAGGAAGTTGGCTGAAGTGCACAGGGAAAGGGGTGACATCAACATGATTGCGTAACCGGTTCCCCTATTTATTGGATAAACATTTTATTTTTTTATTTGCATCAGGCCTCAACCCTGTACAACAGCAGTAATGGTGGCAGAGGATCAGGACTCCAATTCGCAGGTTGTCTAGAGTCCAGGGCGGAGATTAAACAAGCTGGAAGCAACTGCAGGAATCAGTCTGAAGCCAGAACTCAGAGACAAAGGGTTTAGTTTTACACTTGGTTTTGACTGCTTTTTGGGGTGTAACAGAGAAAGAAGTATCACAGACAGGGAGGAGCCATCTACTTTAGGGATTTCTGGGACATTGAACACTGACATCTCAGCAGAGACCAAAAAGAAAGGAGGCTGAGAAGAAAGTGAAGGCTTGGCTGCCAAGAGCCATGCTAACCGCACAGCTGAATCCAGATTAAGGAGCCACCAGGACCATGTTACCATCCTAGGCGGAGATAATTTGCAAGAACTCACCAGCTTGTTGTTACTTGTTGGTACTTTCTGCAATGCACATCTATTCTCGGTAATTTTATTCTTTCAAAGGGCTGGCATTTTAGTTTGACTGGGCTGCCTTTCATACTTTTATTTCTTTCTTATGCTTACATTTAATTCTTTGAGTAGTGAGATTCTAGTAGTTCATGTAACCTGTCCTGGCTGGAGTAATTATCATTATTACTTTTATTATCATATTGTGCTTTCTCATTCATTATTTAAAGTAGTACAGTCCTCCTAGAATGTAACCTTAGCTTGTACTAACCCTTAGCAGTGCCAGTTTAAAAAACCATTAGCTAAACACATAACCTCAGACACTGGGCAGATGAAGGTGGCTTATTTTCAATTTGTATTTGAAGTTATATCTGTAAAATAACTTAAAACGCGCATGAAAATAAATGCAGTTCCAACTAGGATACCAATTGCAATGATTGAGTCAAATGTTAATGAGTCACATGCATGATTGTGCTCGGTAAACATAAATGCCAAAATAATTAGAAAAATATATTCCCTTTTTTAATAAAAAGGAAAAAACCTATCACGTTATGTTTTTAGTGAAAAGCAATTGAATAATGGCAGTAACAGAGTGTGTCTGTTAGAGAAAGGAAGCAGATTTTATTCATTTTTATTTATCTCTATTTAAGATTTAAGTATCAGATGTGTCTTTCTCTGGTTTGAGGAAGGAAAGCAGTGGAATCCCAGAAGGAGTCAACTTCAGGAAGAACATCCAAATACATTGGCACTTTCTTATACAGAAAATCCCCACTTCTGCTTGCCCATTGTTCTGGGGAATGTTTTGGGAAATGGTGGCAGCCAGCCAGCCTCTGCCTGGGAAAACTTCCTCTAGTGAAAAACAGCATTAGGCTGTGCAAAATGACCCCAATAAATAACAAACTGGAGTTCTGCCTTGAAACCCAGCAATGAGCTTGTTCTCTCAAGAAACCAGATCCAAACCAGGCAGCACTATCCTACAGGACGACCGGAGAATGCAGTGGTTTAGGTATGATTGGTTAGAATTGAACAGTGGAGGTTGCCAAACATTCATCCCTGGAGTACAATTGCAGTTCTTTATCCTGTCTTACAATAAGATGACCTGCCAATCACAATGATCATTGGATTTAAACAGTCCATGGAAAAGGGAATACAGCAGGACAGCACTAGAGAGAGAGGAAATACGAGAGTCACCTTTTTGTGCTGTGAAAAGAAAAAGCTGAATTTTTTCACTTAACTTATGCCTCAACAGGGGAGCACTTTCTCTTGTCAATATTCCAGACAGTGCTCCTGTTGGGGTGCAAGGTCAGCGAAGCTCCATTGTGATTTTGTGGGTTCCTCTTCCAACCTTTGGGAAATGTACTCAGAAATCAGGGACTCTCTTGGAAGTTTGAAGCATCCAATGGACAGGTTCTATGGACTCCGATGCAGAAACAATGCCCAGACAGAGCAGGAGTTTCTTATTTACCTCTTCAGAGCATTCCAGCTGTGTGGATACTGTTCCTGGGAATTGGGGTGGGGGAAATGGTGGCTGCCAGCCAGCCACATCCAGGTCAGTGTTCTCAAAGAAAAAAAGCATTAGCCTGTGCAAACCAAAAGGAGGAGTGCTCCAGGGACACCCAGAAATGTGCTCGTATTTCACAAGAAGCCAGAAGCAAACCAGACAGCACTATCCTACGGAATGACCAGAGAGTGCTGTGGTTAAGACACGTTTGGTTAGAATTTCGTATTTTGAGGTGGCTCCGCATCCAGCACTGGAGAACAGGAGCAGTTCTTTGTCATACCTTACAGTGAGACAGCCTGCAGTGCACAAGGATAATTGCATTTAAACCATCAGTAATTGGAGAAGAGGAACCCAAGAGTGAAGCTGAGCTTGAAAACATACAAATAAGTGTTGTGGATTTGGGGTGTGTGGACACAGGGATGAATTTTTTCCCACTTGACCTATACCTCAACCGGGGAGCACTTACCTTTCTCAATATTCCAGCAAGTGCTCCCATTGGGGCAGTAGGTCAGTGCTGGTCAAGAGACCAAAGATTCTCCTGGAGCATGGAGGAACACGACAGGTGGAATCCCAGAAGAAGCCAACTCCAGAAAGAACGTCCAAACACGTTAACAATTTCTTATTTAGATATTCAAAAAATGCAGATGTGTTTGGCTATTGTTCCTGGAATGTTTCAGGAAATGGTGAGTCAGCCAGCCTCTGCCTGAGAAATCTTCCTCCAAGGGAAAAAAAAGCATTAATATTGTGATACAGCATGGCCAGAAGGCAGCAGAAGAGTGATCTAGGATGAGGAGAAGCCTTATTCCCTGTAGATTAATTAAAAGCACCTGAAACCAATTAGAGCACCTGAAGCCAGTCACCTGATAAAATCCCCCTGCTTCAATCAGCCAGAGGAGTAGCTGGAGCAGAGTTTGGAGGAGCTGAATCAGAGTGGTTTGGTGGTGGAGCAGAGCAGTTTGGAGGAGTGAAGCAGAGTGGATTGGTGGTGGAACAAAGAGCAGTTTGGAGGAAAGCAGAGGAGAGTTTTGAGAAGTGCTGCAGCGGGCTAAGAAGACCAAGATCCTAGGTAAAGGGACACCTGGCTTGTGCAGAGGGAAGGCAGGAAGCCCCACAAGCTGAAGGTCAGGAGAGGGAAGTAGCCCAGGGGAAAGAATCACTGGTACAAGTGATTCACCTGCTATCATAGGGCCCCTGGGCTGGGACCCGGAGTAGAGGGCGGGCCTGGGTCCCTCCGTCTCCACTCCCCTTCCCTGGGATACTAGTAGGATAGCTGTTACCCCAGTTCAGGGGCAAGAAATGGCACCCTGAACCCCCCCCCCCCCAAGAAGAGAAAGTGCGGGACCCATCATAGTAGTGCCGGCAATTTGCCACACAATGTACCAAAAAAACCAAACCAACCCAGAGTTCTGCATTGAAACCCAGAAATGTGCTTGTTCTGAGCCTGAAAACATACCAATAAGCCTTGTGGATTTGTGATGTGTGGAGACAATGCTGTAGTTTTTCACTAGACCTATGCCTCAACAGGGGAGAACTTACCTTTCTCAATATTCCAGCAAGTGCTCCCGTTGGGGTGGTAGGTCAGTGATGGTCCATTTGGATGGTTTGAATTTGACTTCTCACAAAAAGGAAAAGTTCTTAGAGACCAAAGATTATCCTGGAGAGTGAAGGAATGCAACAGGTGGAATCCCCATAAGGTGCCAACTCCATAAAGAACGTCCAAACACAGTACCACTTACTTATTTAAGAATTCAGAAAGTGCAGCTGTGTTTGGCTGCTGTTCCTGGGAATGTCTGGGGAAATGGTAGCAGCCGGCCAGCCCCTGCCTGAGAAATTTTCCGCCAGGGAAAAAGAGGATTTGTGTGTGAAAAAACAAAAACGTAACAACCAAGCAGAATTCTGCCTTGAAACCCAGCAATGTGCTTGTTCTCTCAAGAAACCATATCCAAACCAGCAGCACTATCCTACAGAATGACCAAAGAGTGCAGTGGTTTGATATGATTGGTTGAATTTCCCCAGTGGTGGTTGCTAATCATTCAATGCTGATGCAGAGTTGCAGCTCTTTATCCTGTCTTAGGATAAGACCACTGTTCCCTCTAAACTGTGCGCGTGTCCGCGAGCACACAGATCCTAAACCCCACGCACACAGCGAAACACCGCGCGCACAAAAATTTGCACAGAAGCACAACAATTTGCACAGAAGAAATATTTTGAGCACACTGCCTGTCAAAAATTAGAGGGAACATTGGATAAGACTCCCTCCAGATCACCATGATCATTGAATTAACAGTTGATGGAAAAGGGAATACGGCGAGACAACACTACAGAGAGGAAACGAATGAATGCGTCTCCTTTTAGTGCTATGTGGAGAAAATGCTGCATGTTTTTCACTCAACCTAGGCCTCAACAGGGGAGCACTTTCTCTTGTCAATATTCCAGCCAGTGCTCCTGTTGGGGTGCAAGGTAAGCGAAGCTCCATTGCGATTCTGTGGGTTCCTCTTCCGACCATTGGGAAACGTTCTCCAAAATCAGCGACACTTGGCGCTTTGAAGCATCCAACAGACAGGATACTGCCCAGACTCCACTGCAGAAACAATGCCCAGACAGAGCAGCACTTTCTTATTTACCTCTTCAGAGAGTGCCAGCTGTGTTTGGATACTGTTCCTGGGAATTTGGGGCGGAAATCCAAGTCAATGTTCTTGTAGAAAAAGAAAGCATTAGCCTGTGCAAACCAAAAGGAGGAGCTCTCCATGGACACCCAGCAACATGTTTGCATTTCATAAGAAACCAGATCCAAACCAGACAGCACTATCCTACAGAATAACCAGAGAGAGCTGCGGTTAGGACAGGATTGGTTAGGATTTCCTATTTTTGAGGTTGCTCCACATACAGCACTGGAGGTCAGGAGCAGTTCTTTCTCATATCTTACAGTGAGACAGCCTGCAGTTCACCAAGATAATTGCATTAAAAAGTGGTTGGAGAACAGGAAACTACGAATGAGACAGAGTCTGAAAACATACCAATAAGCCTTGTGGATTTGTGATGTGTGGAGACCATGCTGTAGTTTTTCACTAGACCTATGCCTCAGAGGAGCACTTACCTTTCTCAATATTCCAGCAAGTGCTCCCGTTGGGGTGGTAGGTCAGTGACTTTCCATTTGGATGGTTTGAATATAGCTTCTCACAAAAAGGAAAAGTTCTTAGAGACCAAAGATTATCCTGGAGAGTGAAGGAATGCAACAGGTGGAATCCCATAAGGTGCCAACTCCATAAAGAACGTCCAAACACATTACCACTAACTTATTTAAGTATTCAGACAGTGCAGCTGTGTTTGGCTGCTGTTCCTGGGAATGTCTGGGGAAATGGTGGCAGCCGGCCAGCCCCTGCCTGAGAAACCTTCCTCTAAGAATAAAAAGCATTAATCTGTGTGTGTGGGGGGGAAATCCTAAAAAAACAACAAACAGGAGTTCTGCATTGAAACCAATCAATGTGCTTGTTCGCTAAAGAAACCAGATCCAAACTGGGCTGTACTATCCTACAGAAAGATTGGAGAGTGCAGTGGTTTAGATATGATTGGTTGGAATTTCCCCAGTGGAGGTTGCCAATCATTCAACGCTGGAGTACAGTTGTAGTTCTTTATCCTGTCTTAGGATAAGATGACCTGCTGATCACAATGATCATTGGATTTAAACAGTTGGTGGAAAAGGGACTACAGCAAGACAGCACTAGAGAGAGGAAATACGAGAGTCACCTTTTTGCGCTGTGAAAAGAAAAAGCTGGATTTTTTTTCACTTAACCTAGGCCTCAACAGGGGAGCACTTACCCTTGTCAATATTCCAGCAAGTGCTTCTGTTGGGGTGATAGTAGGTTGGAGCAACGCAAGGGGTGGGATCCCAGAAGGAGTCAACTCCAGAAAGAACATCCAGACACACTGGCACTTTCTTATAGAGTTACTCAGAAAGTCCCACCTGTGCTTGGCTATTCTTCCTGGGAATCTTGCGGGGGAGGGGGGAGGGAATCATGGGAGCCAGCCAGCCCCTGCCTGGGAAATCTTCCTCTAGGGAAAAAGAGCATTAGTCTGTGCAAAACAAAAACCAACAAATCGGAGTTCTGCCTTGAAACCCAGCAATGCGCTTGTTCTCTCAAGAAACCAGATCTAAACCAGGCAGCACTATCCTATAGAAAATATAAATGGTTTAGATATGAGGGGTGGGAATTTCCCGGTACAGGTTGATGATCATTGAATGCTGGAGTTCAGGTGCAGTTCTTCCAACTTGTCTTTTGGAGAAGACTACCTGCCATTCACAATGGCCACTGAATTTAAAACATACAGTCACTGGAAAATGGAACAGTGAGAGGAAAAACATTTGAGAGAGAAAAAACATGAATGAGAGTCTCCATTTTATGCCGTGCAGAGAAAATGCTGTATTTTTTTCACTTAACCTAGGCCTCAACAGGGGAGCACTTACTCTTGTAAATATTGCAGCCAGTGCTCCTGTTGGGGTGCAAGGTCAGTGAAGCTCCATTGCGATTCTGTGGGTTCCTCTTCCGACCATTGGGAAATGTTTTCAGAAATCAGGGGAGGTTTGAAGCACCCAACTGACAGGATCCCCTACAGACTCCACTGCAGAAACAATGCCCAGACAGAGCAGCACTTTCTTATTCAGCTCTCCAGAGAGTGCCAGCTGTGTTTGAATACTGTTCCTGGGAATTGCGGGGCGGGGGGAGCAAGGAAATGGTCAATGGTCAATCCAAGTCAATGTTCTTGTAGAAAAAGAAAGCATTAGCCTGTGCAAACCAAAAAGAGGAGCTCTCCATGGACACTCAGCAACATGCTTGCATTTCACAAGAAACCAGATCCAAACCGGGCAGCACTATCCTACGGAATGACCAGAGAGAGCTGCGGTTAGGACAGGATTGGTTAGGATTTCCTATTTGAGGTTGCTCCACATTCAGCACTGGAGGCCAGGTGCAGTTCTTTGTCATATCTCACAGTGAGACAGCCTGCAATTCACTAAGATAATTGCATTTAAAAAATCAGTGGTTGGAGAAGAGGAAACTGCGAGTGCGACAGAGCCTGAAAACATACCAATAAGCCTTGTGGATTTGTGATGTGTGGAGACCATGCTGTAGTTTTTCACTAGACCTATGCCTCAACAGGGGAGAACTTACCTTTCTCAATATTCCAGCAAGTGCTCCCGTTGGGGTGGTAGGTCAGTGATGGTCCATTTGGATGGTTTGAATTTGACTTCTCACAAAAAGGAAAAGTTCTTAGAGACCAAAGATTATCCTGGAGAGTGAAGGAATGCAACAGGTGGAATCCCCATAAGGTGCCAACTCCATAAAGAACGTCCAAACACAGTACCACTTACTTATTTAAGAATTCAGAAAGTGCAGCTGTGTTTGGCTGCTGTTCCTGGGAATGTCTGGGGAAATGGTAGCAGCCGGCCAGCCCCTGCCTGAGAAATTTTCCGCCAGGGAAAAAGAGGATTAATGTGTGTGAAAAAAACAAAAACAACCAAGTAGAGTTCTGCCTTGAAACCCAGCAATGTGCTTGTTCTCTCAAGAAACCATATCCAAACCAGCAGCACTATCCTACAGAATGACCAAAGAGTGCAGTGGTTTGAAATGATTGGTTGGAATTTCCCCAGTGATGGTTGCTAGTCAGTCAACACTGGAGTAGAGGTGCACTTCTTTACCCTGCCTTTGGGTAGGACTACTTGTAGTTCACAGTGATCATTGAATTTAAACAGTCAATGGAAACAGGGGAAACAGCGAGAAAACACTCAGGAGAGAGGAAATATTAAGTATCATCATTTTGTGCTCTGCGGAGAAAACAGGATTTTTTTTCACTTAACCTAGTCCTCAACAGGGGAGCACTTATCTATGTCAATATTCCAGCCAATGCTCCTGTTGAGGTTCTAAGTCAGCAAATCTCCATTGTGATTCTATGGGTTCCTCTTCTGATCATGGGGAAATGTTCTGAAATCAGCGACCCTTGATCGTTTGTAGCATTGGACTGATAGGATCCTGTAGATACTCCATTGCAGGAACTATGCCCAGACAGAGCAGCACTTTCTTATTTAGCTTGACAGAGAGTGCCAGCTGTGTTTGGATATTGTTCCTGGGAATTTGGGCAGTGGGGGTGGGGGTGGGGAATGGCGACTGCCAGCCAGCCATGTCCAGGTAAACATTACTCTGGGAAACAAAAGCATTCACCAATGCATACCAAAGGAGGGGTTCACCAGGGACACCCAGCAATTTGCTTCTCTCTAGAAACCAGATCCAAAGCAGGCAGAACTATTCTACAGAATGGCCAGATTTAAATGGTGAAGACAGGATTGGTTATAATTTCCTATTTGGGGGTTGCTCTGCATTCAGCACTATAGGCCAGGTGTGGTTCTGTGTCACATGTTAGAATGAGACAGCATGCAGTGCATTTAAACTATCAGTGATTGGAGAAGAGGAACCCAATAGTGTAAGTGTTGTGGATTTGGGGTTTGTAGGGACAATGATGGATTTTTTTCACTGGACCTAGGCCTCAACAGGGGAGCACTTCCCTTTCTCAATATTCCAGCATATGCTCCCGTTGGGGGGTAAGTCAGTGATGGTCCATTTGGATGACTTGGATTTGACTAGTCACCAATAGGAAAATTCTCTAAAATGGGAGTCTCTTTCAGGTTTGAGGCAGAGACAACCGAGGTCTGCCTATAGTGGGGGGACTGAGTGATGGCAGCCAGCTTCAGCAGTGTCCCCAAATGCCCCCCAAAACGTGCTACCTCTGGTTTGAGGAAGGAAAGCAGTGGAATCCCGGAAGGAATCAACTCCATGAAGAACATCCAGACCTTGGCACTTCCTTAGTTATTCAGAAAGCCCCACCTGTGTTCGGCTGCTGTTCCTGGGAATGCCAGGGGAAATGGTGGCCGCTAGTCAGCCTCTGCCTGGGAAACCTTCCTCTAAGAATAAAAAGCATTAGTCTGTGGGGGGAATCCTAAAAAACCAATAAACGGGAGTTCTGCATTGAAACCAAGCAAAGTGCTTGTTCGCTAAAGAAACCAGATCCAAACCAGGCTGTACTATCCAACAGAAAGATTGGAGAGTGCAGTGGTTTAGATATGATTGGTTGGAATTTCCCCAGTGGAGGTTGCCAATCATTCAGTCCTGGAGTACACTTGTAGTTCTTTATCCTGTCTCAGGATAAGACAATGATCATTGGATTTAAACAGTTGATAGAAAAGGGAATACAGCAAGACAGCACTAGAGAGGAAATACGAGAGTCACCTTTTTGTGCTGTGAAAAGAAAAAGCTGGATTTTTTTCACTTAACCAAGACCTCAACAGAGGAGCACTTACCCTTGTCAATATTCCAGCAAGTGCTTTTGTTGGGGTGATAGAGCAGTGATGGTTCATTCAGATGGTTTGGTTTTGACTACTCACCAATAGCAAATATTTCTCAGAAACCAGAGGTTCTTGTGTAGGTTGGAGCAACGCGAAAGGTGGGATCCCAGAAGCAGTTAACTCCAGAAAGAATGTCCAGACACATTGGCACTTTCTTATAGAGTTACTCAGAAAGTCCCACCTGTGCTTGGCTATTCTTCCTGGGAATCTCGGGGGGGGGGGGGGGGGGGGGAAGGGGGAAATGGTGGCCGCCAGTCAGCCTCTGCCTGGGAAACCTTCCTCTAGGAAAAAAGAGCATTAGTCTGTGCAAAACAAAAACCAACAAATCGGAATTCTGCCTTGAAACCCAGCAATGTGCTTGGTCTCTCAAGAAACCAGATCTAAACCAGGCAGCACTATCCTATAGAAAAACCAGAGAGTGCAGTGGTGGGATATGATTGGTGGGAATTTCCCAGTACAGGTTGATGATCATTGAATGCTGGAGTTCAGGTGCAGTTCTTCCAACTTGTCTTTTGGAGAAGACTACCTGCCATTCACAATGGTCACTGAATTTAAACATACACTCATTGGAAAAGGGAACAGTGAGAGAAAAAACATTTGAGAGAAAAAACATGAATGAGAGTCTCCATTTTATGCTGTGCAGGGAAAATGCTGTATTTTTTTCACTTCACCTAGGCCTCAACAGGGGAGCACTTACTCTTGTAAATATTCCAGCCAGTGCTCCTGTTGGGGTGCAAGGTCAGTGAAGCTCCATTGTGATTCTTTGGGTTCCTCTTCTGACCATTGGGAAATGTTCTCAGATACCAGGGACTCGCAAGAAACCAGTCCGAACCAGGCAGCACTGTCCTACAGAACGGCCAGACTAGTGGTTAAGACAGGATGGGTTAGAATTTCCTATTTGGAGGTTGGTCTGCATTCAGTGCTGGAGGCCAGGTGTAGCTGTGCTCAAGCGCGGGGGCGAGAGCTCTCCCAGCGCTCTATGTAAACCACCCCAACCAGGGCGTTGCTCCCAGTGCTTGCAGCCTCTCTACAGTGGCATTTTACAGCACTGACACTTGCTGCACTCGGGGGAGGGGGTGAGTTTTCACACCCCTGGTCGAGAAAGTTTCAGCACAGTAGCTTGCCAATGTACACAAGCCCTTAGAGTGAGACAGCCTGCAGCTTACAATGATTATTGCATTTAAACAATCCATGAGAAGAGGAAACTGAGAGCAAGACAGAGCCTGAACATCATACTAAAAAGCCTTGTGGATTTGGGGTGTGTGGAGACAATGGATTTTTCACTAGACCTATGCCTCAACAGGGGAGCACTTACCCGTCTCAGTGTTCCAGAAAATGCTCCCGTTGGGGTGGTAGGTCAGTGATGGTCCATTTGCTTGGTCTGGACATTTTGGAAAAGTTCTGAGTCCAGAGATTCCCCTGGAGGTTGGGGTGGAACTCCAGGAGTCAACTCCAGGAAGAACATCCAAACCCATTGGAACTTTCTTATTTAGGTATTCAGAAAGCCCCACCTGTGTTTGGCCATAGTTCCTGGGAATGTCTGGGGAAATGGTGAGAGCCAGCCAGCCTCTGCCTGGGAAGCCTTTCTCTAGGGAAAAACAGCATTAGTCTGTGCCAAAAACCAAACCAAACCCCAAACCCGAGTTCTGCATTGAAACCCAGCAATGTGCTTGTTCTCTCAAGAAACCAGATCCAAACCAGGCAGCACTATCCTACAGAATGACCAGAGAGTGCAGTGGTTTAGATATGATTGGTTGGAATTTCCCCAATAGAAGATGCTAATCATTCAACTCTGGAGCCCAGGTCTGTTCTTTATCCTGTGTTAGGGTGACACTCCCTGGAGTTCACAGTGCTCACAAGCATACAATCAATGGGGAAGGGAAAATAGATATAGAAAACACTCAAGAGAGGAACCTATGAATGAAAGTCACTGTTTTGTTC
This sequence comes from Macrochelys suwanniensis, assembly GCA_033296515.1. Lineage (NCBI taxonomy): Eukaryota > Metazoa > Chordata > Testudines > Chelydridae > Macrochelys > Macrochelys suwanniensis. The sequence continues at coordinate 13,838,597 of CM065800.1, forward strand.
TATGTGGAGAAAATGATATATTTTTCACTTAACCTATGCCTCAACCGGGGGCACTTACCCTTTTCAATATTTCAGCAAGTGCTCCCGTTGGGGCAGTAGGTCAGTGATGGCCCATCTGGATGCTTTGTATTTGACTTCTCATAAATGGGAAAAGTTCTCTGAAACCAGAGAGCCTCCTGAGGCGGGGTGAGGGGAAGAATGAGAGTGAGAGAGAGAGAGAATGAAAATATAGTTTATTTTCAAAGAAAACACACAAAAAATGTTCTATGCACAGACACACAAGTATAAAACTAATGCACTTCCAGTTTGGCTTAAACATACTTCTTTGGGGAAAGGTCACCTCCTGTCTTGGCTTTTTTATCCAACATAGGAAAGCCACTTGCCAGGAGAATTTTGAGTAGGAGCACTAGGAACTCACCAGGGAAACCAATCAATGTGCTTTGGGACTGGTCTCTATCAACCAGATCCGAATTAGGCAGCACCTTCCATTTAAAAACTATGGCTAAACACATAGAGCAAAATAGTCAGAGAAACAGAGAAACAGGGAAAGCGTGAAATGGGGACAGGCAGATGGCTGGATGGAGAGAAAGCCAAAGACAGAGAAAGAGATGAATGAGATGTAAGGAGAGAGATGCTGAGAACAAAGATGGGGAACAAAGAAATAGGAATTACCAGACACAAACAAATGCATGGTCCAGCTAGTCTAATAGATAAGCACCAGTGCTTTTACCCAAACAACGCTGCTAAGGTTCAAATAATCAAGTGTCAGGTCTGCAAAGCAGAGCAGGACTTACCCATCAGTGTGTGAGTCTCATTCTCCCAAGGTCCAGGTTAGCTGGGATGTCTCCATGCAAAGCATCATCTTGTCAGGGGCTCTGGCAAAGCTGGGCCTCAGAGGCAGCACGGTCTCTCCCAGGGCTTGTGGTGTCTCCTGGCCTTGAGCCTTTTCAGCCTCTCTTATATGCTGGGGCCCCTGCTCAGTAAGTCCCTCCCCGCCCTTTAATCATCAGAGGGAGTCGCCATGTGGACTTGCAGGGAACAATAGCCAGGCAGATCAAAGGAGCATCAGGCTGAGCTGCTGATTAAATCAGCTGATGTTGCAAACGTCCAAGAAAAGCCCCACTTCGCATGGACACAAGCCTCACCCACAGGGAACCTTATGTGATGGGGCTGGCAAATGGTTTCCAAAGCCCGCAGAAAGAGAAGCCTCATGGATAGGAATTTGGGGTCCTGTTCCTGCCTCTGGGCACACACTTCTGGACTTTTTGACATAAACCAGACTCCAACAGGGGCTCTTCCAGCTCACTGGGGTTTTAGCCTCCCCCCACCACCCAGCCTGCCCATTAAGCTGTAGACTCATATCCAGGCCCTGATACCGTTCAGCTACTTTCCATCACTGCTGGTTGAGAGTCCAAAAACGTGATGGCGGAAGGCTATACACATCTCTGTGTGGTATTTTAGTGTCTATTCATGCAAGTGTGTCCTTGATTCCGCGTGGGAGTCTACATACTACAGCGTCATGTGTACCTGAGCACATTTTTGTGTGACTGTATCTGCCTGCTGGACTGGGGTGGTTTTCTGGTCCATTTGTTTGTCTGTTTGTGCATGCACAATTGTGTTCATGTTTGTGTATGGGTGTTCCACACTTCTGTGCAAGAGTAACTGAGTTACATTTGATTTAAGCCTATATGATATTAGCCTCAGCCTCTGGGATATTGCTGATAAAGGGCTAGCAGTTTGGTAGCAAAGTCAGCGGAGAGAGAAGCCACATGGTTACGAATTTGGGGTCATGTTTTGCGCTCTGTGTATAGATTGCTGTATGTGTACAGATCTACCAGCCTTCAACACAGGGCTGCTCTGCTCTGTGTCTGCAATAATGCTCTCCACCAGAAAACAGCAGCAATAAAAGCACTGACCCCTCTAACACCCCAAACACTTCATTGGGGTGTGAACTCCCCATCAGCTCCCCCATTCCATCCCTGCTGGTTTAGACTGAACCCCACACTCAAAAAGGATGCATTTTACAGACTGAGGACTTGTCTGCACTAGGAAATTTTGCTGGTACAGCTACAAAGGCAAACACTTCTAATGCAGCCGGAGCTTGTAATGATATCGTAGCTACTCTGCTGGCCCAGTTTACACCAGTTACTCGAGAGATATCATCTACAGCAACCAATTCACACCGCTGAGAGGCACAGTTTATGCCTATCTGGCCATTGATGGCTACTACTTTGTTGTAACTGAAAGGCTGGTTGTGAGTGTCCCTGACCTCATAAAATATCTCAGTGACACATATAGCAATACTTCATAACTTGACATACAATGACAGTACACACAATACAACAAGTTATTCTTGTTCAACAGTGCAAGATGAATATGGCAGTTCCAAGGTGCCACTTTGAGGTACAGAGTGTCACAAGTGTATTAATCAGACACTCAGACAATCCTTGTTAGGGTCTGGTAATGTGTGGTTTCTGGAGTTTGTATGTAAATTATTATATGAATGTGTGTGTGTGTGTGTGTGCGCACGCATGCACGTGTGCTGTTGTTTGGGTATAGTTCCTGGGAATCTCTGGGTTTGCACCTGCAGACTGACATCAGGAATATGGGGAGGAGGGATAGCTCAGTGGTTTGAGCATTGGCCTGCTAAACCCAGGGTTGTGAGTTCAATCCTTGAGGGGGCCATTTGGGGATATGGGGCAAAAATTGGGGATTGGTCCTGCTTTGAGCAGGGGGTTAGACTAGATGACCTCCTAAGGTCCCTTCCAACCCTGATATTCTATGATCACCTTCTGATCTGCTATTGTACAAAATCTGTGTATAGACCTGTTCTGTATTGCTCCCTTTAGGTCTTTCTTTATTCAGAACAGGAAGTAGCCATATGTTCTTCATTGCCTGGCATAGCCAGCCAGGTCAAAAAGGGGTGTGAAACTGAACTGCTAGTTAACCTTCAATGGGGTGCTAACTCCCTCTCAACCAGCTCATTCAGTGACTGAGGATTAGACTCCAATCCATGTTCGACCTGGATGCAAGTTCAATTTAGATCCTGCAATGGGGAAGAGTCCAAAACGTGATGGCACAAGGAGAAACCCATCTCAATAGCACACTGTTGAGCCACATTCTTTTCTGCATATATACATTTCATATTGATGTGTGAAGATAAAAGCCAAATACAAGACACTTGCAGTTTTCATTGACCTAGTTTTCTGAAAACTATAATTAAAGATGTTACTTAAAAAGAAAATCAGACAAATGCAAAATTGACAGACCCTGTATTTATAGACATGTTTATTCATGACAGAAACATAACAATATCATCTAGATTGTGCATTTCATATGAGAGTTCAGCAATGAAAGGATGCATATGTGTGTTTAAAAAGCAATACATTTGTATAATCTTTGCAGAAAGCTGAGAAGGGATCTGATTCTTCTCTGAAATACATCAAAGGGATAAACAGCAGGCTGGGAAAAGAGCTCTTTTCAAACACCCCAAAGGGCCTGAGGCCATGTCTACACTACATAAGAACATAAGAAAGGACATGCTGGGTCAGACCAAAGGTCCATCTAGCCCAGTATCCTGTGTTCTGATAGTGGCTAATGCCAGGTGCCCGAGAGGGATTGAACAAAACAGGTAATCATCAAGTGATCCATCCCGTTACCCATTCCCAGCTTCTGGCTAACAGAGGCTAGGGACACCAGCCCTGCCCATCCTGGCTAATAGCCATTCCTGGACTTATCCTCCATCAATTTATTAAGTTCTTGTTTGAACCCTGTTATCGTCTTGGCCTTCACAACATCCTCTGACAAAGAGTTCCACAGGTTGACTGTATATTGTGTGAAGAAATATTTCCTTTTATTTGTTTTAAACCTGCTGACAAAAAAATCACATTCACCTAACTTCCTTCCACATACCACCACTGCAGTAATTTAAATGCTTCTGTGTGTCTACACTCTACATATAGGGAGTAGTTCTGGACCAGGGCCCCATTTAGCCATTACAATATTATATGACCACTATAGCTCTGCCTGACAATTTCCTTATGTAGCAAGCAGGCCAGTGTTTCTACATGGGGGAGTGCATGAGTCTCTGTGTGTGTTTGTTTGTGTATTTGTGTATGAGCACATGGGGGTGTGTGGCTGTTTGGATATATTTCCTAGGGATCTCTGGTGTGAGGATAGCAGCCTGGCATCAGATTCCTGCATGTACTGGTACAAAATCTGTGAGCAAACCAAGCCTAATCAGTATCTCTTTTCTAACTCACCTGGGGGTTTTTAATCACCAGAGGCAGTTGCAAATGCTCTTCATTGCCTGGAGGAGAACAATAGCTCTCTCTCTTCCTCCAGCCTTGTCAAAGGAGTGTGAAACTGAACTGCTGATTAGTTCACTTCAATGGGGTGTTAACTCCCACTCAGTCAGCTTCAGTCACTGGGGGGTGAAAACAAATCCATGTTAGAATTGGATGCAATTTAGAGACTGGTATGGGGATGAAGGGTTAAGACTTCAAAATGTGATTCCACAAATACTAACACATCTCAAGACAATTTTGAAGCCAAAGACTTTCCTTTCTAGGGAAGGTTTCGAGTAGAAACTTGCATGTGCGTTTTTCAAGGTGAAAGCCAAAATAAAGTTTTCACTGACTTGTTTTATTTAAAAATGATAAATGGCACTATTTTTACTTAAAAAGAAATACAAACAACATCCTACATGACAGGTCCTGTATTTATAGACAGATTGCTTATTTGTGACATAACCATAACTTGAAAATGGTTGTGATTTTAAACACAAGTTCAGCAATGAAACAATCTAAATATGGGGGGAGGAAGATGTTTAAAAAGTAATAATATTTTAAAATCTTCCTGTTAACATCTCACCACTATCCTTACAGAAATATTAACCAGTTATCAAACCTGGCAGAAATATGACCCGATTATTAACTCTCATATGTTGTGTACATATTAATATTTCTCTAATTTCCCAATGGAAAACTGTGGCACAGAGACAGATAGTAACTTGCTCAAGTCACACAGAGATTGAATGGCATGGCTTCAATTATAACCTTGGAGTTGTGATCCCAAGTCCTATCTTTTACACCACATGTCCCTCCCAGAACCAGGAATAAAACCCAGGATTTCTAACGCCCAGCCCTTTCACTCCAACTCATGAAACACCAGACCCCACCCAGACTCAGGGATAGAACTCAGGCGTCCTGGCTCCCAGCACGGCTCCATCTAACCAGAAGAGCCTATTCCCCTCCCCGAACCAGTGATAGAACCCATTAAGTGCTAGCTCCCAGACCCCTCTTCTCTAACCCGCAAGGGCAGGAGGAGGCATAGCTCAGTGGTTTAAGCATTGGCCTGCTAAACCCAGGGTTGTGAGTTCAATCCTTGAGGGGGCAATTTAGGGATCTGGGGCAAAAATTGGGGATTGGTCCTGCTTTGAGCAGGGGGTTGGACTAGATGACCTCCTAAGGTCCCTTCCAGCCCTGATATTCTATGACCACCTAGAGATAAGCAGAGAACCCAGGAGTCCTGTTCTCAGACACCTTGATATAAGCACTAGATCCCACTTCCTTCACAGAGCTGGGATAGAACCCAGGAGTCATGAATCTTTCTCCTATTTTCAGTCCCCTGGTAGCACCTCAATTACAGCTCCAGGAACAGAATCCAAACTAAGGTGTGTTTTCTTGTTTAGCCACTCAGCGAGTGCATGTTTCTGAGTCAGTGTGTGGTTCATGGTGTTTAGCATGTGACCATGTTTATTTGCCTTTCCGCCTTCATGCATGATTGTGTGTGTGTGTCTTTTAGATCTGGCCCATGTAAGCCTCACTTGGCCTGAGTGGGGTCAGTAGTCAAGAGCAAGGCAAGAGATAAACTGTGTAAAAAGAAGTTCCAGTAATAAGTAGGTGGGCAGCTATGGATTGTTCATGTGGAAGGAGACTTAGCATACAGGGAGGAAACTAACAAAATAAAAGGAGGGAACCTACCAAATATGCTCTGTACATGTGGCACATCAACAGAGCATGATACAAACAGGAACTGGTTCTAAAATAACCTGACCACTCATAAAGTGCATGAAATGACATAGATTGGAAGACTCGTGCACAGGGTTACATTTGTATATAAAATAACCAATATTCTTTGAATTTGTGCTATACCCCTCATCCATCCCCTACACATGAGTCTGATCAGTTCTGTGTAAGTGTTAATATTCACCAGTAAAGAAACCTGAGTGATGAGTCTGAATAGGAGCTGAGTTCTTGGGATCCAGGAGGCTAAGTGCTGGAGAGAAATTCCAGCAGCCTATACACAGAGATCCAACTATTTAATTAAAGGTGAGATTTTAAACTAGTTTAGATCCCACAGGAAACAGCTCTGGAATCAGTTCTGTTCAATGATTTAGATAATGGCATAGAAAGTACATTTATAAAGTTTTCAGATGACACCAAGCTAGGAGGGATTGCAAGAAGTTTGGAGAATACAATTCAAATTCAAAATCATCTGGACAAACTAGGGAAATCATCAAAACAATGAGGAGTCCAGTGGCACCTTAAAGACTAACAGATTTATTTGGGGATAAGCTTTTCATTATGCATCTGATGAAGGGGGCTTTTTGCCCATGAAAACTTATGCCCAAATAAATCTGTTAGTCTTTAAGGTGCCACCGGACTCCTCGTTGTTTTTGTGGATACAGACTAACATGGCTACCCTTTTGATACTAGTCACAGAGAAATCACCTGAAGTAAATAGGATGAAATTCAATAAGGACAAATGCAAAGTACTCCACTTTGGAAGGAACAATCAGGTACACATGTACAAAATGGGAAATGACTGCCTAGGAAGGAGTACTGCAGAAAAGGATCTGGGGGTCATAGTGGATCACAAGCTAAATATGAGCAAATAGTGCAGCATTGTAGCAAAAAAAGCAAACATCATTCTCGGATGCATCAGCAGGACTGTTTTAAGCAGGACATGAGAAGTAATACTTCTGCTCTACTCCTCACTGATTAGGCCTCATCTGAAGTATTGTGTCAAATTCTGGGCACCACATTTCAGGAAAGATGTGAAGAAATTGGGGAAAGTCCAGAGAAGAGCAACAAAAATGAGTAAATGTCTAGAAAACATGACCTGTGGGGGAAGATTGAAATAATTGGGTTTGTTTAGTCTGGAGAAGAGGAGATTGAGAGGGGACATGATAACAGTTTTCAAGTACCTAAAAGGCAGTTACAAGGAGGAGAGAGAAAAATTGTTCTCAATCTCTGAGGATAGGACAAGAAGCAATGGACTTAAATTGCAGCAAGGGTGGTTTAAGCTGGACATTAGGAAAAACTTCCTAACTGTCAGGGTGGTTAAGCTCTGGAATAGATTGCCTAGTGAGATTATGGAATCTCAATCATTGGAGATTTTTAAGAGAATGTTAGACAGACACTTCTCAGGGATGGTCTAGAGAATGGGGTTCTCAAAGTGGGGATTATGACCCCTCAGGGGGTCACTAGGTTATTGCATGAGTGGTTGTGAGCTGTCAGCATCCACCCAAAACCCTGCTTCACCTCCAGCATTTAAGTGTGTTAAATATAAAAAAAGATATTTGTAATGTATAAGGGGGGGGGGGGGTCGCACGCATACGCGTGTTGTATGAAAGAGGTCACCAGTACAACTAGATGTCTAACTTGTGTAAGTAATTTTTAACTTGTTCTTTCCCTATTTTAGCTTCTGAACCTACCCCATTTTCACTGGCATTCACTATGTTAGGTGTACAGTCACCACCAAATTCTTAAGTCGCATCTTGAGGGCAGGGAATTGGACTAGATGATCTCTTGAGGTCCCCTTCAGTCCTACGATTCTATAATTCTAGTTTCACAGGGTGAATTTTGCTCCAAGAACAGTATGCAAAAAGGTGAAAGCCAAACACTAAATAATAAACAGTTTTCACTGACTTGTTTTATTTAAAAATGATAAATGGCACTATTTTTACTTAAAAAGAAATACAAACAACATCCTACATGACAGGTCCTGTATTTATAGACAGATTGCTTATTTGTGACATAACCATAACTTGAAAATGGTTGTGATTTTAAACACAAGTTCAGCAATGAAACAATCTAAATATGGGGGGAGGAAGATGTTTAAAAAGTAATAATATCTTAAAATCTTCCTGTTAACATCTCACCACTATCCTTACAGAAATATTAACCAGTTATCAAACCTGGCAGAAATATGACCTGATTATTAACTCTCATATGTTGTGTACATATTAATATTTCTCTAATTTTCCAATGGAAAACTGTGGCACAGAGACAGATAGCAACTTGCTCAAGTCACACAGAGATTGAATGGCATGGCTTCAATTATAACCTTGGAGTTGTGATCCCAAGTCCTATCTTTTACACCACATGTCCCTCCCAGAACCAGGAATAAAACCCAGGATTTCTAACTCCCAGCCCTTTCACTCCAACTCATGAAACACCAGTCCCCACCCAAACCCAGGGATAGAACTCAGGAGTCCTGGGTCCCAGCACAGCTCCATCTAACCAGAAGAGCCTATTCCCCTCCCCGAACCAGTGATAGAACCCATTAAGTGCTAGCTCCCAGACCCCTCTTCTCTAACCCACAAGACCACCTAGAGATAAGCAGAGAACCCAGGAGTCCTGGGTCTTATTTAGACACATAGAATATCAGGGTTGGAAGGGACCTCAGGAGGTCATCTAGTCTAACCCGCTGCTCAAAGCAGGACCAATCCCCAATTTTTGCCCCAGATCCCTAAATGGCCCCCTCAAGGATCAAACTCACAACCCTGGGTTTAGAAGGCTAATGCTCAAACCACTTAGCTATCCTCCCCGTATATGTTTTATGTGTTTGTTTCTGAGTGTTTGGATGCTTTTGGTTGGATATTGAGTGTGTCATTGCCTTTCTGTGTATTGTGGGTTTTGACATGAGAGCCTGTGTACTCTTTGGACATTAATTGTGTGAGCCTGTGTTTGTGGGCTGTGTGTTTCTTTGATTATATAAGCATGGTTGTGTTACTCTGTGTTTCTACATGTTGGAGTGTATGATTCTATGTGTGAGTGCGTATTTGTGTTTGAGGGCACAGTTGTGTGTGACTGTTTAGACATAGTCCCTGCTGGGGATCGCTGGGGTGAGGATGGCAGCCTGAATTCAGCCCCCTTCTATACAGGTAGAAAATCTGTGAATAGTCTAGCTTCTCTGTTCTAACTTCCCTCCAGTCTTAATCACCAGAGGCAGTTGCCAAATGTTCTTCATTGCCTAGAGGGGAACCATAGCTCTGTCTCTATCCAGCCTTATCAAAGGAGTGTGAAACTGAACTTCTGATTAGTTCACCTCAATGGGGTGCTAACTCCAAATCAGTCAGCTTCTTCAATCACTGGGGGATGGATTCAAAACCATGTTAGAACTGGATGCAATTTAGAGAGTGGGATGGGGAAAAGGGGTTAACACTCCAAAATGAGATGCCACAAGTACAAATCCATCACAATAAAACAATTTTGAAGCAAAGACTATCCTGTCTAGAGAAGGTTTCAGGTAGGAACGTTCTTCCATATATGCTTTTCAAGGTGAAAGCCAAACACCAAATAAACCACAGTTTTCACTGAATTTATTGTATTAAAAAAATGATAAATGGTACTATTTTTACTTAACAAGAAATGCAGACAACATCCTACATGACAGGTCCTGTATTTATAGACAGATTGCTTATTTGTGATATAAACATAACTTGAAAATGGTTGTGATTTTAAATACAAATTCAGCAATGAAACAATCCAAATATGTGTCTGTGTGTGTGTGTGTGTGTGTTTAAAAAGTAATAAAAATGTTTTAAAATCTTCCTGTTAACATCTCACCACTATCCCTACAGAAATATTAACCAGTTATCAAACCTCACAGAAATATTACATGACTATTAATTCTCATATGTTGTGTACATATTCATATCCCTATATTTTTCTCATGGAAAACTGCGGCACAGAGACAGATAGTAACTTGCTTAAGTCACACAAAGGATCAACATCATGGATTCAATTATAATCTTGTAGTCATGATCCCAAGTCCTATCTTCTACACCACACATTCCCCCCCAGGATTTCTAACTCCCAGCCCTTCCACTCCAACTCATGAAATACCAGTCCCCACCCAAACCCAGGGATAGAAATCAGGAGTCCTGCCTCCCAGTACTCCTCCATCTGACCAGTAGAGGCTCTTCCTCTCCCAGAACCAGTGATAGAACCCATTAAGTGTTAGCTTCCAGACTCCTCTGTTCTAACCCACAAGACACCACTTCCCACTCAGAGACAGGCATAGAACCCAGGAGTCATACTGCCTTCTCCTGTTTTCAGTCTCCTCATAGCATCCCAGTTATACAGCTCCAGGAACAGAATCCAAACCGAGTTGTGTTTTCTTGTTTAGCCACTCAGCGAGTGCATGTTTCTGAGTCAGTGTGTGTTTCGCGGTGTTTAGTGTGTGACCATGTTTTTCTGCCTTTCTGCTTTTATGCATGGTTATGTGTAAGTGTATCTGAGTGCTATGAGTCTTTTAGACCTAGCGCACTCACTTCGTCTGAGTGTGGCTAGTAGTAAAGAACAATGCAAGAGATAAGCTGTGTAAAAACAAGTGAAAGCAATAATTGGGTCAGCAGCTATGGCAAAGTTCATGTGGAAGGAGACTTAGCAGAGAGGGAGGAAACTAACAAAATACAAGAAGGGAACAAACCAAGTATGCTCTGTACATGTGGCACATCAACAGAGCATGATACAAACAGGAACTGGTTCTAAATTAACCTCTTTCAGAGTGGTAGCCATGTTAGTCTGTATCCGCTACCTGTAAAGTCTGTAAAGAACAAGGAGTACTTGTGGCACCTTAGAGACTAACAAATGTATTTGGGCATAAGCTTTCGTGGGCTAAAACCCACTTCATCAGTAACCTGACCACTCACAAAGTGCATGAAAATATGTAGATTGGAAGACTCATACACAGGTCACATTTGTATATAAAGTAACCAATATTCTTTGAATTTGTGCTATACCCCTCAACCATTCCAATACACATTAGTCCAATCAGATCTATAAAAGTGTTAGTGTATGCCAATAAGAAACCTGAGTTATGAGTCTTAATTAGAGCTGAGTTCTTTGGATCCATGAGGCTAAGGGCTGGAGAGAAATTCCAGCAGCCTATACATAAAGATTCACCTATATAATTAAAGGTGTGATATTAAACTAGTTTAGACCTCACAGGAAGCAGCTTTGGGTCCAGTACTGTTCAATATCTTCATCAATGATTTAGATAATGGCCTAAAGAGCACACTTATAAAGTTTATGGATGATACCAAGCTGGGAGGGGTTGCAAGTGATTTGGAGGATAGGATTATAGGTCAAAATGATCTCGACAAACTTGAGAAATCACCTGAAGTAAATAGGATGAAATTCAATAAGGACAAATGCAAAGTACTCCACTTTGGAAGGAACAATCAGTTGCACATGTACAAAATGGGAAATGACTGCCTAGGAAGGAGTACTGCGGAAAAGGATCTGGGGGTCATAGTGGATCACCAGCTAAATATGAGCAAATAGTGCAGCACTGTAGCAAAAAAAGCAAATATCATTCTTGGATGTATCAGCAGGACTGTTTTAAGCAAGACACAAGAAGTAATTTTTCCACTCTTCTCCTCACTGATTAGGCCCCAACTAAGTATTGTGTCCAATTCTGGGCACCTCATTTCAGGAAAGATGTGAAGAAATTGGGGAAAGTCCAGAGAAGAGCAACAAAAATGAGTAAAGGTCTGAAAAACATGACGTGTGAGTGAAGATTGAAAGAATTGGGTTTGTTTAGTCTGGAGAAGAGGAGATTGAGAGGGGACATGATAACAGTTTTCAAGTACCTAAAAGGCAGTTACAAGGAGGAGGGAGAAAAATTGTTCTCCTTAATCTCTGAGGATAGGACAAGAAGCAATAGACTTAAATTGCAGCAAGGGTGGTTTAGGTTGGACACTAGGAAAAACTTCCTAACTGTCAGGGTGGTTAAGCACTGGAATAAATTGCCTAGGAAGGTTGTGGAATCTTCATCACTGGAGATTTTTAAGAGCAGGTTAGACAAATACCTTATTATCTTTTAGACATTTGTAAATGGATTCCTTAATTATTTGCTCCATTATCTTACCTGGTACAGCTGACTGGTCTATAATTCCCTTGTTTGTCCTTATTTCCCTTTTTATAGATGGGCACTATATTTGCCCTTTTCCAGTCTTCTGGAATCTCTCCCATCTTAAATGACTTTTCAAGATAATTGCTAATGGCTCATATATCTCCTCAGTCAGTTCCTTGTGTATTCTAGGATTTATTTCATCGGGCCCTGGTGACTTGAAGACGTCTAACCTGTCTAAATATTTTTTAACTTGTTTTTTCCCTATTTTAGTTTCTAAACCTACCCCTTTCACTGGCATTCACTATGTTAGGTGTACAATCACCATCAAACTTCTTGGTGAAAACTGAAACAAAGAAGTCATTAAAAACCTCTGCCATTTCCACATTTTCTGTTATTGTTTTTCCCTCTTTATTTTGTTCTGTGTAAGTGTTAGTCTACGCCAATAAGAAAACTGAGTGATGAGTCCGAATTAGAGCTGAGTTCTTGGGATCCATGAGGCTAAGAGAAATTCCAGCAGCCCATACACAAAGATCCACCTATTTAATTAAAGGTGTGATTTTAAACTAGTTTAGATCGCACAGGAAGCAGCTCTGCGTCCGGTTCTGTACAATATCTTCATCAATGATTTAGATAATGGCCTATAGAGGACACTTATAAAGTTTGCGGACAATACCAAACTGGGAGGGGTCATAAGAGTTTTGGAGGATAGGATTATAATTCAAAATGATCTGAACAAATTTGAGAAATTGTCTGAAGCAAATAGGATGAAATTCTATAAGGACAATTCAAAGAACTTCTTGTAGGAAGGAACAATCAGTTGCACATGTACAAAATGGAAAACAACAGTCTAGGAAGGAATACTGCAAAGATGATCTGGGGGTCATAATGGACCACAGAATAAATATGAATCAACAGTGTAACTCTGTAGCAAAATAAACAAAAATGGGATGTATCATTAGGAGTGCCGTAAGCAAGACACGAGAAGTAATTATTCTGCTCTACTCCTTGCTGATTAGGCCTCAACTAGAGTATTGTGTCCAGTTCTGGTCGCCACATTTCAAGGAAGATGTGGACAAATTGGAGAATGTCCAGAGAAGAGCAACAAAAAATTATTAAAGGTGTATAAAACATGAACTGTGAGAGAAGACTGAAAAAATTGGGTTTGTTTAGTCTAGAGAAGAGGAGACTGAGTGGGAACATGTTAAATGTTTTAAATACATAAAAGGTTATTATGAGGAGGAGCCAAGTGAATTGTTTTTATTAACCTCTGAGGAGAGGACAAGAAGCAATGGGCTTAAATTGCAGCAAGGGCGATTTAGGTTGGACATTAGGACTGTCAGGGTTGCTAAGCACTGGAATAAATTGCCTAGGGAGATTGTGGAATTTCCATCATTGAAGATTTTTAAGAGCAGGTTAGACAAACGCCTATCAGGGATGGTCAAGATAATACTTAGTCCTGCCTTGATTGTGGAGGATTTGACTAGATAACTTCCTGAGATCCCTTCCAGTCCTACAATTCTGTGATTCTACTTTCATAGGCTGAATTTTGCTCCACGAACTGTATGCAAACAGGGGAGCCCTCTCTTAGACATGTGAGAGTACATGTTTGTGTGTTTGTATCTGAGTGTTTGGATGCTACTGGTTGAATATTGAGTGTGTGAGTGCCTCTCTGTGTATTGTGTGTTTGGATATGAAAACGTTTTTTCTCTTTGGACATTAATTGTGTGAGCCTATATTTGTGGACTCTGTGTTTCTCTGATTGTGTATATATATGAGAGTTGTGTTACTCTATGTTTCCACATGTGGGAATGCATGATTCTGTATGTGTATGACTGTGCATTTGTGTATGAGGGCAAGGTTGTGTGTGGTTGTTTGGATTTAGTTCCTGGGGATCTCAGGCAGCCTGACATCAGCTTCCTGCCTGTAGTGGCACAAAATCTGTGAGCAAACCAGGCCTAATGAGTGTCTCATTTCTAACTCCCCATGGTTCTTTAATCACCAGAGGCAGTTGCCAAATGCTTTTCTTTGCCTGTAGGGGAACAATAGTTCTGTCTCTATCCAGCCTCATCAAAGGAGTGTGAAACTGAATTGCTGATTAATCCACATCAATGGGGTGTTAACTCCCACTCAGTCAGCTTCTTCAATCACTTGGAGGATGGAATCAAATCCATGTTTGAATTTGATGCGGTGTAGAGACTGGGATGGAGATGAGGGGTTAAGACTTCAAAATGTGATTCCACAAATACAAACACATCTCAATAAGATAATTTTGAAGCCAAAGATTTTCCTATCTAGGGAAAGTTTCAGGTAGAAATCCTCCTTTATATTTGTTTCTCAAGATGAATACCAAATACCATGTAAACTAGCAGTTTTCACTGAATTACTTTACTAAAAATGATAAATGACACTACTTTTACTAGAAATATAGACAACATCCTACAGTCCTGTATTTGTAGACAGGTTGCTTATTTAGGACACAAACATAACTTGAAAATCATTGTGATTTTATATACAAGATCAGCAATGAAACAGTCCAAATATAGGTGTATGTGCTTAAAAAGTAATAACAATCTCACCTCTATCACTACAGAACTATTAGCTGATTATTAAACCTTGCAGAAATATGACCTATTATTTCTCAGATGAGGTTGTGCTTTAAATAGTATTATTCCTCATTTTCTAGATGAGGATCTGTGGCACAGAGACAGACAATAACTTTCTCAAGGTCACACAAAGAACCAGGGGCATAGCTTGAATTATAACCTTGGAGTCATGATCCAAAGTCCTGTCCATTATACCCCATACTCCTCTCAAAACCAGAAATAGAACCCAGGATTCCTCTCTGGCAGCCCTTTCGTTCTAAGCCATTAAACACCCCTCCTCACCCAGAGCCAGGGCTAGAACTTATAAGTCCTAGCTACCAGCCCCTCTCCATCTAACCAGTGAAGCCTATTCCCCTCCCAGAACCAATGATAGAACCCAAACCCTAGCTCCAAGACCCCTCTGTTCTAACCCCATCTTCCACACAGAGATAGACATAGAACCCAGAAGTCCTGGATCCCAGACACTTTAGTCTAATCACTAGACCCCCACTTCTCTCCCAGAGCTGGGATAGACTCGAGGAGTCATAATGCCTGCTCCTATTTTCAGTCTCCTGGTACCACCCCAATTACAAAGCTCCAGGAACAGAATCCAAACTAAGCTGTGTTTTCTTGTTTAGCCACTCAGCGAGCGCATGTTTCAGTGTCAGTGCGTGGTTCATGGTGTTTAGTGTGTGAGCATGTTTATTTGCTTTTCTTCTTTTCTGCATAGTTGTGCGTTAGAGTACCTGTGTGCTGTACGTGTGTCTATTAGATCTGGACCTTGTAGGCCTCATTTGCTCTTCATGGGTCCAGTAGTCAAGGAACAAGGCAAGAGATAAGCTTTGTGAAAACAAGTTCAAGCAATAATTGGGTGGGCAGCTATGGCAAAGTTCATGTGGAAGGAGACTTAGCAGACAGGGAGCAAACTAACAAAATACAGGAACCTACCAAATATGCTCTGTACATGTGGCACATCAACAGAGCATGATACAAACAGGAACTGGTTCTAAAATAACCTGACCATTCATAAAGTGTATGAAAAGACATAGATAGGAAGATGCATGCACAGGGTCACATTTGTATATTATGCAACCAATATTCTTTGAATTTCTGCTATACCCCTCACCCATCCCCTACACATGAGTCTGATCAGATCTGTGTAAGTGTAAGTATACACCAGTAAAGAAACCTGAGTGATGAGTCTGAATAGGAGCTGAGTTCTTGGGATCCATGAGGCTAAGGGCTGGAGAGAAATTCCAGCAGCCTATACACAATGATCCAGCTATTTAATTAAAGGTGAGATTTTAAACTAGCTTAGATCCCACAGGAAGCAGCCCTGGGTCCAGTTCTGTTCAATATCTTCATCAATGATTTAGATAACGGCCTAGAAAGCAAACTTATAAACACTTGTCAGGGATGGTCTAGACTGGGGAGGTCATTACATGGGGGGTTGTGGGCTGTCAGCCTCCACCCCAAACCCTGCTTCACCTCCAGCATTTATAATAGTGTTAAATATAAAAAAAGTGTTTTTAGTTTATGTGGGTGGGGGGTGGTTGCATGCACAGGCTTGTTGTGTGAAAGGGTTCACCAGTACAAAAGATTGAGAACCATGAGTGCAGGGGACTAGATTTGATGACCTCTCGAGGTCCCTTCCAGTTCTATGATTCTATGATTGGACTCATGTGTAGGGGATGGGTGAGGGGTATAGCACAGATTCAAAGAATATTGGTTACTTAATATACAAATGTGACCCTGTGCATGCATCTTCCTATCTATGTCTTTTCATGCACTTTATGAGTGGTCAGGTTATTTTATATCATGCTTTGGTGATGTGCCACATGAACAGAGCATATTTGGTTGGTTCTTTCCTTCTATTTTGTTAAATTGCAACAAGGGAAGCTTAGGTTGGACGTTAGGAAAATCTTCCTAACTGTCAGGGTAGTTAACCACTGGAATAAATTGCCTAAGGAAGTTGTAGAATCTCCATCATTGAAGATTTTTAAGAGCAGGTTAGGCAAACACCTGTCAGGGATGGTCTAGATAATACTTGGTCCTGCCTTGACTGTGGGGGATTTGACTAGACGACTTCCCGAGATCCGTTCAAGTCCTACAATTCTGTGATTCTACTTTCATAGGCTGAATTTTGCTCCAGGAACAGTATGCAAACAGGGCAGCCCTTTTTTATTTTTACACTCGAGAGTACATGTTTGTATCTGAGTGCTTGGATGCTGCTGGTTGGATATTGAGTGTGTGGGTGCCGCTCAGTGTATTGTATGTTTGAATATGAGAGCCTGTGTTCTCTTTGGACATAAATTGTGTTAGCCTGTGATTGTGGGCTGTGTGTTTCTCTGTTTACATATATAAGTGAGAGAAATTTGTTAGTCTCTAGGTGCCACAGGACTCCTTGTTGTTTTTGCTGATATGGACTAACATGGCTACCCCACTGAAACCAATGAGAGTTGTTTCACTCTGTGTTTCCACATGTGGGAGTGCATGACAAATCTGTGTGTATATGACTGTGTATTTGTGTATGAGCACATGGGTGTGTGGTTGTTTGGATGCAATTCCTGGGGATCTCTGGCGTGAGGTTGGCAGCCTGACATCAGCTTCCTGCCTGTACTGGTAGAAAATCTGTGAGTAAACCAGGCCTAATGAGTAGAGTGTCTCTTTTCTAACTCCCCTTGGCTGTTTAATTACTAGAGGCAGTTCCCAAATGCTCTTCTTTGCCTGGAGGGGAGTGTGAAACTGAAGTACTGATTAATCCACCTCAATGGGGTGTTAACTCTCACTCAGTCAGCTCCTTCAGTCACTGAAGGATGAAATCAAATCCATGTTAGAATTGAATACAATTTAGAGACTGGTATGGAAATAAAGGGTTAAAACTTTAGAATGTGATTCCACAAATACAAACATATCTCAAGACAATTTTGAAGCCAAAGACTTTCCTTTCTAGGGCAGGTTTCAGGTAGAAAGGTTCTTGTAAATTTGTT
Source organism: Macrochelys suwanniensis (assembly GCA_033296515.1). Lineage (NCBI taxonomy): Eukaryota > Metazoa > Chordata > Testudines > Chelydridae > Macrochelys > Macrochelys suwanniensis. Next base: position 13,856,319 of record CM065800.1, read on the forward strand.
TCTCTGAGTGAAACCATATATATCCTATAAACTAACAGTTTTCACTGACTTTAGTAAAAATGATAAATGACACTGGTTTTACAGAGCAACACAGACAGCATCCTACATGAGAGGTTCTATATTTATAGGCAGATTGTTTATTTAGGACATTACATAACCATAAATTGAAAATTGTTGTGATTTTATATACAAGATCAGCAATGAAACAATCCAAACATAGGTATGTGTGTTTAATAAGTAATAACAATCTCACCACTGTCCCTATAGAACTATTAACTGATTATTGAACTTCGCAGAAATATTACCTATAAATTCTCAAATGAGGTTTCTCTGTACATATTATTCCTCTGTTGTCAAGATGGAAAACTGCTGTACAGAAATGGACAGCAATTTGCTCAAGATCACACAAAGAAGAACCAGCAGCATACTTTAAATTATAACCTTGGAGGTGTGATCCCAAGTACTGTTCTCTACACCCCACTCTCCTCTCAGAACCAGGAATATAACCCAGGATTCCTAACTCCTAGCCCTTTCATTCTAACCCATTAAACACCACTCCTCACCCAAACTCAAGGCTAGAACTTGTATGTCCTGGCTCCCAGCTCACCTCCATCTAGCCAATGAAGCCTATTCACCAAACAGAACTAGTGATAGGACCCAAGCCCTAGCTCCCAGGATCCTCTGCTCTAAACCACAAGACCACACACAGATAGGTATAGAAACCAGGATTCCTGGTTCCCAGGCATGTCAATATAAACACAAAACACCCCCTTCCCTCCCAGTGCTGGGATAGAACCCAGGAGTCATAATGCATGTGCCTATGTTTAGTCTCCTCATGCCACCCCAATTACACAACGCCAGGAACAGCATCCAACCCAGGATTTGTATTCTTGCTTAGCCACTCAGCAAGTGCACGTTTCTGTGTCAGTGTGTGGGTTACGGTGTTTCTATACGTGGGAGTGCATGATTCTGTGTGTGCTTAAATGTGTCTTTGTGTTTGAGCGCACGGTTGTGTGTGACTGTTTAGATTTAGTTCCTGGGGATCTCGGGGGTGAGGATGGCAGCCTGACATCAGCTTCCTCTCTGTACAGGTATAAAATCTGTGAGCAGACTAGCCTTCTCTGTTCTAACTTCCCTGGGTCTTTAATTACCAGACACAGTTGACAAATGCTCTTCATTGCCTGGAGGGGAACAATAGCTCTGTCTCTATCCAGCCATATCAAAGGAGTGTGAAACTGAACTGCTGATTAATTCACTTCAATGAGGTGTTAACTCCCTCTCAGCTAGCTCTTTCAGTCCCTGAGGGATAGACATAAATCCATGTTAGAACTGGTTGCAATTTAGACACTAGGGTGGGTAAAAGTGATCAAGATTCCAAAATGTGATGCCACAGGGACCAACCCCTCTGAACAGAACAACTCTGAGCCAAAGTCTTTCCTGTGCATGGGAGGTTTCTTGAACTGTGCAGATGAAATTCAAATGCCAAATAACCAGCAGTTTTCACTGACTTACTTTTCTAAATAATGATAAATGTCACTCTTTTTACTTAAAACAAAATACAGACATCATCCCACGTGTCAGATCCTGTATTTATAACAGATTGTTATGTTCATGACAAACTTAACTTGAAAATACTTGTATATTTTAAATTCAAGTTCAGCAATGAAACTGTCCTAGTAAAATTTGTGTGTGCATGATAAAAATAATAATATTATAAAATCTTGCTCTGAGCACATCACCCCACTAAGCCTACAGAAATATTACCAATTATTAAACTTTGCAGAAATCTGTCCTGACTATTAATTCCATATGAGTTGTCTGCTCTATACATATTATATTTTCCCTCTATTGTCCAGGTGGAAAATTGTGGCCCAGAGAAGGAAAGTAACTTGCCCAAGGTCATATCATAGAATATCAGGGTTGGAAGGGACCTTAGGAGGTCATCTAGTCCAACCCCCTACTCAAAGCAGGGCCAATCCCCAATTTTTGCCCCAGATTCCCCAAATGGCCCTCTCAAGGATTGAACTCACAACCCTGGGTTTAGCAGGCCAATGCTCAAACCACTGAGCTATTCCCCCCCCAATAAAGAAAGAGTGGCATAACTGGAATTAGGACCCTCAAGTCCCAATGCCTTGTTTTATGCTCTAACCCACTAGACTGTACTCCTCTCCCAGAGCTAGGAATAGAACCCAGGAATCCTAGCTCCTAACCCCCAAGTCTCTAACTCCCTAAGCCCCACTCCCCCACCAGAGAGGGCAATAGAAACCAGTAGTGCTGACTCCCAGCCCTAACTATTACACCCTGTAACTATGCTGGTTCTGGTGGGACCCAACTGAGAGTGCCAATTCAGGATAAATTGCTTAAAGCAAGGCAGTTACAGCCCAAGGCTGGGGTTTTTCCACCTCTAAGGCAAACCAAACCAGCCAGACAGAGAAGACTTTGGTTTTACCCCACTGGCTAACCATAAGTCACCCCAAGCAATTCCCTTAGACACTCCAGTTTCCCAGTATCACCACCAGTGCCACTCGTTATGGGGAAAAATGGTTATGAAAACCAATACCCCAGTAAAAGAAAAAAGGTCCTCCTGATCCCAAAGGACCAAGCCCCCAGATCCAGATCAATATACAAATCAGATCTTACTAACAAATCACGCTGTTGCCAATCCTTTAGAATCTAAAATCTAAAGGTTTATTCATAAAAGGAAAAAGGTATAGGTGAGAGCTAGAATTGGTTAAATGGAGTCAATTACATACAGCAATGGGCAAAGTTCTTGGTTCAGTGATTGAATAAGCTGCAGGTTCAAATCAAGACTCTGGAGTGCATCCACAGCTGGGATGGGTCATTCAGTCCTTTGTTCAGAGCTTCAGTTTGTAGCAAAGTCCCTCCAGAGGTATGAAGCAGGATTGAAGACAAGATGGAGATGAGGCAGCTGCCTTTTATAGTCTGTTCCAGGTGTAAGGACACCTCTTTGTCCTTACTGTGGAAAATTACAGCAAAATGGAGTTTTGAGTCACATGGGCAAGTCCCTGCATACCTTGCTGAGTCACAAGGCATGTCTGCCTTCTCTAAATGGGTCAATCGTATAGCTGATGGTCCTTAATGGGCCATCAAGCAGGCTCGCAGAGCTGACACCAACTAGTCTGGGGTTTCACCCAGAAGCATAGCATAAGTTTTAAATACAGACAGTATAGAACCAATTTTCATAACTTCAACTACAAAAATTATACACACATACAGGTAGCATAATCATAACCAGCAAAGCATAACCTGGTCTTAGACACCTTATTTGACCCCCTTTATATAAGATTTGGTGCCACTACAGGACCTTGGTTGCAACAATGATCTATACGGTCCCAGGTATTGTCAATAACATCACAGACCCCACTGTCCTTCCAGAGCCAGAACCCAGGAGTCCTGATGCCCGTTCTTGTGTTCAGTCTCCTAGTACCAGCCTAATTAAACACCATATTTCTGGTTCCAGAAGCACCTAATCACTTTAAATAATAAACAGCTCACCCCCACACCCTTTAGACCAACGGGCATAAAATCATAGGCATTGCCAGATGGGACGAGGCCCAAAGTCCATATAGCCCAGGATCCTGTCTATGACAGGGCCCAGCCCCAGGTGGTGTAGAGGACAGAGTAGGAGCCATCAAGTAGCAGATGGGAAATAATCCTCCCCCCTCCCTCCAATTAGGTCTCCGTTTGGTCTCTATTAGAAAGAGATCAGCTTCAGCCCTGAAGCAGGAGGTTTAATATCCCTACCAGACTGTTTGATAACTTTGGAGGCACCACTTAATGAGTAAGGTCTTTCAACAGTGCAGAAATGATGAGCTGGGTAGGCTCAGTTAATCTAGCAAGCATCCCGCACCCCAAGTCCCTTGTCAATCTGACCTGGGGGCAAATGCCTTCCTGACCCCATGTCTGAGTGTTGGGCACATGAGCAAGACACACCTGCCCATGACTGAAAACAGAGGATTCTCCTTCCTACCCCGGAGCACCGGTCCACCCCAACTCCTGTCCTGTCTCCAGCTCTGTCTGATCTCTGATGCTTTGCAGGATGGTGAGCCCCACACCCAACTGCTCAGATTGGGAAAAATCCTTCCTGACCCCAGATGAGACCCTGAAGCATGAGATTGGATTGGTATTTATTAGGCTGGGATTTTCACTGGTAAATATTTCCATCAATAATAATCCAAATGTACAGATAAACAATGTGAGAAAAATTCTCCTTGAGATCTTAGAGTTTGATTTAAGGCTATTGACTTTGTGTATTTTGACATGTGCTGTTGACAATCTCTGTTAAGCTGTGGGACGTTATTGTCTGGCCCCCTGGTTCACCACCCCCATAATTTCCCACCACTGTCAAAACTTAAATCTATAATTGTGGGCGGGGGGGGAGAGAAAATCTTAGAAATAAACATCCATTAAAATTATACAAATAAAAAATCAAATTCTACCAGGGGTGGCCAGCCTGAGCCTGAGAAGGAACCAGAATTTACCAATGTACATTGCCAAAGAGCCACGGTAATACGTCAACTCACCAGCGCTCCCCGCCACCAGCCCCCAGTGCCTCCCGCCTGCCGGCAGCCCTGCCAATCAGCACCTCCCCGTCCCTCCCTGTGCCTCTCGCCCACCGGGATCAACTGTTTTGCTGTGTGAGGGAGGAGCGAGGGCACGGCAGGCTTGGAGGAAGGGGTGGGGGTCTTGGGGGAAGGGGTGGAGCGGGGGCTAGGGCCTGGGGCAGAGAAGGGGGTTGAGCAGTGAGCACCCCGCAGCATATTGGAAAGTTTGCACCTGTAGTTCCATCCCCAGAGTCAGCGCCGGTGCAAGGAGCTGCATATTAACCTCTGATCCGGAGCCACAGGTTGGCAACCCCTGAAATTCTACCAAGTCTAGTCATTATCATGATACAAATACAAGTGTTAAGGGAAATGTAGGAAATTCTCTTCTCCACATGGTCTATTAAGGAAGGGGATGAAGCGGGGAAAGGGGCACGGTTCAAGGTTTAGATGGGCCCCGTGTTGACATTCCCCTGTCCCCTAGGACTTTCATGGTTTCAGAGAGGAACTTTTTAGCCCTGTTGCATGTTTCAGAGCTGCCTTCACCTCCTTGTTCCTCAGGCAGTATATGAGGGGGTTCAGCATGGGCGTGACAACATTGTAGAGCATGGAAGCCAGGGTGTCTATGTACAAGGGATGTCCGGAGCTGGGCCAGTTATAATTGAACATGCACGTGGTGTAGAACAAGGTGACCATGGCCAGGTGGGAGGCGCAGGTGGAGAATGCCTTCCGCTGGGCCTGGGCAAAGCGGATCTGCAGGACGGCCCTGGTGATGGCCACGTAGGACACCACGATGCAGAGGAAGGGGATGACGCCCAGCAGCACCGTCACGGCCAGCAGCACCGCCTTGTTGAGGGAGGTGTCCGAGCAGGAGAGCTTCAGGAGCTGGGGGACGTCGCAGAACAGATGGGCGATGTGGCGGGAGGCACAGAAGGGCAGGACAGAGGTGAGGCCCGTGTGCAGGGCCGAGTTGAGGAGGCCGCAGGTCCAGGAGGCCACCGCCAGCTGCAGGCAGGTCTTTCTGCTCATGAGTGCAGCATAGCGCAGCGGGTGGCAAATAGCCAGGTAGCGGTCGTAGGCCATGACGGCTAGGAGGATGCATTCGACTCCCACGAAGGCGATGAGGAAGTAGAGCTGGGTAAAGCAGGCCTGGAAGGAAATGGCCTTCTCCTCTTCCAGGAGGTTATTCAGCATCTGGGGCAGTGTGACAGAGATGTAGCAGGTGTCTAGGAAGGATAAGTGCTGGAGGAAATAGTACATGGGGGTTTGGAGGCCAGCATCTAGCCGGACAATGATCAGTATCATTCCATTGCCAACCAGAGCTGTGAGGTACACAGCCAGGAGTGCTGCAAAGACCAATTTGTGCGGTTCTGGGAAGGTAGAGAAGCCCAGAAGCACGAAACCCAGCTCGGCTGTTCGATTCCCCATCTCCCACTCGGCTGCATCTGCAAGGGGAAATGATGAATGATTCATTTAGTGCATTGCTTCAAGAAACCAAATAGATCTTCCCAAAGTGAGGAGTGACTTTGGGTGCCCAACTTTTGAGACACCTTTTAAAGGGCTTGAGATTACAGGCCCCCTGCCTGGCGTTGTAGCCATTTGGCTTTGTTCTGCCCCCACCCCTGAGGGCAGTGGGGCTTGGGCTCCCCCACCCAGGGTGGCAGGATTGGGCAGGCTCAAATTTCAGTCCACCCTCCTGGGGTCATGTAGTAATATTTTTGTCAGAAGGGGGACGTGGTGCAATGAAGTTTGAGAACCCCTTACCTAGAGCATGAGGTTGCATCCCTGGCTATCCACCAGGAACTTGTTGAATTTTTTTCTGAACCCATTTATACTTTTGGCTTTCACGACATCCTCTGGCAATGAGTTCCACCTGTTGACTGTGCACAATGTGAAGAAGTATTTCCTTTTGTTTTAAACCTGCAACCTATTAATTTCATTGCGTGCCCCTTGGTTCTTGTGTTATGTGAGGGGGTAAGTAACATTCCCTATTCACTTTCTCCAAACTATTCCTGATTTTATACACCTCTATCATGCCCCCCCAGTCATCTTTTTTCCAAGCTGAAAAGTCCCTGTCTTTTTAATCTTTCCTCATATAGAAGCTGTTCCAGACCCCTAATCATTTTTGTTGCCCTTCTCTGTATCTTTTCCAATTCTAATATACCTTTTTAAGACAGGGAAACCAGAACTGCATTCAACATTCAAGGTGTGGGCATACCATGGATTTATATAGTGGCATTATGATATTTTCTGTCATATTATCTATCTCTTTTCTAATGGTTCCTAACATTCTGTTAGCTTTTTTCACAGCTCTGCAAATTGAGTGGATCTTAGAATCATAGAATATTAGGGTTGGAAGGGACCTTAGAAGGTCATCTAGTCCAACCCGCTGCTCAAAGCAGGACCAATCCCCGATTTTTGCCCCAGATCCCTAAATTGCCCCCTCAAGGATTGAACTCACAACCCTGGGTTTAGCAGGGCAATGCTCAAACCACTGAGCTATCCCTCCCCCACTTCTTTTCAGAGAACTCTCCACAGTGACTCCACAATTGACTAATAGCTAATTTAGATCCCATCATTTTGTGTTTATAGTTGGAATTATGTTTTCCCATGTGCGTTACTTTGCATTTATCAACATTGTACAGGGAAGTACCAGGAAACAATAAGACAATATTGACCAGTGAGTTAGTTGACTTCTGGCCTTAAAGTCTATACATTAGTTTAAAATGTGAGTTAGTTTGGTGGCTGTTTCTGGGGAGCACCTCCTGAGTGTGAAAGGCAGCCTGGGAGAAAGAACCAAAGGGCTTGTTTGAGAATTTCACTCTTATTCTTCTTCCTGGCATTCCACTCAATGAGTCCTCTCCCTCCAAAGTGCTCTGCTCAATGCCAGATCCACTAGCTGCACCACATGCTAAGACGTCTTCCTTTGTGACATCCCACCGCTTCATCATTGGGTCGGCCTCTCTGTCTTTCTCCTTCAGGAGTCATCTGTCGGACTCTCTTACCCACATAGTTGGCAGGACAGAACTTTACATGATCAAACCCTCTGAGCCTGCACGCCTTCATTTTTCCATTTATTGGTGTTACTTTAATCATTCCTCACTCATAGGGTGACCAGACAGCAAGTGTGAAAAATCGGGACAGGGGGTGGGGGGCAATAGGAGCCTATATAAGAAAAAGACCCCAAATCAGTAGTATCCCTATAAAATCGGGACATCTGGTCACCCTACTCACTCACCCATCTCTACATTCGCATTCCTGTGGAACAGACCACTTGCTCATGTGTCTTCTTTGTTGCCCAATACTCAGCACCATACATTAAAAATAGACGGAGCACCTTTTTATAAACTTCCCCTTTTAATTTTATTAATGTCTTCCTGTCACATACTACATCACATCTCTCCCTCCATTTAAGCCAGACCTTTATTATCCTAACTCTAATTTCATCCTTCATTTCCCCCAATACTGGAACCCAGGTAATTAACAAGTGGGTAAAATCGGACTAAAGGTATCTCTACACTGCAATCACGCATCCTGTGATTGCAGTGTGGAAACACCTATAGTCTCCAGAGTCACTCATTTGCTTATATAGATTTTACCCTTGAGCTTAACAACATTGAAATCATCTTGAACAAAGACAGAGCAGTAAAGGAAACTTACCAAAGTGCAACATGCAGTCTTCAGGTGGCTTATGATGATTGCTTTCTTCCTTTCTTTGTCTTGTTAAAAAAATTAAGGACTGAAGTGCCCACTAATTTGAGAGGGGTCCTGTTTTTGAATGGCTGGTTTGGGATCCAAGAGGCCTGATTTTCAGATGTACAGTGCTAGGCACCCACAAACGCCAAGCTTATGGGAGTTTAGATAATATCATAATGGGTGCTACAGAAAATCCTAAAATAGGGAGAGAGGGAATGGGGCCAGGATGTGGGGATAGATAGATAGATAGATAGATAGATAGATAGATAGATAGATAGATCCAAATTTACCAGTAACTCTCACAAAATGCCCATTTCCAGACAGTTTGCACAAAATAATCTGCAGTGTACAAAAGAAAACAGATCCGCACGGGACTGATTCTAATTTTGTTACATATCAAAGTTCTTGTAAGCCACCAGCTTCTTGCAATGGCTTAGGGAGAAGGATATAAATGCACTGGGCACCATTGGGATTGAATCACACAGGGCTCATTATGTTCACAAACAAAAAACAAATGTGAGAAAAGAATTATGTTCTTTGATTGAACCCAGAGTGCCACGAGTCCCTGGTTGTGGCACAGATGGGTGCACCAGAGGCCAGACACATTTTGATCATTATTTCAATGTGTCTGAAAGTATCACAAATCCCATTCAATTAAGTTGTTTGGCATTAAATTAAGTTTCTTGCCACTACAGCTGGTCAAAAAAAACCACACCAAAAAAACCCCCAATGAAATAGTTTTCCAAAGGAAAATGATGCTTTGTAGAAACTGAAATATTTGCTGGGATTTTGACAATATTTTGGACAGAAAACGTCTGAAACAATTCAAAAGCGCACTGGAGGATTTCCCTTTGACTTTCTCATTTGTTTTCATTTTGACTTTTCCATTTTGTTCTGACTTTCATGTTCATTCTGATACTAATATACTATATTCTATTATCAAAATTACGCTTTCAACACTGTCAACATGAAGCATTTGAATAGGGTCATTTCCATGTTTTCAAAACAAATGTTTTCAGAATTTCCATTTCGTGAACATTTCCAAATTTTGACTCTTCATCCTAATTTGTGATGAATATAAATTTTGAAATGCTGGAATTCCCCTAGGATGGAAATTCCCTTTTCCAGGCCTCTGTGCTTGCCATACCTAGTATTTCTGGGTTCAATAGAGGAACTTAAATGAACTTGTTGAGAACCCCACCACTTAGCAGGTACTATTGTGTCCCTCTTTAGAGCGGGATAGATGGAGTCACATTGAGCTAGCTGTATGGTATAGAATATAGAGAAGAGCTGAATGAATACCTGATTTTTTTCGTTTTGTTTGCAGTTCAGCAAAATCAGTTAAAAAAATTTGGTTTGGGTTGAATTAAATGTTTAGTTTAGTTTTTGGGCACACACACACACACACACACACACACACAAAATCTAGGGATAAGGTAGTAATACAAGAAGACCAAACCAAGAAGACATTAGTTTAAGAATTTAGCATAAATTAGGCCTATTAAATTAGCAGAAATAAATTGACCAGCAGCTACCCAAACTCATAAAATGACATGCAGTATAATTTCTCAATAACAGAATTTTGTAGATTGTGCATAAAATGCTGACTGGTAATCACAGGAAGGTAGCTGATATCAGTTTGAGTACATAAGAACGGCCATACAGGGTCAGACCAAATGTCCATCTAGCCCAGTAGCCTGTCTTCTGAGAGTGGCCAATGTCAGGTGCCCCAGAAGGAATGAACAGAACAAGTAATCATCAAGTGATCCATCCCCTGTTGCCCATTCCCAGCTCCTGGAAAACAGAAGCTAGGGACACCATCCCCTGCCCATCCTGGCTAATAGCCATTGATGGACCGATCCTCCATGAATTTATCTAGGTTTTTTTGAACCCTGTTATGGTCTTGGCCTTCACAACATCCTCTGGCAAGGAGTTCCACAGGGTGACTGTGCGCTGGGTGAAAAAATATTGCCTTTTGTTTGTTTTAAACCTGCTGCCTGTTCATTTCATTTGGTGGCCCCTAGTTCTTGTGTTATGAGAAGGCGTAAATAACACTTCCTTATTTTCTTTCTCCATACCTGTCATGATTTTATAGACCTCAGTCATATCCCTACCCCCACCTTAGTCATCTCTTTTCTAAGCTGAAAAGTTCTAGTTTTATTAATCTCTCCTCCTACGGTAGCCATTCCATACCCCTAATAATTTTTGTTGCCCTTTTCTGAACCTTTTCCAATTCCAATGTATCTTTTTTGAGATGGGGTAACCACATCTGCATGCAAGATGCAAGATGTGGGCATACCATGGATTTATACAGAGGCAATATGTTATTTTCTGTCTTATTCTGTATCCCTTTCTTATTGATTCCCAACATTCTGTTCGCCTTTTTGACTGCCGCTGCACATTGAGTGGATGTTTTCAGAGAACTATCCAAATGACTCCAAGACCTACTTCTTGTGTGATAACAGCTAATTTAGACCCCATCATTTTGTATATAGAGTTGGGATTATGTTTTCCAATGTTCTTTACTTTGCATTTATCAACATTGAATTTCATCGCCCATTTTGTTGCCCAGTCACCCAGTTTTGGGAGATTCTTTTGTAGCTCTTCGCCATCTGCCTGGGATTTAACTATCTTGAGTAGTTTTGTATCATCTTCAAATTTTGCCATTTCACTGTTTACCCTTTTCCCCAGATCATTTATGATTTTAGGATAGGGCCATGAGCACACACTTTAACCACAGAATTGCTATGGTAAGTAAGTTACATATATGCTAATAAGTTTGAGAAAATTAATATACTAACCTATAGAATAAGGACACAACTTTGTGAGGGTGAGGAAGGGGGTTGCAGTGCAATGAAGTCTGAGGGATTGTAGACCATCCCCAGGGCCATCCTTAGGCATACGCAGCTGCGTAGGGCACCATGAAACTTGGGGTGCCCTAGGCAGCTGCGTGTGCTGCATACGCGGCAGCATCACTCCTGGTGACCAGCCCTATCCCTCGGCCGGCCCCACCGCGGGCTGCGCCAACTGCAAGGGGCAGGGCCATCCCTAGGGGGTGTGGGGCCCCGGACAACTCTCTCCACTGCACCTCTTACCCTTCCTCCCTGCTCCGCCCCCGGCCCGCCCCCATTCCACCTCTTCCTCCAGCGACCCCGCACACACCGGAAGCAGCAGGAAGCGGAGCAACCCGGGCCCAGCCCACTCTGCTTGCCTTGCCCTGGCCCCAGCCATGTCGCTCGGGTTGGGGAAAGGACCACCCCTGGCTCTCACCGGCAGTGGGAAGCGGAGAACCACGGCTGGGAGCTGGCGGAGAAGAGCGGGCTGGGGCCGGTCTTCTCCACTTCCCACTGCTGCCAGTGAGTGTCGGGGTGGGGGATCCCTTTTCCCAAGCCTCCTCCCCCCAGCCACATGGCTGCGGTCGGGGCAAGGGAAGCGGAGCGGCCTCCTCCCAGCCCCCAGCTAATCCACTGGAGCACTCTGGGCCTGTGGGGCCTGTAAAAGGCGGGAGGGATAGCTCAGTGGTTTGAGCATTGGCCTGCTAAACCCAAGGTTGTGAGTTCAATCCTTGAGGGGGCCATTTAGGGACCTGGGGCAAAAATTGGGGATTGGTCCTGCTTTGAGCAGGGGGTTGGACTAGATGACTTCCTAAAGTCCCTTCCAACCCTATGATTCTATGATCTCCTGCCTCCCAGATGCTGGGGTGGGGGCGCTGGGTCCCCACACGGCCCTTCCATGGGGAGGGGGGGCTGTGTAGGGCACCCAAAAATGGCTAGGGATGGCCCTGACCATCCCTGATGGGTATTTTCTAACCCAGCCTTTCTGAACCCATGAATCTGCACCCAAAAGTGGGTCACGAGAACGTATGAAAGGGTCGCAAACACATTTTAAAAAAGGATCCTATTTTGCATACAGTCTTTGTATGCTTTGTGCTTCTCCGCATGTTAACACTGTGGATACCAATGAAGTGTTTTCAACATGCAGGTGCCACCGATTAGCCAGTCCATTGCAACGCACAAAGAGTTATGGGACAGACCTTGCTGGGGAGCGGGGGGTCTCGCATCCCAGCCCCCCCCCCCCCCCCCCCAGCTGGGCTGCTCGGGTGACGTGGCAGATCCATGATGGGAGGCAGGCGAGAGAGCAGGAGGCGGAGATCTCCAGGCAAGGGAAGGAAGCTCGGCAGGAGGCACATGCCAACTCTTCCTGCCAAGGCCCAGCAACATCCCCGGGTGCCTCTGGGGAACTTTCAGTGCTCTGGGTTCATCACCCGGCCTTGGGCTGCAGCAGCCCAGAGAGGGAGGGTGCCCTGGAGCAGCTCCTTCCCAGCTGGGAGCAGTTGGTAAGCACGGGGGGGCGGGGGAGTGGAAGGAGACTATTCCTGCCTTGTAAAGCAGTGGTGGGTATCGGAGTCCCAGGGGGCTGGAGTGCCAGAGGAGCTGTGGGAAGGGGGCAGTCCCCATGGGGCACCTTTGCAGCCACTGCTGTGCCAGGCATGTGTCTGTGCAAACTTTTTCCAATATGCTGGGAGCTCGTGGTAGGCCGTGCAAAATGTGCCCCCTTCCAGCACCACTAGTAGCACCACCGAGCTCACTGTGGGGCTGGTTGGGGCTCGCTTGGGAGCCAAGGGCTGGGCACACCGTGTTCAGCCTTTCCAGCAGAACTGGGCAGCTTGGGGTCAGCTGGGCACAGCACCCCACAGAGCACTGGAGGTGGTAGTGGGCAGAGACAGAGGCCCTGGAATTGCGTTCCACAGGGGGTTGATATCATGGTCCTCAGAAGCCAGCAAAGAAAGCCAAGCGATGGGTGAGGAAGTAAACGGGGGGAGGCTACAGAGATCGCAGGATCCATGACAGGGCTACGGCTGCGCGTGCAAGGCAGCGGGCGGGAGCGGATGATGGTTCTGCGTAGTAGGCAGTAAGTATTGTGTGTTTTCTACGTAAGCTACTTATTGGGTTGGAACTGGCCAGATCCAAATGAGGCCGCACTATCCTGGAGACCGACCGGAGAGTGCAGCGGTTTAAGATAAGGTCGTTTGGAATTTCCCCGCAGAGGTTGCTAATCATTCAGCGCTGGAGTACAGGTGCAGTTCTTTATCCTTCCTTGGGGTAAGATTACCGCAGTTCACAACGATCAGTGATTTAAAACACAGAGTCGATGGAAAGGGGGAAGAAAGAGAGAAAACATACTAGAGAAATGAAATACATGAATGGGAGTCCTCGTTTTGTGCTGTGCAGAGAAAAAGCTGTGTTTTTTCACTTGATTTATGCCTCAACAGGGGAGCACTTACTCTTGTAAATTGCGAAGTCAGCCAATCTCCATTGCAGTTCTGTGGCTTCCTCATCTGACCAGTGGGAAAGGTTCCAGAAATAATGGACTCTCCCATAGGTTTGAAGAATCGATTTGATAAGATCCTGCACAAACAATGCCCAGACAAAGCAGCACTTTCTTCTTTAGTGCTTCAGAGAATGCCAGCTGTGTTTGGATATTGTTCCTGGGAATTTTGCAGGGAAATTTCAGCTGCCAGCCAGGCACTTCTGGGTCAATGTTCTTCTAGAACAAGAAAGCAATGCAAACCAAAGGAGGGGTTGACCATGAACACCCAGCAATGTGCTTGTTCTCTAAAGAAACCACATCCAAAACAGGCAGCACCCTCGTCCGGAACGACCGGAGCGTGCAGTGGTTTTTTGCTGTGTGGAGAAAATGCTGTATTTGTTCACTTGACAGATGTCTTAACAGGAGAGCATGTATCTCTCTCAATATTCCAGCAAGTTCTCCCATTGGGGTGGTAGGTCAATGAAGGTCCATTCGGATGGATTTGACTTCTTACCAATAGGAAACATTTCTCAGAAACCAGAGAGTCTCTTGGAGGTTGGAGAAAGGCGAGGGGTGGAATCCCTAAAGGAGTCAACTCCATAAAGAACATCCAAACACAGTGGCACTTTCTTATATAGTTATTCGGAAATCTCGAGCTGTTTGGCTATTCTTCCTGGGAATGTCTGGGGGAATGGTGGCACACAGCCAATCACTGCCTGGGAAACAAGGTTTTTAATGTGTGCAAAAAAAAACCCCAAAACAACAAATCAGAGTTCTGCATTGAAACCCAGCAATGTGCTTATTCTCTCATGAGCCAGACCCAAACCAGGCTGCACTATCCTTTAAGAATGACCAGAGAGTGCAGTGGTTTAGATATGATCGGTTGGAATTTCCCCAGTGGAGGTTGGTAACCATTCAATGCTGGAGCACAGGCGCAGTTCTTAATCCTACCTTAGGATAAGACAACCTGCAGTTCGCAATGATCATTGGGGTTAAACGGAGAGTGATTGAAAAAGGGAAGGGAGGTGATGGGAACTATTGGCCTGCCTGCCTATGTCTGCCATGTGCCTCAGAAGTGGCCCGCTGGCCTGCTCAGGTGACATGTGGCAGATCCAGCGGAGAGGCAGGTGAGAGCAGGAGGTGGAGATCTGCAGGGGAGGAAAGCAAGTGCAGCTCAGCAGGAGGGATCTTCCTGGTCTCCTTCTGAGCCACAGCACAGTCCCTGAGAAACTTTCAGTGCCCTGGGTTCATCACCCGGCTGTGGGCTGCCCCAGCCCCAAGAGGGAGGACACCCAAGAAGCCCATTCCCAACCCAGGACAGCTGGTAAACACTGGGGGAAGGGTAGGATCAGGGATACTGGAGTTCTGGGGAGCTGTGGGAATGGGACAGTCCCCAGGGGGCGCCTTTGCAGCCACTTCACCTGGCACTCTGCAAGCGGCTTGCCCCACGGTGCCCCGCATGGGCCTGTGCAAACTTCTCCCAGTGCATTGCGTCCTATATTTTTAATGTTTTGCATGGAAAAAAACTTCTGACAAAATATTGCTGCAGTTCTGCCTTTTGACCACCAGAGGGTACTGTGGCACAAGAACGGCAGCAGCTCCCCTCAGAAAATAATGTCTACAGTTCTGCCATTTGCCCACCAGAGGGAGATGTGGTGATAGAACAAAGCAGCAGCTCCCGGCCAGCTAGGAAAGAGCCTGCACAGCCTTCTTCGCAGCACCTGTCAGGCAAGGTCAGGAGACAGGGGCTATGGAGAGACAGACACCGTGGGGTGGGGGTTGGTCAGACAGGGGCTCATAAGGACTAGTGGGGAGGACAGACTGAGGAAGGGGCTGAATGGGAGTGGAGGCACAGGGCCACAGGTGGGATGGAGGTGCAGGGCCACATGTTCATGGGCTAGGAGTGCAGAGCTACATGGGAACAGGGGAATGGCTGGGTGGGGGCACAGAGCAACATGAGGAGAGGAGCAGATGTGCCCGACTGAATGGGAGAGGCTAGGGGTCAGCCAGGGTCGTCATGGAAATAATCCCTCCACGTCCCCCCAAAAACCTGTTCCATACTTTTCCCACCCACACCCAACAACCCTCCAAGTTCACACCCAGGCTCCTTCCCAGCAATTTACTTCCCTTTCCCTCATCTCCTCCATTACCCCTGACTCCCACAAGCCTTTGCGATACTTCTGAGGGGTGTGGGAAATACGGTTCTTTACTGTAGTTTAAAATAATTATTACTCAGAGTTCTGTATTAATATGCCTAGGAAGGAATCTATTTGTCAAAAAACATTTCCTGGATCTTTTTTTGTTGTCTGTATTGTTACAGACATACTTGCTGACAGGTATTTTGAAATAAATGACCAAAAATAATTGAAACTGGTGTGATTATATTGTGTCATTTTGACAAATAAAATATGCAGAATTTTAAAATATTGTGCACAGAATTTTTATTTTTTTGTTGCAGAATGTTTACATTTTTGGCGCAGAATTCCCCCAGGAGTACGGAGAACGGTTTATCACCCTTCTCTTTAAAAACACATTTTATGTACTTGAAGACTGTTATCGTGTTCCCCCTCAGTCTTCTCTTCTACAGACTAAACAAACCCAGTTTGTTCAATCTTTCCTCATAGTTCATGTTTTCTAGACCTTGAATCATTTTTGTTGCTCTTCTCTGGACTTTCTCCAGTTTATCCACATCTTTCCTGAAATGTGGCACCCAGAACTGGACACACTACTCCAGTTGAGGCCTTATTAGTGCTGAATGGAGTGGAAGAATTACTTCTCATGTCTTGCTCACAACACTTCTGCTAATACATTGTGGAATGATGTTTGTTTTTTTGGCAACAGTGTTACACCATTGACTCATATTTAGTTTGTGATGCACTCTAACACCCTAGATCTTTTCCCGCAATACTTCTTTCTAGGCAGTCATTTATTCCTATGTTGTATTTGTGCAATTGATTATTCCTTCTTAAGTGGAGTGCTTTGCATTTGTCCTTGTTGAATTTCATCCTATTTACTTCAGACCATTTCTCCAGTTTGTCCAGATCATTTTGAATTTTAATCCTATCCTCAAAAGCACTTGCAACCCCTCCCAGCTTGGTATCGCCTGCTAACTTTATACATGAACTCTCGATGCCATTATCTAAATCATTGATGAAGATATTGAACAGACCCGGACCCAGAACTGATCCCTGCGGGACCCCACTTGATCTGTCCTTCCAGGTCGACTGTGTAACCCTGATAACGTCTCTCTGGGAACGGTTTTCCAACCAGTTATGCACCCACTCTATAGTAGCTCCATCTTCTCTTTTGTATTTCACTAGTTTATGAATCGGCCGTAGCTCCTTTGAGGTCAATGGGCCAGATCTCAAGTTGGAAGTTCTTTTTGATGCAATGAGTTTGTTGTTATTTTACATCTGTTGAACCATCATGGAGCTTAATGAGCTCTGAGTGTTCTGGGCCATCAGAGACATTTCCCATTAATTGGCTCATTATAACTTGGTTCATTATCCGCCCAATGCCACAGAGAGAGGAAAGGCCCCGAAAACTTTCTCAATCCTCACCCTTGTGTTACCAGATCCTCAGCTGGTGTAAACCAATATCCACTCCAATGGAGCAACAATGAGTTACACCAACTACGGATCTGTCCCATTAGCCTCCGAGGACACCTTTGTTCTGGCAGTGATGAGTGCTGGTAATGCCACAACCTAGGCTCCTTATAATAGCAGCGTGTCGCAAACGACATTCTCCTCTCAGGCCCAGGGATACTTGGATTCTGACTTGATGCTCCTTCCTTTTCATGTACATCAGGTAAAATCCTTTAGCATCTTTCCTAGACTCATAGACGCGAGTGGCGGAGACAGCCTGTAGGCCAGAAACAGACCCCTTTCGACCAGTGTAGGATTTCTGCCTACACTATTATTCATCTGTTTCTCATCCCATCATCTTCCATTGATTGTGGGCTGCTGATGCAACAGTAGGTTTGTCTTAGTTACTTTCTGATTGGTGGCTTCAGATCTGCCGGAGCTGGTGTGTGTAGCTACTGTCCCGGGGAAACCGGCTTCTCGGTTTGTTAGCTGATGACGCTTAGTATACACTTAGCCATGCTCTTATTGTAGAGCATAGGAATTGCCAGACTGGATCTGCCCAGGGCCCCATCGAATCTGGGATCCCCTCTCCAACAGTGGCCAGTACCCACTACTTCAGAAAGAGGGGTGAGACACCCATATGGAAAGGCTGGCAGAGTGGTTAGGGCACTAGCCTGCTAATCGGCAAACACAGGTTCAATTCCTTGCTTTGCTACCGGTTTCCTGTGTGACCTTAGACAATCCCTTAGCCTCTCGGTGTCCCCATCTATATAGTGGAGATAATAGCACTGCCCTACCCCTCGTTAGGGAAATGGGTGGGGGATGTGAGTAAAGGCTGCCAGGGTGTGAGTAAACCTTTCAGACACTGCAGTGATGGGGCCCATCTAAGTCCCTTAGTAGAGACAGGCATGTGCACACATGGGTAAGCCCCTTGTCCCTGCCACTTCATCTCCCTTTGCAGCTCATTGCTCCCTTATGGGCAGATTCTTTCCAAGCCCAGGGCGGAAAAGATAGCGATGCCGTGTGCTGTCTGCACTGGACCCCCTAGGCACCTGCTCCAGCCAGGTACATGCTGGAGATGGAATCTCACCCCAGGGTTTTAGTTCTTCCGGTAACAATTCTGTCCTGCGGTGCTACAGCTCCTTCCATGTGAGCATCTCAGAGGCGACGGGGACTTTTAGTTAGAACATTTTCCTGATTCACTGAGGTGCTTTAATTCTAATTTATCTATCTCTCTATCCCCATATAATCTATCTATCTATCTATCCCCAACCATCCCATCATCTATCTATCTAGCTATCTCCATCCATCCCTTCTATCTATCTATCTAGCTAGCTAGCTATCCCCATACACCCATCTCTCTCATCTCTCTCTCTCTTTCCCCCCCTCACTCTCTGATCCAGAGTGTTTTCTGTTCCAAAATTTCAAAATCCACTGCAAGATGGAATTCTGAAATAAATTTGTTTCCGGTTGATCAAATCTTTCTGATAAAATTGTAACATTTTATTCCAGTTTCAACCTTTCAAAACTTTTTAGTTTTTGTTTTCTGTGGAAAAACAATTAATTTTGTTTTCAAAAAAAGTCATTTTGGAAGGAAAAGAACACAATGTTCCCTTCTGAAAATGTCGAAAGAGGACATATCATCATTATCAAAATGCTTCATTTATGGGGTTTTTGCTTTTTCCTAAACAAAATTTCATAAAAATTGACACTTTCTGGAAACATTTCAACTGTGACAAAAAAGGCATTTTTTGCCGAAAAAAAAGTTTAGATGAAAAATTTCCGACGAACTCTAATCGAGCCCCTCCCGTTATGAAACCAATGACCGTATTTCCTCCCTTTTTCTCTCTGCTTCCAAGCCGCAGGATGAGGGTGTTGTGTGTCCATGACTGAATCTGTGGGGGAAAGGGTTGAGTTGTGGGTCAACCTGGGGTTACGCTTAGCCCTGAATGCAATGAAGCTAGCGGCTGTTCTGTTTCCCCTGAAACATATTCCATATTCTTGGCCCGGTTCAGTATAAACATATCAGGGCACCTAAAAACCTGGCTCCACACTACAGTTCAGACCGGATTTCGTATCAGCTTAGCCGACCCTCTCTAGAAGATGTCCCCTCATGTAGTCAGGCCCTGAAGATCCTGGCAGTGAGACCTCAACAGTGGCTGGGTAGATAGTTTGGCTGGATAAATCGGAGGGTTTCCTTTGAGAGATATTCACCCTCGTTCTATTCCCTGCAGCAGGGGGGAAATGGCAGGAAGTGTGTGTGGAGGGCAGATCATTTATAGAGAAGCGGGACCATTTAGCTTTGAGCATCGTCATATGATCTGGCTTAACCACCTAAATGTAAAATTATAGTTGTTTCTCTACATCCACATCAGGCGTACAAAGAAAATCACAATGTGGTGTGTGATGTTGCTCCTCATTCCACCCTTGATAGCAGGGAAGAAATTGTGAGAGTGGCAGAATCATCTATAAAACCATAGAAATGTAGGCGTGGAAGGGACCTTGTTAGGTCATCTAGTCCAGTCCCCTGCCCTGAGGCAGGACTAAGTATAAAGACCATCCCTGACACGTGTTTGTCCAACCTCTTCTTAAAAACCTCCATTGAGGGAGACTCCACAACCTCCCTAGGCAATTTATTCCAGTGCTTAACCACCCTGACAGTTAGGAAGTTTTTCCTAATGTCCAACCTAAACCTCCCTGCTGCAATGTAAGTCCATTTCTTCTTGTCCTGTCCTCAGTGTTTAAGGAGAACAATTTAATCACCCATCTGTTTATAACAACTTTTGACTGTGATCATGTGCCCCCCTCAGTCTTCTCTTCTCCAGAATAAGCAAACCCAATTCTTTCAATCTTTCCTCATAGGTCACGCTTTCTAGACCTTGAGTCATTCTTGTTGCTCTCTTTTGGACTTTCTCCAATTTGTCCGCATCTTCGCTGATGTGCGCTGCCCAGAACTGGGCACAATACTCCAAGTGAGGTCTTCTCAATGTTAAGTAGAGTGAGAGAAGTACTTCTCATGTCTTGCTCACAATACTCCTGCTAATGCATCCCAGAGTGATGTTTGCTTTTTTTGGCAACAGTATTACACAGTTGACTCATATTTAGTTTGTGATCCGTTCTAACCCCCAGATCCTTTTTGGCAGTACTCCTTCCTAGCCAGTCCTTTCCCCTTTTTGTATGTGTGCAACTGATTGTTCCTTCCTAAGTGGGGTTACTTTGCATTTGTCCTTCTTGCATTCCATCCTATTTATTTCAGGCCATTCCTCCACTTTGTCAAGGTCATTTTGAATTCTAATGCTGTCCTCCAAAGCGCTTGCAACCCCTCCCGGCTTGATATTGTCCACAAACTTTCAAGTAGGAGTGTGTCACTTGGAGCATCTTCCTTTGCCATAGCTGATGTTCACCATCAGTCCACTCTCTGCAGCCGGGAAGCAGTGAGGGGGAAGGGGGCAATCTGAAGTGGGTAGCTCTCAGTGAAGGGAAAGGGGGCAATCTGAAGTGGGTAGCCATGTGCTATGATGTTCTCCTGCCTTGCACTCTCAGAAGCAGGAGGACGATGAGAAGGCAGAAAGGGTGTGGAATTATTGAGAGAAGCTGGAGTGTTCAGCTTGGAGCATCTCATGTGCTGCGGTGGTCACCACTTCTTTCCGCTCTTGGCAGCGGGAGATTGGTGGCCAAGGCAAATCATTTTAGAGAAGCAGAGGGAGGTAGCTTTGAGCGTCTTTGTGTGCTGCGATGTTCACCCTCAGCCCACTTTCTGTAGCAAGGGAGTGAGGATGGAGAGGCAGGAGAGCATCTAGAAGCTGAGGTGTGGAGCTTTGGGCATTGCCAGGCATTGTGATCTTCTCCCTTATAGAATCAGAGAACCATGGGGTGAGAAGGGACCACAAGGGTCATCTAGTCTAACCCCCTGCCAAGAGGCAGGATTTGTTGTGTCTAAACCATCCAAGACAGATGGCTCCAGCCTCCTTAGGAAAAGCTCCAAGGAAGGAGCTTCCAGGACTTCTGAAGGCATCTGTTCCATTGTCCTACTGTTCTTACAGTTAGGAAGTTTTTCCTGAGATTTAATTTAAATCTGCTCTGCTCAAGTTTGAACCCAGTGCATCTTGTCCTGTCCTTTATGACAAGAGAGAACAACTTTCCTCCATCTTTTTATGGCAGTCATTCAAGTATTTGAAGACCGCTATCATGTCCCCCGTTAATCTCCTCTTTTCCAAACTGAACATACCGAGTCCCTTCAGCCTTTGCTCATATGGCTGGCATTCCATCCCTTTCAGCATCTTTGTTGCTTGCCTCTGGCTCCTTTCCAGTTTTCTACATCCTTTCTATACAGCGGTGACCAAAATTAAACACAGTACCCCAGCTGAAGCCTGACCAGCACTGAGTAGAGGGGGTATAGAATCATAGAATCTCAGGGTTGGAAGGGACCTTAGGAGGTCATCTAGTCCAACCCCCTGCTCAAAAGAGGACCAATCCCCAATTTTTGCCCCAGATCCCTAAATGGCCCCCTCAAGGATTTAACTCACAATCCTGGATTTAGCAGGCCAGTGCTCAAACCACTGAGCTATCCCTCCCCCCGATCACCTCCTGGGGCTTGCATGCTATGCCTCTGTTAATGCAACCCAAAATTGCATTTGCTCTTCTTGAAACAGCATCACATTGCTGATTCACGTTGAGGTTGGGATCCACCACAACTCCCAGATCCTTCTTAGCAGTGCTGCTACCTTATCCCCCATTCTGTATTTGTGCATTTTGTTTTTCTTCCCTAAGTGCAGCACCTCACATTTGCCTTTGTTGAATTTCATTGTGGTGTCTAAAGGCCAGTTCTCCAATTTATCAAGAGCCCTTTGAATTTTAGCTCTCTCCTCCAAAGTGTTTGCAACCCCTCTTATTCCACTAGGAGCCGGGGAAAATTGGAATTGCAATGCTGGCTCACCCTGGATTTCTCCTCAGACTGGATACTCCCTGGTCTATTCTCAGCAGCAAAGGGACAACGGTGGGATCAGGGCCGGCGCTATCACTGGTGACCCTAGGCGGTCGCCTAGGGCACCAGGATTTGAGGGGCGGCAGGCAGCTGCCTCCTGCCTCCCTGCTCCATGCTCAGCCACTGAGTGTGGAGCCGGGAGGCAGCCGCGGCGAGCCACCCTCTGTCTCCCAGAGCTGGGAGGCAGCCACGGCGAGCCGCCCCCCTGCCTCCCGGCTCCATGCTCAGCTGCCGCGGTCTGCAGGTGGGGGGGCTGAGCTCCCGCGGGCGAGGGGACTGGCTGGGGGGCGGTGTTATCTGGGGGGGGTGTGCGCAGGGCTGGTGCAAGGAAGTTTTGCCTAGGGCGCGAAACTTCCTTGCACCGGCCCTGGGTGGGATCATTTAAAGGAGCAGATGATAGCTTTGTGCATCTCCATGTGCTGCAGTTAGCCTCATTCTACTGTCTGCAGTAGGGGAGCAGTGACAATTGTGTGTGGGGTGGGGAGATCATATATAGAGAGAGAGGTGCAAAGCATCCTCATGGGTAAGGTTAAAATTCTGTCACAGGTATTTAGTAAACATCAGGGACAGGTTTCGGGCAGCTGCTCCAGACCCGTTGCTGCTCCGGAGGCAGGGGCTGACCAGCACTGCTCCAGCCCTGGGGTGCTGACCCCACCCCAGACGCTGCTGCTCTGGGGGCCCTGGGGCTGACAGCTGCTCCCACCCAACACCAGAAGTAGTCCCAGAGGTCCCGGAAAGTCTTGGAATCCATGACCTCTGTCACAGAACTGTATCCTTATTCATGGGCTCTGATTAGAGCTGGTTGGGATATTTTCAACAAAAGATTTTGTTGTTTGAAAATGCCAGTCCGTCTGGGATGGGACCTCTGGTCACAACCAGAGTGGAGGAGGGAGCCATTCAAGTACAGCCAATCACCCAGATGTTAGAGCGCCCCCTGGCGTAAGGGAGCTGAAGTTCCAGCCCTGCCGTGTGTGAATGACTTGACCCCAGTCATCCCACCTAGCAGGCGAGTGCCCAAACCCTGGGCTATGGACTCCTTCTTTCCCTAACACACAATGAATATTGAGCTATTTGTACAAAGTGGACCAGCTCCAAAGGGAGACATGAAGACCAAGCCAGAGGCTGGCTCTGTAGTTCGGTGTTTAGAGCACAGCAGAGACTTGAACCTGGGTCTCTCCTGTGTCAGGTGAGTCCCATAACCACCTCTGTTGGCTATTCTGGGGTGGGTCTCTCTTTTGTAAGTTTCTTTCATAACATTTTTGGATAGGCCTTGGTTTTGTTCCAATGTGGAATGAAAACAAATGACAAAAGCTGGGCATTTTTGGTGAACTGTAGTTCTTGTTTTCCAGCCAGCTCTAGCAGTGATGGCCACCCCCTTTTTCCTTCCTGCAGCAAGGGACCGATGTCGGCAGCCGGTGAGAACCGGACAGCGGTGAAAGAATTCGTCCTGCTAGGCTTCGCCAGCATCCCCAATAGCCAGGGGCTGCTCTTTGCCTTGTTCCTGGCCATCTACATGGTCACCCTGGCCGGCAACGGGATCATCATCACGCTCACCAGCACGGACCCCAACCTGGACACGCCCATGTACTACTTCTTGCGCAATCTCTCGGTCATCGACATCTGCTACATCTCCAGCGCGGTGCCGCAGCTCCTGGTGCACTTCCTGAGCCACACCCACACCATCTCCATGCTGGCGTGCGCCACCCAAAACTACGCCTTCTTTGCCTTCGGGGTGACCGAGTGCTTCCTGCTGGCCGTCATGTCGTACGACCGCTACGTTGCCATCTGCAACCCTTTGCACTACACCCTGGTGATGAACCACTTGGCCTGCGCCAAGTTGGCGGCAGGGTCGTGGGTCAGTGGCTTCATCCACTCGGTGGTGCTGACGGTCTACACTTTCCACGTGCCTTTCTGTGGGCCCAACCACATCGACCACTTCTTCTGCGAGGCGCCCCAGGTGCTGAAGCTGGCCTGCACCGACACCTACGTCAACGAGCTGGTCATCTTTTCCGTGGCCGTGCTGGTCCTCATCATCCCCCTCTCCCTGGTCTTCGTCTCCTACTCCCATATCCTGGCCACCATCCTGCATATGAGCACAGCCGCCGGGCGCCGCAAGACGTTCTCCACCTGCGCCTCCCACCTGACCGTGGTTTCACTCTTCTACGGGGCAGCCATCTTTATGTACATGAGGCCCCGGTCCACCCACTCACCCCAGCAGGACAAGATGATCTCGCTGTTCTATGCCGTCATCACGCCCATGGTCAACCCCATGATATACAGCCTCAGGAACAAGGAGGTGAAGGGTGCCATGAGAGCCTGGGTCACAAAAGTATCATCCTAGCTCTTGTCTGTGCTACCCTGCCCTCAGTTCCCTTCTGGGTCTCCCAATAACTCAGTCACAGCCCAGTACTTACATTTACATTCCCCTTTCTTGGGGTCTTATTTCACGAGTCTTTGCAAAGTACAGTCTTCTTGGTTATGTCTACACTGCAACTTGAGTGAGCTTTCCGGCTCAAGTACACAGACTTGGGCAAGCAGGGATTGAGTTAGCAAGCTAAAAATAGCCATGTGGACCTTGCAGCTCGGGCTCTCAAGCCCACCCAAACGTCTGAAACAGCCAGTTTGTCCATTTTCTAAATGAAACATTTTGATTTGTTTTGGAGTTTCATTTCAAAATTTCCTTTAATTTTTTTTTATTTTTAATTACAGACTTTTTGCAGTGCTCACAATTGAAAGTAAACTTTTTCATTCAACTTGAAATGACTTTTTTAAAATTTTCAATTCACCAAAAAACTGAGTGGAGACGTGTTCATTTTCTTTAATAAATGCCTCCTGTTTAAAAGAGATTGTGATGTCATAATCTTGTATTGCCCGACACCAGCCCACAGCACAGGACTGGGGCCTCCAGGGAAAGGAGAGAAGATGATACCTGGGGGTGGGTAATGGTCGTTCATGGTTAGCCAGTTGGGGCATAAGATGGGAGGAAGGGGGATGATCTTTTCTCCCTACAGATAAGGAAATTGGAAGAGCCACGGCTCATATTTCATAATGTGGTTCTCTGATGAGTCCATACTTGTTCTCCTCTTCTTGGCTCCCTCCTATGTATTAATTTAGCATGCTGCCTTGCCGTGCACTGTGGGATGTCCTGGATACACCTCAGCTGTATAATACAGTTTAGCTAAATTAAAACACAAGGCCCAACAAGACCCCATTTCCCATGTCTCCTGGACACCCGCTTCTCCAGCAGTAGGATCTGCAGGGATCTGGGCGCCTAAGTCAGGTTGGGCTCAGATCAGTGGCATCATAGGATCTGTACTGAAATTTCCCTGTAGGCCTGGCCCTCTGTGATGATTTTGTGGCTTTCTCTATGCAATTTATCACGATTGATATAGGGCTGTCGCTATGAACATTGCTGTGTCGTGGATTGCCTCTAGATCTGTGTATCCATCATGGCTTACAAGCCTGGAAAACACAACCTTCCCAGACCAGAGACAACTGGGAGTCCTCACAATGACTGGTCAATAAATATGCTAAGGGAGTTTATAAACAGACTCCCCCACCGGGGGACTTAGAGAGAACCACACGGGAAGTTTAGGTGAGGAAAGGCATGGACTGGCCAAGGACAAAGGAAGTAAGTTGATCTAGGGGAAGAAGGCTCAGGACAACCCCGGACAGCATAGGAGCAGACCCAAGGGGACTCTATCCCCAGCCCAAAGACTGCCCCAGAGTGGTGAGGAAACGGAGGGAGGGGGATGCGTGTCAGGTTTAATCTGTGTATTTCTCATGTGGCTAAGTGAAGAGTATCAGTGCATAGGACTTGGGTCCTTAAAGAGACGGGGGAAGGAAATTGACTTCACCGTCATGGCTGCCACCACCTGTACCCTGGGCCCCCCGGGCCGTCCGGACCCTGCTCCGCGGAGGCGTCCTGAGCAGAGCGGCCGGAGAGCGGGACCTTGACGCCATCGCCCCTCCCCCAGCTGAACCCCCAACCCGGGAGGAAACGGGGTCGGACTTTAACAGCAGCCGGGGCGACGCCGGCTCCAGCCCAGCTCCGCCAGCTCCTCTGCCCCCCAGGACAGTCACTAGCATCTCCGGGGCCAGCGGGGAGACGCCCAAACCCGGGGGATTTTCTGGCTAGAGATTTAGCCTTAGATGGAGTTTACCACCAGCTTTGGGATGCATTCCCAAGCAACCCGAATCCAAGAAGACCCCGTCCCGGCGCGCCGAGGGCCACTACCGGCCTCACACCATCCACGGGCACCTCTTAATGGTTTCACGCCCTCTTGAACTCTCTCTAGCGATTGGGGCCGGGGCCGGGGCCGGAACAAACCCCTCGTTTCATACGGCACCTGCCACAGCTCCCCCAGGTCCTGCTCTACTGTGTCTGTAACAGCCGGTCCCAGGGGTCAGTGGGGGCTTTGCCATGGGGCTGAGCAGGCTGCGGGCTCTGGACCCTGCCCCCGGCCCGTGTTTAACCCTGTTCAGTGTGGGGCAGGGGCTCGGGCGTGTTCGCACCTTGGGCCCTTTATTGCGTCTCCATGAACACAACAGGGCGCAGAGTGATTTAGCCCCTGGTGCTTCTGCCCCCCCCTCCCCACCGTGGCAGATGTTTGGGGGGAACTGGATGGGGGGAGCCAGGAATTTGAGGGAAGTAGGTCAGGGGGTGTTGGGAGGGGGACTGAGGGGAGAAGGGCCGGGATGGAGTTTGAGAGCAGCCAGGCTCCCCTCCTCAGAAGGTCAGAGCTGGGGGGCAGGATTTTGCGGGGGGGTTGAGGTGGGAGCTGGTGCCCCCAAGTTTCCCCAGGCTCCCATTTCTACCCCCAGCAGCCTCCCCTTTCACTGCCCCACCCCAGCTCCAGCCCCCTCAGCTTCAGGGTACCCCATTTTTTCTGTCCCCTCAGTCTCCCCCTCCCCACATCCCTCCTGCCCCACATTCCGTGCCCCGTAATGCCCCCAACCCAACAGTCACCCCTCCCTGCCCCTATAGACAGTCCGGGGAGGGAGTAGGATTGTTCCCCATGCCCAGGCTGAAGCATCGGCCATCTAAGCCAGGGGGGCGGCATGGCCGCCCTGCAAGTGACGGGGTGGCCATGTTAACTGAGGGCAGATGGGGTCCCTTCCCTTAGGGAGCAATGGGAGATGGCGGCCATGGCTAGTGGGGGGCTGAGGGGGGACAGGTCGGAAATGCTGGGAAATGGGGGGGGGGAAGGGACCAGTGGTCTGTGAGGGAACACGGGCCAGGGGGCACAATGCGAGGAGGAGGGGTGTGGGGTAACACAGGCTAACCTGGGAGACTCGGGGGGGTCAGGCTGGGGGGAGGAGGTGTCAGGCCGGGGGCGGGAGGTCAGGCCGTGAGTGTGGGGGGAATGACCCTGCTTCGCAATGAATCTGCTGCCCGTCTCCCTCCTTCTCCGGGGCCGGGGGGCGAAGGCTCCCATGGAGCTGGTGAGCAGGGGGGTTGGGGTCCTGGCATGAGGGGGCTGACTGAAGGAGGCTCATGGGGCCCTGTCGGCTGGGAAGCTGAAGCACCTTAATACAGCCCCGGCCCGGCCCAACGCTGTGTGCGAGACCCGGAGGGGCGACACTGCGACGGTGACACCAGGAGTCCTGGCCCCATCTCCACCCCCCGGCTCTAACCACTAGACCCCACTCCCCTCCTGGAGCTGGGAATGGAGCTCCCTGACCCCCAGCTTCCTCCTGCCCTCTAGCCAAGGGCTGTACAAACAAAGCCTGTGTCACATCCCTCTCTAGGGGCCTGGGCACATAACCACTGACAGTGTCTCCTTCAGCTCGGGGGGGCAGGGTCTCTGCGGGGGCATGAGAAGGTCCCTGGGTCTCTCCCAGCTGGGGGCCCGGGATGGAATTTCTCTTGCTCCAGTTTTCCTTTGAACCTGGTTTATTTAATGCACACACTGAGAAAAGCCCCTTAGAACCAGGCGTTACAGTGTGAAGCCGCCATCACCGCTCAGCTATGGCGCAAGGGGCAGCAAACCCAGGTGTCCCCCATCGCGCCCGCTCCTCACACGGTGCCACGGCAGGTGTTGCGTGCAGGCAGGGTGGCAGGCTGAGCGGGAAGGCTGCAGAGTCAAACCCTCCAGCACCAGGAAATGCCACAGTTACAGTTTCCTGAACAGCCTAAACTCTGCCCCCTCGTGCACATGCATTCCGACGCCATCCTTGAATTGCATGATCACGTATTAATTTTACCTACATGGGTCACCGGTGAGGTTTGATTCCAGAATGTAAGAAAGACAGGATGGGAGGGAGGAATCTGTCTGGAAATCGTGGTCTGTCAAAGATTGAAGATGCAGGGTACATTGAGGGTGACCTGTCCCCTTCCCCACAGAGACACGAATAAGCTGCGAGCTGCATGATGACTGGCCAGGCTGAAGGTCTCAGGGTTTCCTCGGTTTTGCAGGGACTGTGGCTTACTTTGGCTGAGTTAGATTTCCCCTGCAGATGAGAGACAAGGTGTGATGGACGCAGGAAGAGACGAGACATCCTCAACTTCCTGTAGCTGCAGCCACCAGCTGAATTCCTTATTTGTGGCTCGGTGGAGCTGGGCACTGGGGTGTTGCTGGCAGCAATGAGGGACCCCTCACTGCCTCATCATGGCATCTGCTCTCACCGTCCTCTTCCTCAGTGAGTATTGGAGATAGCCAGGGCGTGTGCCCATGGGGGGCGGGATCTGAGACCAGGGCATGTGCCCGTGTGGGGGATCTGAGATCAGGGCATGTGTCCATGGGGGGGATCTGAGACCAGGGCATGTGCCCATGGGGGGGATATGAGACCAGGGTGTGTGCCCATGGGGGGGGATCTGAGACCAGGGCGTGGGCCCATGGGGGGGATCTGAGACCAGGGCGTGTGTCCATGTGTGGAGGGATCTCAGACCAGGACGTGTGTCCATGGGGGGCATCTGAGGTCAGAGTGTAGGATCCAGTCACTCTGGGATCTGTTCCCTAACAAGACATCTCCTCTCCAGGCTGCTGGCTGGCCGGGCGGAGAGAGGTGTCCGGAGGTGAGTATCTGTGCTGCTCAATGCTAAGTGTTAAGGATGAGGTGGTTAAGGGGAGGTGGAAGGGACAAGAGCAGCTGAGACCTGAACCTTCCCCCAAAACTCAGTCGGGGTTGACTCCGGATTGACCTTGGGGGCGCTGAAATCAGAATCCAGCCCTGCCCCCAGTGCAGTCAAGGGTGACTCTGGATCAAACTTGGGGGGCTGAGACCAGAATCCATCCCTGTCCCCAATTCAGTCAGGGTGACTCCGGATCGACCCTGGGGGCACTGAGATCACAATCCAGCCCTGCCCCCAGTGCAGTCGGGGGTGACTCCGGATTGACCCCACGGGCTGAGATCAGAACCCGGCTCACAGGTTCCCTGTGGATGCAGTGAGGTGTCTTAGCCCCGGCGCTGTCCCTGGGGCTGGGCGCTAAGGGCAGGTTACAGACACACGGGGAGGGGTTTGTGTCTCCCCATCTCACTCCTGTTTGTGTGTGAACGCAGAGATCCCTGCGCCCGGACCCTCCATCTTCATCAGCCCCAGCGGGGTGATCGTCCTGGGAGGAGCCGTCACCATCCGCTGTCAGTGTCGGTGCGGGGCCAGGAGGTTATTTCTGTATAAAGATGGAGTCCAAATCTGGGACCTGGACGCTGGGGACGGGGGTGAATTCACCATCCCCAGCGCCAGACAGGAAGACGCAGGCTTCTACAACTGCCGATCTCACTCCAGATCGGAGCTGCCCAACTGGTCGGATCCCCGTGATTACCTGCGGATTGTTGTAGCAGGTGAGGGGCCCGGAGAGTGGGGACAGAGTCACGGGGGGGTTCCCAGCTGCTGTAGATTCAGGGCTGACGCAGGGGGGGATCCCTGCCCCCGGGGGTCCTTGGGGTGTCACTTACTTGCCTGTGCCTCCATTTCCCCATGTATGAATCATCCTCCCTGCACCTTGTGTCTGGTTAGAGATTCAGGGTTGGCTTTAGGGTGGGGGCTTTTTCTCACTGTGCCTGTGCAGCTCCCAGCACCTCTGACTCCCAGGCCCCCCCAGCTCTAACCACTAGACGCCCCTCCCTTCCCAGAGCCAGGGATAGAACCCAGGCGTCCTGGCTCCCAGGCTGGTGGGGACCATTAAGTGGATAGACAGGTACAGAGGGTGCTCTGGATTTAGGTCCTCAGGCTGTGTTGGTCATAGCTCCCAGGAATCTCTGGGATCTCGGAGAGGTTCCTCTGTCTGGGTTTTCTCCCAGAGGCCCCGTGTCTGGGACCGTACGGCGAGGACGGGGCACAGTGACTGTGCCGGGGTCTGTCTCACGGCCTGTCTCCTCCTCACTGCAGAGCTGAGCTACCCCAAACCCTCCATCTCCCTGCGCCCCAGAGGGGGAGTCGCCCTGGGGCGAACTGTGACCATCCGGTGTAAGTGTCGATGCCAGAAAGTGACGTTCCTCATGTATAAACTTGGAAACCCGGACGTACGGCGCTGGGCAGAGACTTCTGGGGATGTGGTTGAGTTTCCCATCCACAACGTGAGCCGGAGAGACACAGGGAACTACAGCTGCCAATACAGCACCAAATCGGACCCATCCATCTGGTCACATCCCAGCGACCCCGTGGAGCTGATGGTAGCAGGTGAGGGGCCAGGCTCAGTATTTTTTCTCGTAACAGGGTTCCCGGGATGGGTCTATGGAACCGCTGGACCCTCTGTCCCACCAACCTGGGGTATCCCTCGCAACTGTGATGCTGATGTCAAGCTATAAACCTCTGGCAAGTCCTGCACTTACCCAGCTATCCACAGCCAGGGACACACCCACCGGAGTTACATGAATGATCTCCCAGCCTCTCACAAACCATTAATAGGGACGCGCCAGCCAAGTCCCTCCCAGATCCCCAGCCTGGTACCATTCTGCACTGGTCAGAAGCCTGGCCAGTGTCAGTTCATTACCCGTCTGCCCCTCCCTCCATGAGGAGAGGACACACACCAGCCTTTGTAAACTGAGCTGAGATTTCCCAGGCACTTCAGCCAAAACACACTGTTTGGGGTCAAATAGAAAAGAAATGTATTCACTCCAGAGAGATGGAGTTGAAGTGATTATAACTAGCAAGTGTAGAGATCGGAGTCAGTTACTTAAGAAACAAAACTAAACTGTCAGTCTGAGTTCTACAAACTAAACTGGATTTGAATCAAGCAGCGTCTCCCCCTGGTAGCTGATACCCACAGATCACAGATCGTCAGTACAGACTGGAACTGCCTTCCGGCCAGGAACACCCTCCACAGTTCAAGGTCTTTGTCCTCCAGACGTGTTTCCGGGTGTTGAGTTGTGGGGGGAATGAGGCCAAGGGATGTTGTCACTTCCCCTCTATATAGCTTCTTCCAGCTTACTGGGAAGATCTTTTGCTAGAGGTGGGTCCAGCAGTCTCCATTGTCTAGATGCTCTCACTGCGATGGTCCTTGGGAGAGTGGATTTCCTTCAGTGTGGGTCCACAGTCACAGCCCCACACCCAGCCACCCTCAGGGGTGTCTGCCCCAGTGGGACGCTCAGAGCCAGCTCTGTCCTGAGCTCTGGGCCCAGCAGAGGGGACACCTGGCTGGGGAGCGGGGACGGAGTCACTTGGGGGTTCCCAGCCAGGGGGAAGCAGCAGCCGCTGGAGGTTCAGGGCCAAGGGAGGGGGGATCCCTGCCCCCAGGGGGAGTTACAGAGCAGGGGCCTTTCCCGGGGGATGCTCCCCCAGCCGCCCCCACTCTGGGGACGCACAGAGGAGTCAGGGCCCAGGGGCTGCTCAGCCAGCACGAGCCCCAGCTCTGAATACACCCCCCACCAGCCCGGACAATTGAACCCGTAACATACACCAGGTGATGGGGCAAGCGGCCCGATCGCTGAGTCACCGTTTCAGCCCCTTCCCGCCCCAGGCCTGCATGCTGGTTCCGTCCCTCCCCCATCCCAGCCGACATTCGTTTTAATCCCACAGAGGGAACCCACCCAGCTGGGTCCTGGCAGCCAGATCCCTTCCACGATGGAGCTGGAGGGAGGTGAGGGGGGGGAAATGGAATAGTTTGCCCCACAGGGAACAGGGCTCCTCACTCAGATGCCCCCAGGGCCATTCAGGCCGTTTGGAGGGGGATGGTCCCTGCAGACAGAACTGATGGGTTCAGGTCTTCTACACAGAGGATGATGGAGAGATCCATGGGAACCTATGGCCACCGGTCTGTGGGAATGTGGGTCTGTGGGAACATAGGGCGGTGGACAGAGGGGAGCATGTCTGATGAGGAATAGAAAGATGGACTAAGCCCTTGTCTACATGAAAACTGGGCCCGAAATGATGAATCCCGTGTGGTTCCCAACCCCCACTGGTGATCTCAGAGCGAGGCTGGGCTGTCGGTATTCGCACCCCCTGTGCAGACGAGCTCCCCTTTAGCTCTATAGACAGGGGCATTCTCTTCTGAAATAGGGACAGCCGCGCCCAGAGCTGCTCCGCAGTGACTCCAGGTGTGAATGGCACCTGAGTGGGGCAGGACCGTCTCTGGGTCCTGTGTCCGTACAGCACTGAGCACACAGGGCCCAGGACAGGGGCTCCTGGTAATTAATACTAGTCATTAACGATTGCAGTTCCAGTTTCTGTGGAGCCAGGCAGGGGCTGTATCTGTTCTGAGGGTCTCCCTGGGTCGATCCTCCCCTCCTGTGATTCCCCAGGGTGCTGAGCCAGCCTGAATCTCTGGGTCCCGACCTCTCCCTCAGCCCAGGGAAAAGCCCCCATCACCGGTTGGCGGGAGGAGAGTTTCCCCGTATAACTAACCCCAGACACCAGGGCTCCAGCTTTCTCTGCTCCTGACAGATGCTGGTTCTATTCCCGCAGGGGGAATCGACCCGACTCAGCCGGGAGCGCTGCTGGCTCTGACCCACCCAGGCAGCGCGACTCCAAGTACTGGGGCTGGAGGCAGGAAATCGCCATCAATCCCTCCAGAAACAGGTTTGTGCTGCCCAACGGGCCACTGCCGTGGGAAGCCATGAAGGGCTGTTTGGGTGGGAGGGTGCAGATCCCCATAGCAAATGTCCCATGTGGGCAGAGACCATTTCATATGCTGAGGGGGGTCACTAGACAGCTGCCAGATTGTCTTTGTGGGGGCAGGGCTTGGAAGAGCTTCCCGTCAATGCGCAGCCCCACAGACCGGGGTGCTGCGCTACCCCCCGGCACCACAAAGCCATCCATGTGGGGCACAGCTCGGTGCGGATCCCCCTGGGAGAACAGGGACGGAGAGCCGGGAATCATGGTCCCGTGTATCCGGTCTGTCTGGCTGCGACTGCAGACAGGCTGGGGGAACGGCTCAGAAGCAGGGCTCCCATTTTCAGGGGTGCTGCCCAGCAGGGCGTTAACCCTGGAACCTATCAGTTCAGACTTGAGCCCACCAATTCAGAGTGACACATTGTTGACTCTGGAACCTAACAGTGGTTGTTGCGACGACAGCATCGTTACATCTACCACAGCTGCTTGCTTCAGAGCGGCGTGGTTCTCCCAATGATCTCAAAATGCAAGGATGTTTGCATGATTAGACAGTTGGGAACCCTATCTGGGGTCATCTGGGGCCATCAGTGGTCATGGGGGGTGCCCTGGAGCTCCCTGCGAAGCAGTCAGGAACAGCCAGCATGGGGGGCAGGATACCAGGCTAGATGGGCCCATTGCCCAGAGCTGGTATGGCCAGGCCTGGCTAGTGGCATGGTACTGGGGATGGGGGGCGATGACTGGAAATGCTTTAGACAGACAGACAGACGCTGGAGGAGCATCGGACCGATCAGCCTGGATCAGAGCCAGTGTCCACCTAGAGCCGTCCCCGGTCGCTGTGGGTGGATGGATAAAGAGGAGTGTCTGTGTGTGGGGTGGAGGGTATAGATGGATAGACACAGGCAGGAGCAGCAGAAGCAACCTAAAAGCAGGGAGGACAAGTACCCGAACCGTGGCCCCACCCACCAGAGTCACACTGCTCATGAGGCCCCACCCTCTGCCACCCCTTTCCCTACAATCCCGCCCCCACATCACCTCTTCCCCGAGGACCCCTTTCTGTGCCGCTTCTTCCCACCAAGACCCTATCCCCCACTCACTCCTCTCTGCCCCCTCCCACCTGCCCTTACCGCTGGTAAAAGACGGGAGCACCATGGCCCCCCTGTTCCAGTGCCCCAGGAGAGAGGGGGGTGGGTGCAGATAGATTAGATAGACGGGGTGGATGAACATATGGGTCTGTGGTGGTTTTCTGCTGTGGGGAGCAGAAAGGGGGTGGGGCCCCCTGTTCATCCGGCTGGATGGTGACCCCTGATCCCACCCCCTGGAGTAGCTGCTCATGCCCCCTCCCTCTGTCACCCCCAGATTACACCCAGAGCAACATCTTCCGTCTCGCCCTGAGCACCGGGATCCTGCTGGCTCTGGCGCTGATCCTGGCTGAGGCTGCCCACGGATGGAGGAGGGGCGGAAGCTAGGTGAGCTGACCCCCGCCTCCCCCGGATTTTCCCCACTACAGCATGGCTGCCCCAGCATGGGGGAAGGGCAGCAGGTCACTGTCACCCCAAGTGACATGATGCCGCATCATCAGGATGGAGCTGGAAGGACCTGTCTGAGCTGACCCCCCATGAGCAGCCCCCAGGGCGTCTGGGTGGGCTGGGATCAGTGTGGGTGTGATGTTATTGACATGAACTGTGACCATATAGATTATTGTTGCAACCAAGGTCCTATAGTTGCACCAAATCTTGTACAAAGGAGGTCAAGAAGGTGTCTATGGAAAGAATGTAATTTGCTGGTTACGATTATGCTGTCTGTATGTGTGTATCATTTTTGTAGTTGAAATTATGAATATTGGCTGTGTACTTGTATCTCACTGTGTCTGATTCTAAGTAGCATTAGTGAAGCATTTGGTCAGCTTCTTGAGAAAGGAATTTGCAAATTAAGTGCCCAGTCAAGAAACACTTAACTGACAATGGACCTTGGGAGACTCCAATCCACGTCTGAGAAGCCTCCCTGGGGACACTCAAGGTAGCATGTGAGCAATGGCTGCTCTCCCTGTAAAGAACTGAGTCATGCATGGACATGTGACTTAGCCATGTGACTCCAAACTCCACCTGGCTACTGTGATTTTCCACCGTAA
Source organism: Macrochelys suwanniensis (assembly GCA_033296515.1). Taxonomy (NCBI): domain Eukaryota; kingdom Metazoa; phylum Chordata; order Testudines; family Chelydridae; genus Macrochelys; species Macrochelys suwanniensis. The sequence goes on from CM065800.1 coordinate 13,891,576, forward strand.
GAACAAAGGGGTCCTTCCACATGGCAGAGAATATAAAAGGCCCTGGAAACCTCTCCATTTGGTCTTCAATTCTGCTTCTTACCCCTGTAGGAACTTTGCTACACTGAAGCTCTGAATAAAGGACTGACTGACCCATCCAAGCCGTGGATGTATTCCAGAGACTTGATTTGTGCCCGCAGTTTATTCCATCACTGCTACAAGCCTGAACCAAGAACTTTGCCATTGCTGTATGTAATTGATTCCATTTAACCAATACCAGCTCTCATCTATATCTTTTCCCTTTTATGAATAAACTTTTCGTTTTCAGATTCTAAAGGATTGGCAAAGGCGTGATTTGTGGGTAAGATCTGACTTGTATATTGACGTGGGTCTGGGGCATAGGCGCCGACTCTGTGGTTGCTCTGGGGCTGGAGCACCCATGGGAAAAAATTGGTGGGTGCTGAGCACCCACTGGCAGCTCCCCGCCCCAGCTCACCTCTGCCTCCTTTCCTGAGTGCTCTGCGGTCCCGCTTCTCCCGCTAGCTCCCAGCGCTTGCTGCCACTGCAAAACAGCTGTTTCCTGGCGGCAAGCACTGGGAGGGAGGTGGGAGGAGGGGGAACACAGCACACTCGAGGAAGAGGTTAGGGTTAGAAATAACAACAACAGCAACAACACAAGTATATGTTGGGAGGTGAGTGTAAAAGAGAGTGTGTGTGTGAAAGAGACAGAGTGAGAGACAGTGTGTGTGTGTGTGTGTGTGTGAGAGAGAGAGAGAGAGAGAGAGAGAGAGAGAGAGACTGTGTTTGAGAGAGTGAGACAGTGTGTGTGAGAGAGAGACTCTGTGTATGTGTGTGTGCACGTGCGTGTGTGTGCATGTGTGAGAGAGAGACAGAGTCCCCGGCCCCGCCCCAATTCCCCCCCCACCCCCATTTCACCCCTTCCCCAAATCCCCGCCCCCGGGTGTGCTGCATTTCCCCTCCACCCCCCACCCCCAGGATTGCAAGCCTGGGAGGGAGGGGAGAGAAGCAGAGCACCCACTGGCAGATCCCCGCCGCCCCCCGCCCCGCCCAGCTCACCTCTGCCTCCGCCTCTTCCCCCGAGGCACCGCTGCTTCACTTCTCCACCCTCCCTCCATCCCAGGCTTGCCGCGCGCCAAACAGCAAAGCCTGGAGGAAGGGGGGAAAGCGGAGCAGCGGCGCCTCGGGGGAGGAGGCGGAGCAGGGGTGAGCCGGCACTGTCTACAAAGGGACGTTAAGGTCATTATAACTACAAGGCTCCAGTGTATGGAATTTTCACACCCGTGCTACATAGGGCAGGTCGATCTTTCGGGGGTCGATTTATCGCATCTAGTTTAGACGCAATAAATCGATCCCCGAGCGCTCTCCCATCAACTCCGGTATTCCACCGCCGCAAGAGGTGCAGGCGGAGTCGATGGGGGAGCAGCAGCAGTCGACTCAGCACTGTGAAATCGTCCTGGTAAGTCGACCTAAATACGTTGACTTCAGCTACACTATTCCCATAGCTGAAGTTGCATATCTTAGGTCGATCCACCCCCACCCCACAGTGTTGACCAGGGCTTAGTTAGACAGACATAGGTCTGTTGTATAGATCAGACTTCAGAGTTATATCAGTTTAGCTTAATTCACGTTGAGTGAATTCCCAGAAGAATTCTATCTTGGTGGGAAGTGTCAGGACGATTGGATAACTTTATGGGGGAGGTGGGTGTGTAAAAATTGTGTCTATAGTGGAAATCTATCTTCAGGCTAAATTTTGTTCCAGCCACTGCAACTTCATAATACAGCATAAAACCATCCCAAAATATGGTTATTAGTGAGATATCCATGTTATCTATCTTTTAGTATAGAGGAAAATGCTGAAATTAGCAATGAGATTCTTGTTATTTTGCCTCTGAGGTGAAGCTGCCAATAAGGAAAGTGTGAGAGAGGATGGATGGTGTTTTCTTGTTTTTAACATCTGCATCAAATTCCCCAGAAACACTATGCTAGTCAAATAGTGTATTGGTCAAAAGTCACAAGCAAAAAACCAATAAGAAATGAAAACATTTTATTGCAAAACATGTAATAAAGACAGCATGACAAAGCATATTTTAAAAAAACAGCTTTTTACATCAAAATACGTTCATGAAAACCTTGATTTCAGTTACATCAGTATAAAATCAGCATCGGTGTCATATTATATTTATTCCTCTTTAATTGAACAAATCCTCATTGTTGTTTCTTTCTGTGAATTTTTAAAGAATGGATAAACCTCTCCTGAGAATGAACAATCGTTAAATATGAATAACACAGACATATCAGTTATATTGAAAAAAGTCACCTGCCCCTCTTGGTAACTAAGGTAAACTCCAATTTTCTTGGGCTTTTTTTGCACCATGACCCGGGTCCATGGGTCTGTTTTTGCCCAATAATCTCTCCCATTCAGACCCAGAGCCCAGAATCCCTCTTTAGGGGACAGGGAAAGTTTTCCTTTTCTTTCTATTGATTTTCTGGCCACCCCCAGGTCCCAGTCAGTGCTGCTCCTGACATCCACCTCCCAATAGTGCTTATCAGAGGAGAATCCTTCAGAGCCCAGCACACAGACAGTCGAATCGAACCTCTCTGGGTTTGGTGGAACTTTTTGAGGTTTGGCTTCATGTGTAAAGCTCTTCTTATCTCCAGAAATGGAGAGGTTGGGGTGGGCTGTGTCTGCATCGAGAGTGATGTCATCTACAGGAAGAGAGTTTGGATTTTGAGACTCACTCCTATACTGCCAGTATAAATTACAGTATGGGGGAAATATACCCCATGGGGCCGCCTTCTGCAGATCCTCCTCATGCAAAGCTCCCACGGATTTCAACGGGAGTTTTGCCTGAGTAAGGACTGCAGGACTTGACCAGTGCTGCACACTTACCAATTCAATGTTGTATTGAATCTGTCGGAAATGAGACTTGCGTGATATTTGCACAATAATAAAAGTGATCTGGAATTGTTTATCACATTAGTACTCAAATTGGGCCGGATTCTGAGCTCAGTTACACAAGTGTGAATCCAGAGTAACTTCACTTAAACTAATGGCCAGCAAAGTACACCATCACCATCGTAACTGAGAGCTGAATCGGGCCCACGGTGTGTCTAGTATTATGGGATGTTTTGTGGGGGACAAATGGCAGAAATATGTTTCCTATGACAGCTATGTTCATCATAAAACACAGAATTGGATTATTAAGATCTCAAACACTGGTCATGTCAACATACCCCTATTACAATCATTGTAAATAAATACGATGCACATAAATAATAAAACATTATAATTGTTCATTAAAACAAATTTTTACCTAATCATTAGACCTGGAATCAGGACCCCTGGGTTCTGTTCCCAGCTCTGCTGCTGTGTGACATTGGTCAGGTTACAGAAGCTCTCTGATAGTTGGTTTACTCTGCAGTAAGCTGAGCATGGTGCCAACCTCATCTGGTGTTTTATAATTGTTTGTAAAGAGCTCTAAGATGGTCAGCTGAAAACTGCTGTAACATGCAAATTATTATCTGCACTATCTTCACTGTCAGCTCACCATCACTGTGTCCTTCTTGGCCTCAGCATCATTTTAATCTTCTCTCACCAGAGCCAATGATCCCACCACTGTCTTCATCATGGTGCCCTCATAAACCTCATCGACTTGCTCCTGACCATGCCTGTCACCACTGCAGTCCCCTTTGTGGTCCCACCACCACTGCATTATGATTCTCATCGCAGTCCCCATTCCTGCCACCACATCATCTGTGCCTTCACTGTGGCCGAAATCCCAAAGTTCCTCCTGAGGCACTTTTGAAAACCCCACTCCAAGTAAACACTGAGGCCCAGCTCCTCAAAGGTATTTAGGTGCCTAACTCCCATGGGGATCATTACCTTGGAAGAGCTGGGCTGAAACGACTTGGGAGCGCAGGTCTGTCAGAGGGTAGCTGGCCCTCTGAAGGGGTCAGGGGCCCAGACTTCCCCTGACAGGCTCCACAAGGGGGCACGAGGAAGCTCAAGTTCACCTGGGAGTAGTTACCTCATTGAGCAACTGGGGGAAGGGAATTAGGCGGGGAAGCACCAGGTGTTGATAAAAGGTTAAGGGCCTCAGTGAAGGGGGAGCTCCCGGGGAGAAAGGCAGCAGCCAGAGAGGCAGAGGGATTGCAGAGAGAGGGTCCCTCCAGCACACTGGGGAAAAGCCAACATGCCAAAGAGAGAGAAGCAGAGCAAGAGGCTGGGGAAGCCTCCAGAGTAGGAGAGGTTGGAGGCATCTCAGGGAGCCACAAGCAACAGAGAAGGACTGGTCCTGCTGTTCCAAACAAGGACCCTGAGATGGAACCCCGTGGAGTGCATGGGCCCAGGTTCCCCTGCCTACTCCAGCCAAGGAATTTGGAGAAGACGGCTCCAAAACATGGAGATCTAGGGCTCTCTAGCCCCACTAGAGTCAAGGAACTTCTAATTCCCCATGATCCTGAAGGAGACAGAGACTATTAAGGACCCAGCCAAAGGGCTAGACAAAGAACTTGACAAATACAGAATTGAGGGTGGAGGCATAAGGGGGGTGGAGTCAGGAGGTGTATCTCTCCACCCTGTCACAGTGGGGTGCTAACAGACATAGGCCCCATTTACAAGGCCCCACTGAGTTGCAATGAGATTTGTGCTCTGAAATCATTTTGAAAATCACACCCACCATTGTCACTCAGGGAAATCTCTCACTGGGGGCTGATTCTGAATTGACTGTTGTAATTCAGGAGTAACTCCATGCAAGTCAGTGGAGTGACAATGGTGTGAAATTGATGTAAATAAAGTCAGAATCAGGCCTTGAAATTAGTTTAGGAGCTGGGAAGGACCTTAGGAGCTATGTCTCTGATAAGAACAGGTTGTGTTTCTAGTTTGATTATAGTATAAAACTATAATAAAACTTTAATAATGAAATAGATTCTAATATATTGAAGTTCTCACGCTGCATCTATCACCATAGTATTAGCACCTCTATCCATGTGCTGTGTTTTCTGTTACCTGAATTGTTCCGAGCCCATCTCCATTCTGAAATGAAAGTAAGAAAACAACAGACATTGAATTAAGAGAGGCATTGACTGTAGATTTCCTCCCTCCAGCAGCAGGGAAGTTCCAGACTGAGGGCAAGTGAGGATCCCAGACGCATTAGGGGGTGATTCCTTTTGCAGGAGTTAATATAGACCAAAATGGAACCTGAATGGTCATTCTCTCTCTCTCTCTCTCTCTGTCACACACACACACAAAGGGGCTGTTCTGAGCTAAGATTAGAAACCGGGGCAAGAGTCCTGCTCTGGCTGAGATCGGCTCTGTCTGTCTTCAACCTCCAGCCAATGCGTCACCTCCCCTTGTTACCTGCTCTCATTGGCTTTGATCTAACTCCTTCTTACACGTTCCCCTCTCACTCGAACAAAAAATGAACCTTCCCATTAACACACACAACGTTTCCAACCACCAGAGGCTGTATTCACAACATCCCAGCTCCTACTAGGCAGGACATAGAAGGACAATTCCCTCCAATGTGTGTCTACATTGCAGCTGGGAGGCATAATACCCAGCAGCACGGGTAGACATTTATGTGTCTGCTCTGTTTGAGCTAGTGCACTAAAAATAGCAGAGTGACCACGCTGGCATAGGTGCCGACTCTGTGGGTGCTCCGGGGCTGGAGCACCCACGGGGAAAAATTGGTGGGTGCTGAGCACCCACCGGCAGCTCCCCACCCTGCCCCCAGCCCCAGCTCACCACCACTTCCGCCTCCCGAGGCGCCACTGCCAATCCGCTTTTCCTCCCTCCCAGGCTTACCACGTGCCAACTATTTGGCACGCAGCAAGCCTGGGAGGGAGGGGGGTGGGGAAGTGGAACAGCGGCACCAAGGGGGAGGGGAAGGAGGTGAGCTGGGGCTGCCCAGTGGGTGCTCTGATGCTTCTGTGGGTGCTCTGCCGGTGGGTGCTCTGCTGCTTCTCCTCCTTCCCTCCCAGGCTTGCAAGCCTGGGGGTGGCAGTGGAGGAGAAATGCAGCACGCCCGGGGGGAGGAGGCGGGGATTTGGGGAAGGGGTGGAATGGGAGCAGGGCCGGCGGTGGAGTTGGAGCGGGGCCAGGGGGGCACGAGCACCCACCAGCGCTGACGAAAGTCAGCACCTATGCACGCTGGCTCGGATTAGCTGCATGAGTCCAATCCCCCTGCCCCCTGGGTACGTGTTCAGGCAGCTGGTCTGAGCTGCTACTTGTCTCACTACACTCACACGGCTATTTTTAGCATGCTATCTCGAGCAGAGCTGGCAGGTGTCTGTCTACTCACACTGGGAATTACACACCACAGCAGTTGTGCAGATGAACTTTAAATCAGTGACACTCCAGCGGTGGCTACTGAGGTGTTTTGGACCCCGTATGTGGCTGTCAAGGAGACAGTGGGTCTGTCCCACCCCTCAGGCTGAGACAGACCACAGGGATTAGGCCACATCTCCCATGCTGCCTGATATGTGTGAGCAGTGTCGGGAGCTGCAATGTGTCTGCCTGGAGCTGCTGTAGTCCCTGCTACGGATGGGGAAGAACATGGACTGTGAAGATCCCCTTCTCCATCAGAAGCAGCCAGGGAAATGGAAGAGAGACAGGAGAAATGGCCCCTCTCGCCAAATACCCAAGCAATGGGAGTGGGGACACCAGCAAGGGGGTACCTAGGTCTTCACTCACCTAATTCCTTCTTCATTTCATCTGGGAAAAAACAACAACAATTATTACAGCCTTTTAAACTCTTGTTCAGTGTTTTCCTTGGTACCATGCATCAAAGATTACCCAGTAAATGAATTAAATTGTGCAAGATCCATGATGACTTAAATTTAAAAAGAGCTAGAGAAATTGAGAGCCAGGTAGCTGGAAGAATTTACTGTGATGATGGTTTATGGTCTGGATGATTAATCTCACAGATATTTATGTGGAATGGGGAAAAGTGGGGAGTTCAAGGGGCTTTGAGATCCAGGTAAGGGACTGCAGCCCTGCAGAGCTGGCTGAGCCCTTCTTCCACATAGGGAGAGAGGAATCTCATATGCTCTGCAGAGGATATTGGTGCCCCATTTCGGGGGGAAGACACACTGTCCTCTCCCTATCCCTGGGCTGAAGATATTGTCTGTTTCATCACCAGTACCCAGGATGTTGATGGCATCCATGTTGGCCCCAATGCTGAAGAAGTTGAAGGGCCTGGAATAGCAAATGGTATCGATAGTCCTGCTGAATCCTGAGGTAGTGCTGAGGTTGGCATGACAAACAAAACAAGTCCATTGCTGCCACACCTGTGTCTATAGCTACTGGATTTGACAGCCGTCCTCCAGATGGATCCAGAGTCAACAGTATGGTACAGGGAAACTCCTGTCCCAGTACAACCCTGGTTACCATGTGGACATCTCAAGGCTGTCTTTGAGGATGAAGATGATGGATCCTTCCTTTCCCCAAACTGTCTCATGGGTCCTCTTTCAAGGTGGTTCCCAAGACTTAGAGCAACTTCCCTCTTTGAAGGAGAATCAGAGTCCCAGGGTCTGTTCTCTGCCACTTCAGGGGTGGAAGGCAGCTGAGGGTGGTTAGATCCACAGGCGGTGGAGGGTATTGATACTGACGCAGGCCTTATGGCTCTCTCCACCAACTGCTGCTTCAGACAAAGTTTCCTTGACATCTGTGTTCTCTTTTTAAAAGAACAAAAACTCTGTAATGTGACCTACTCCTGGGCGCAGCAAATAGCAAGTGTGGGAGTCACTGATGTGGACAGAGACCCCACATGATGGGCAATGCTGAAGCCCAGAGAACACCGCATAACCCCACACACTTTGGTTCTGGAACAGCAGACCGTATAAAACACTCTTGGGAGGGAGATGGTCTGAAAACATTGCACAAAAGAAATGGCACCGTTTCCATGCTATAGGATTTGAGAGGCATTTCCACCTGCCAGTGGAAAATACTCTACAGCCCTGAATCTCAGCTGCAAAATTTACCCACCTTCCTCTCACTGCAAAAGCAGAAAGATCCTGACTAGAGCTGGTCAGAGAGCCCTGGAGCCGGATCCTGGACTTCCCAGGACCCAATCCCACAAGCACTGAAGCTTTGAGCAGGGGGTTGGACTAGATGACCTCCTGAGATCTTTTCCAATCCTGATCTATGATTCATGACAAGCACCTTTTGACTTCAAGGGGAGCAAGATTGAGTCCAGACGGTTTATTGAAAATACCACTCTGGAGCTCATCATCTTCAGACTGAAATATATGAACCATTGTTCTGACCTGTGCATTTCCTCAGTTAAAAAAGGGAAAACGAAACCAACCAACCAAAACTAATAACCAAATAAGGCAAGATATCATAGCGACGGAGAAAGACAAAGCAACTTTGATGTTTACTACTAGAAATTACAGTGTGTTCAGAACCCATGGAGATGAGCACAGAATAAATAGAGAAATCAGAGTAGGTAGAAAAGTGTTCTGACCCAGTTTCATCTAATATAAATGAACAAGTGTTGGACCAGATTTCATTCACGAGGCCTCATAATGACAGTTCACTTAAAATTCATATTGATTTCAATGGAAAGTTAGAGTTATGGAAACAGACATCACACACTGAGGTACAGATATAAAAAATGGCCCTATAAGAAAGAGGCTGAGAACATGGTTTAGTTAGAGCTGGGCAGAAACCAGAATTTCCATTTCATGGGAAATTCCATTATTGTAAAATTAGTTTTTTCTTCTAAAAAGAACGAAAATAAAGAATTTTGAAATTTCCTCCAAAACGTTCAGGTCAACCAAAACATTCTGTTTTGATAAAATTGAAACATTTTGTTTCCTTTTTTAATTGAAAAACATCAAAAAATTCCATTTCAATCCAGTCAAAAAGGAAAGTTTTGACCTTACTGAAATGCTTCGTTTTTATTTTCCCCCAATTTTCTTTTTTTGAAACACACACATTCCGATGGAAATTTTTAAACAGCTCTTGGTCTAGTAGTGAATACACTGAATACACATTCCTGTGTGACTATCAGCACTTCTCTTCCAGGAGAATTTTCAAATGTCTCCTCTGGGTGCTCTGCACAGGGCATGGGTTCCCAGTTGGGGAGAAGCTGTTTTGGAAAAACTATTCTCCTCCCAAGCCTACTTCCTGCTTTTGATTTACTTAAGTTTTCTTTGTTTAGTTTTTAAACCTTGGGCTAGTTGCTCTTCAAAATATTTTTTTGGCCTGACTAATTGTACTTTAACACTTAACTTGTCAGAGTTCATGCTCATTTCTATGTTCCTCAGTAGGATTTTACTTCTAATTTTTAAAGGATGCGTTTCTGCCTCTAACTGCTTCTTTTACTTTGTTGTTTAGCCTTGGTGGAACTTTCTTGGTCCTCTTAATATGATTTTTTTTTTGTTTGGGGTATACATTTTACTTGAGCCTATGGTGTTCTTGAAAAGATTCTACACCTTGCAGCCATATCACTTTTGGGACTGTACCTTTTAATTTCTGTTTAACTAGTCCAATTATTAACTCATCTTTATCAGTCTTGGTTCTCTCAAGGTAGTACGCTAAACGTTAATGCATGTCTGATGTCCAGTGTATATAGTATTTAGTCCTATTTGTTCCCATGAGGTTAAGAGAATAATGAGGGAAGATGGGTTGGTTGGTTCAATTGAAAAGAGGAGGATATAGTGGGTAAAAATTTAGTTTGATGTCAAATATTTGTTCCTAATGTACTTAATTTTAGAGTCTGATCAAGTCACCCCGTTTCTTTGTTTAGGAAAATTGATTGAGCTCCTAGATTCTATCACTAAAAATTATGTTTTCTAATCCTTTAATCATTTCTCTTGTTCTTCTCTAAACCGACTCCTATTTATCAATTTCCTTCTTCAATTGGGGACACCAGAACTAGACACATTATTCCAATGGCAGAGACAAAGACAGAGCTAATATAACCTTCCGAGTCCTACTTAAGAGCACGCCCATGTCCTCTGGCCCACTGCCTACCCAACCCATGCTCTGGCCTTTCAGTATCAAGAGTTCCCCCTCGGGGCACTCTATGAAACCCCACACAGATGTTTAAGACTTACCATGATTTGCTGGGTGCAATCTAGAGCTACCTGCTAAATATTTCCCTGATAAAATCCCACTCTGTGTGATCACCTCAGAAATCAAAGCAAACTCATTCTTGCCATCCTGCCACTGTTTGCAAAATGAGATACAGGCTCACATATCCCCTATTTGTCTTTTTTTCTGAAAATTGGATTAACGAACATTTCTTTCCTCTCAACAGCCTCCATGGTGCCGACTTCATCAGTCCTCCAGGACTGGAACACCCACGGAAAAAAAGAGTTGGTGCTCAGCACTCACCAGCAGGCCCCGCCAATCAACTACTTCCCCTCCACCCCAGCGCCTCCTGCCTGCCACTAATCAGCTCTTCTGCAGAGGGCAGAAGGTGCTGGGGAGGAGGAGGGGGGGAAGAAAGAGGAGGAATGAAGAAGGGGCACTCTTGGGAGAGGTGGGGCAGTGGTGGGGCCTTGAGGGAAGGGGTATAGTAGGGGCAGGGCCTGGGGCAGACAGGTGGTCAAGCACCCCCGAGGAAATCAAAAAGTTGGCTTGCTTTGGTCAGTGGACTGTAAGAATTGAGTAAAGTCGGCAAACTCACCCTTTTCCTCCTCGAGTTCCTCTGCAAAGGAAAAATGGGGAGGAGAAGAAAACAGTTCAGTGTATGTCCATTCACTTATAAATTGAAGAGGGTGAATGAGATCCTTTCTTTGTTGATTAGCACAAATATTGGCCATGTGCAGTGAGCTAGCTCTTCAATCCGTGGGCTAGCTCCATTCCTATCCTGCTACGTAGTAGATGGTGAAGATTATATGCTTGCTTTAATAAATTTAAGAAGCAGCTTCATGGCCACAACTAATTGGTTCTTGGAGAATACAAACCAGGACTGGGTGAGTCTATTTAAATTTCAACGATGTATAAGCAGCACTGCTCAGAACCAGCAAGTGCTCCTATATGTTCTTGACAAAATTAGCCAATTAATCTGCTCTATCAAAAACAGGAAAGTCGGGTGAGTTCTAATAAATCAATGATTTTTCTTTTCATTCTACAAGACATGAGCACCTGGAAGAACATGGCAGAAAAAGGACACAGACTTACTTATTTTCTTTTCCAAGTCTCCTAAAAAAGAAAAAATATATTTAAAGATAACAATAGCACCTTTTGTAATAATATGGCCAAGAACAAAGGTAACTAATAGTTAAAATACCAAAAGCTGTATTTATTGGAGAATAGCTGTGAGGGAGCAAGTGACACAATGAACATCATAGTGTCTAAGGCCAGAAGGAAGCACTTTCATCATCTATAACATGGTCCAGAGAACTTCCCCCAAAACAATTCATGTTTGCATTAGATAAGATCCTTTAGAAAAAAACATACAATCTTGATTAGAAAAATTTGTAGTGAAATTCCACCACAACCCTTGGTAAATTGTTATAGTGGGTAATCACCCTCACTCTTAAAAATATATGCCTTATTTCTAGTCTGACTTTCCTAGTTTCAATTTCCAGCCATTGGATTCTGCTAGACCATTCTCTGCTAGACTAAAGAGCCCATTATCACATATTTGTTCTTCATTGTGACAGACCCAGACGAGTTGGGTACAGAAGTCTGGTAGAAGGCAAATATACTGGCCACTGGATGAATAGTTTTCTGTTCCCTGAGTGACCAGAGCAGGGGCTGCACTAGAACAAGCAGGAACTTTCTGGAACCAATTTAAGGCAGGCAGGCTAATTAGGACACCTGGAGCCAATTAAGAAAAACCTGCTAGAATAAATTAGGTCAGGCTGGCTAATCAGGGCACCTGAATTTAAAAAAAACCTCACTTCAGTTTGTGGTGTGCGTGCGAGGAGTGGGAGCAAGAGGCACTAGGAGCTGAGAGTGAGAAGGAATACTGCTGGAAGATCCTGTGGTAAGGATAAAGAAGGTGTTGGGAGGAGTCCATGGGGAAGTAGCCCAGGGAGTTGTAGCTGTCGTGCAGTTGTTCCAGGAGGCACTCTAAACAGCTGCAGTCCCCAGGGCCCTGGGCTGGAACCCGGAGTAGAGGGCAGGCCCAGGTTCCCCCCAAACCTCCTGACTCCTGATCAGACACAGGAGGAGTTGATCTGGACTGTGGGTTCTACCAGAAGGAAAGATCTCTGAGGCAAGCAAAATCTGCCTATAAGCACAGGACCCACCGAGGTAGAGGAGGAACTTTGTCACACTATGTACGTACGTACATACATATAGAGTGAAATCAAGTCAACCCTTCTCTGTGGTCAACTATCTTCAATCCATGGGTTAGCCCCATTCCGATCCCGCTATGTAGTAGATGGTGAAGATTATATTCTTGCTTTAATCAGTTTAAGAAGAAGATTCATGACCACAACTAATTAGGAAAAGGTGAATATGACACACTACACTCCTCTGCTAAGATGGGTTCTGCTATGAAAGGAGCAGTAACACCATTTACATCATGAGCTGCGTTCCATTTGCTGTTTCAATGCAAAGACCTTTCAATATGTACATTGTCTTTCGTACTGTGTCTCTGCAAGAGTGTTATGTTCTTGGAGAATACAAACCAGGACTGGGTGAGTCTATTTAAATTTCAACGATGTATAAGCAGCACTGCTCAGAACCAGCAAGTGCTCCTATATGTTCTTGACAAAATTAGCCAATTAATCTGCTCTATCAAAAACAGGAAAGTCGGGTGAGTTCTAATAAATCAATGATTTTTCTTTTCATTCTACAAGACATGAGCACCTGGAAGAACATGGCAGAAAAAGGACACAGACTTACTTATTTTCTTTTCCAAGTCTCCTAAAAAAGAAAAAATATATTTAAAGATAACAATAGCACCTTTTGTAATAATATGGCCAAGAACAAAGGTAACTAATAGTTAAAATACCAAAAGCTGTATTTATTGGAGAATAGCTGTGAGGGAGCAAGTGACACAATGAACATCATAGTGTCTAAGGCCAGAAGGAAGCACTTTCATCATCTATAAAATGGTCCAGAGAACTTCCCCCAAACAATTCATGTTTGCATTAGATAAGATCCTTTAGAAAAAAACATACAATCTTGATTAGAAAAATTTCCAGTGAAATTCCACCACAACCCTTGGTAAATTGTTACAATGGCTAATCACCCTCACTCTTAAAAATATATGCCTTATTTCTAGTCTGACTTTCCTAGTTTCAATTTCCAGCCATTGGATTTTGCTAGACCATTCTCTGCTAGATTAAAGAGCCCATTACCACATATTTGTTCTCTATGTACATACATATAGAGTGAAATCAACTCAACCCTTCTCTGTGGTCAGCTGAATAGGTTGAGCTCTTTGAGTCTATCACTATAACACATGTTATCTAATCCTTCAATCATGCTCGTCTCTGACCCCTCTCCAGGTTGACAACTTCTTTCTTCAGTGGGGGACACCAGAACTGCACACAGTATTCCAGCAACAGAGCCACATACAGAGCTAATATAACCCTATAGTCCTAATGAAGCTCATCCCCATGCCCTCTGGTCTGGGGCTTAGTGAACACTTTCCTACTGAAGGCCTTGTGTCAGCTCCAGTGAACGGGGTACAGTTTTTCTGAGACAGAAATTGCACTCACCAGCAGGCCCCACCAATCAGCTCCTCTCCCTCCAACCCAGCGCCTCCTGCCCACCCCTGATCAGCTGTTCTGCAGAGGGTAGGAGGCGCTGCGGGGGAGGAGCGGGGGAAGGAAGAGGCAGAACGAGGGTGGGGTTCTCTTGGGAGAGGGGTGTGGAACTGGGAGGGGAGAAGCGGAGTGGGAGCGGGAAGAGGTGGGGCAGGAGTGGGGCTTTGGGGGAAGGGGTATAGTAGGGACAGGGCCCGGGGCACAGAGGTGGTCAAGCACCCACGAAGAAATGAAAAAGTTGGCGTCTGTGCCTACACTGCCCCCACATGATTGGGTAACTGAATCGAACCTTAACACTGGCTCCTTAATTTTGAATTGAAAAATCAGAACCTTCCATTTTAATACGGAGGAAATAGACACTTTTGACTCTACCGAGATCCTTTTACGTCTTTCTGGTTCTTTTTTTCATCCAAAAAGGTTTTTTCTGCCTGAATTACACACATTCCCATGGAAAATTTCTGCCAACACCTTGATCTCATATTGAATACACCAGACCAGAAACCAGACTATCTAGGTTCTATTTCCTGCTCTAGCAAACATCCCTGTGTGACTATCAGCACTTCCTTTGCAGGGGGATTGTCAAAGAGCCGACACTGGGTGCTCTGCACAGGATGTGGGTTCCCAGTTTGGGGGAAGCTCTTTGGGGAAGACAATTCTCCCTCCATCCCTGCAGCACTGGGTGGAGTGTCCGCATGGCCTCAGCTACTACAAGGTCAGGCACAGCACTAGCAACTCGGTCCTGCCACACTCCCCATCCAGAGCTTGGTTTGAACAGTGGACTGTAAGAATTGAGTGAAGTCGGCAAACTCACCCATTTGCTCCTGGAGTTCCTCTGCAAAGGAAAAATGGGGAGGAGAAGAAAACAGTTCAGTGTATGTCCATTGTCTTATGAATTGAAGAGGGGGAATGAGATCCTTTCTTTATTGATTAGCACAAATATTGGCCATGCGTAGTGAGCTAGCTATTCAATCCATGGGCTCGCCCCTTTCCTATCCCGCTACGTAGTAGATGGTGAAGATTATATTCTTGCTTTAATCAATTTAAGAAACAGCTTCATGGCCACAACTAATTAGCAAAAGGGGAATATGACACACTACGCTCCTCTGCTAATATGGGTTCTGTGAGGAAAGGAGCAGTAACACCATTTACATCATGAGCTGCATTCCATTTGCTGTTTCAATGCAGAGTCCTTTCAATGTGTACATTGCCTTTCGTACTGTGTCTGTGCAAGAGTGTTATGGTTCTTAGAGAATACAAACCAGGACCGGGTGAGTCTATTTAAATTTCAACGATGTATAAGCAGCACTGCTCAGAACCAGCAAGTGCTCATACATGTTATTGACAAAATTAGCCAAGTAATCTGCTCTGTCAAAAACAGGAAAGTGGGATGAGGTCTAATAAATCAATCATTTTTCTTTTCATCTACAAGACATGAGCACATGGAAGCACATGGAAGAAAAAGGACACAGACTTACTTATTTTCTTTTCCAAGTCTCCTAAAAAAGAAAAAAATATATTTAAAGATAACAATAGCAATTTTTGTAATAATATGGCCAAGAACAAAGGTAACTAATAGTTAAAATACCAAAAGCTGTATTTATTGGAGAATAGCTGTGAGGGAGCAAGTGACACAATGAACTTCATACTAAGGCCAGAAGGAAGCACTTTCATCATCTATAACATGGTCCAGAGAACTTCCCCCAAACAATTCATGTTTGCATTAGACAAGATCCTTTAGAAAAAAACATACAATCTTGATTAGAAAAATTTGTAGTGAAATTCCACCACAACCCTTGGTAAATTGTTATAGTGGGTAATCACCCTCACTCTTAAAAATATATGCCTTATTTCTAGTCTGACTTTCCTAGTTTCAATTTCCAGCCATTGGATTTTGCTAGACCATTCTCTGCTAGACTAAAGAGCCCATTATCACATATTTGTTCTCTATGTACATACATATAGAGTGAAATCAACTCAACCCTTCTCTGTGGTCAGCTGAATAGGTTGAGCTCTTTGAGTCTATCACTATAACACATGTTATCTAATCCTTCAATCATGCTCGTCTCTGACCCCTCTCCAGGTTGACAACTTCTTTCTTCAGTGGGAGACACCAGAACTGCACACAGTATTCCAGCAACAGAGCCACATACAGAGCTAATATAACCTCTATAGTCCTAATGAAGCTCATCCCCATGCCCTCTGGTCTGGGGCTTAGTGAACACTTTCCTACTGAAGGCCTTGTGTCAGCTCCAGTGAACAGGGTACAGTTTTTCTGAAACAGAAATTGCACTCACCAGCAGGCCCCACCAATCAGCTCCTCTCCCTCCAACCCAGCACCTCCTGCCCACTCCTGATCAGCTGTTCTGCAGAGGGCAGGAGGCACTGGGTGGGAAGAAAGAGGTGGAATGACGGCAGGGTGCTTTTAGGAGAGGGTGTGTAATGGGGCAGGAATTGGCAGAGTGGGAATGGGAAGAGGCAGGGCAGGGGTGGGGCAACTTGTTGCCAAAGGATGCTGTGAAGGCCGAAATATAATGGGGTTCAAAAAAAAAGAATGATAAGTTCATGGAGGATAGCTCCTTCAGTGGTTATTAACCAAAATGGTCAGGGATGCAAGCCAGCGTTCTGGGTGTCCATAAACCTCTGACTATCAGAAGCTGGGACTGGATGTCAGGGAAAGGATCTTTAGATAAATTGCCCTGTTCTGTTCATTCCCTCTGATGCATCAGGCACTGGCCACTGTCAGAAGACAGGATACTGGGATGGAAGGATTATAGGTCTGACAGAGTATGGCTGTTATATGTTGCTTCCCTAGAGCCTTTGTTCCCCATCCCCAGTAAAGTTCCCTGTGTTATACTGTTATTTTTGAGTGTGGCCTTTCATTTGTTGGGTCTTGTATTAATGTATTGTGTTGTTCATGTGCTGGGTTATATTTCTTGTAAATAGATAAGTAGCATTAGTCATTTTCCCAAGAGACAGCACCCCTGTCTCCCAAGCACAGATAGGAGTCACCTTGGGTGCAGTCACCAGGCGCTGAAATAAAGAACCCAGGACCCAATGCATGCCAGGAGGGAAGACAAGCCACTCCAATTAGCAAGCAGCAGGAAGGAGGCTTAAGCCACACGGGGGGTCGGGGGGAAAGGGGACTACATGAAATACAATGTTGGCATGTCCCTCAGAGAGCTGTCTCTGCAGCAGGGAGGGCAGAAGGAGCCTCTGACACCTGTGAGGCACAACAAAATTGGCAGGGAGTCAGGGACTGCAGGGGACGGGGAATTCTCCTGCTGCCAGTGACAGACAGGTTTGATTCTGAACCCAGGCTGCAATCAGACAGAGGTACCACTCCCTTTTAAGGGAGCTTGGAGCCCTTGCAAAATGAAGAAACACCCATTATTCATACTTTTATCAAAAGTGGAAGAAAAGGTTTTGTTTAAACTTTCCAGAAGAAAAACAAAATCATTGCATTTGAGGAAAGGCAGTGACTGAGCACTTGCAACTCCAACAGTGGTTATTTCATTAAATTATGAGGAACTGATAACAGTAGAGTTTTATAATGGAAAGTCCATATCCTCTCTCTCTAGAAAGGTGACGGCCATATGAGCTGTGATGTACAATAGTTTTAAGATCAGTGAATGACTGTACTCACTAGAAATATATGGAAACACACTCCTCTTACCTAATCTAGCTCTCAGTGTTCATAGCACTGAAAGAAATGCAGGCAGAAAGTCAAGATAGTCTAATTCAGCCCAATCTAATTCCCACTGAAATCAATGGAAGCAATCCTACCCTTTAACCAGTTAACTGCTCTTGGAAGAGCAAAAGACATTTAAAGCATCATACTCCCCTACAGTGGCTCTTGGCGCATGAAATAACCAATCATATTTTCATGTGTGGTCCATCTTTGTGACTGAGTGAAATGTGCCCCTTGCTGATGGATTAATGGGTATATAGGAAATCTTACATTCTTCAGAATGCTCTTCTTTCTTTCCTAGAGGAGGAGAAGCAAACAAACTCAAAGAAGCTCAGTTGTAAGGAGGTTTTTGATATGTAAACAAGAAGTGAAAGAAAACACTTGTCTACCTTACAGCAAGATCTCTCTTGAGGGCTCCCAGAGGAACCATGAAATGGTCAACCACACTTGTTGAACTTGTGAGAGCAGCAGATGAGGCTCCTAGCGGCTGTGAAAAGACCAAGTAGCTGCTTCTGAAGCAGGCAAGAAGGCCTCAGATCTCACTCATTCCAGAGCAATTCTAGCTTTCCCAGCCACACCACAGAGAAAGAAGAGACAAGGAGAAAAAGATGTGCCAAAAATATTTTTGCAAAAAAGAAAGAGTTAGATTAGATAGGTAGCTTATGTCAATAGCTTTGTGTGTCACTGCCTACTTCTGTGAGGTACTGAGCATCCTCAATTCATATTTGGCCAAATCCATAAATCTTATTCAGGTGTAATTCAGGTAAAATTCTCAAAAGCGTAGATAGTTCTTGGAAAACATCTGCTCAATGTGTGTCAGCAGTCAAAAACACTAACAGACTGTTAGGAACCATTAGGAAAGAGATAGATAATAAGACAGAAAATAACAGAATGCCACTATATAAATCCATGGTACACCCACACCTTGAATATTGTGTGCAGTTCTGGATACCCCATCTACAAAAATGTATGTTAGAATTGGGAAAAGTACAGAGAAGGGCAACAAAAATGATTAAGGGTATGGAACAGCTCCCATATGAGAAGAGATTTAAAAGACTAGGACCATTCAGCTTGGAAAAGAGATGACAAAGTGGGAATATGACAGAGATCTATGAAATCATGAATGCTGTGAAGGAGGAGAAAAGGGAAATATTATTTACCCATTCGCATAACACAAGAACTAGGGGTTACTTGATTAAATTAATAGCTTTAAAACAAACAAACAAAAGGAAATATTTTTCACACAACACACAGTCAACCAGTGGAACCCATTTCTAGGGGATATTAAAATTCACTAATTGTATTTTAAACACCTTGAACATCATAAATTAGCTACCTTCAGTGAGGTTCATGTGGACAAATATTCGGATCCAGTGCTTTTGATATCAGTAAATTTGACCAGCATTGTGTTCTCTCTGCTGCTGTCAGTCAGCTTCTCCATTGTTTCTTTCAAGCAAAATTAACCTCATTCATGTGCAATATGACAGTATTTTCATTGATTCCAAGGCCAAAAGGGACCATTGTGATCATCTAGTCTGATCACCTCTAAAACACAGGCCAGAGATAACTGGCTCTGTGGATGAGGGGAAAGCAGTGGATGTGCTATTTCTTGACTTTAGCAAAGCTTTTGATACAGTCTCCCACAGTGTTCTTGCCAGCAAGTTAAAGAAGTATGGGCTGGATGAATGGACGGTAAGGTGGATAGAAAACTGGCTGGATGGTCGCGCTCAACGGGTAGTGATCAATGGCTCCATGTCTAGTTGGCAGCTAGTATCAAGTGGAGTGCCCCAAGGGTCGGTGCTGGGGCCGGTTTTGTTCAATATCTTCATCAACGATCTGGAGGATGGTGTGGACTGCACCCTTAGCAAGTTTGCAGATGACGCTAAACTGGGAGGAGTGGTAGATACGCTGGAGGGTAGGGATAGGATACAGAGGGACCTAGACAAATTAGAGGATTGGGCCAAAAGAAATCTGATGAGGTTCAACAAGGACAAGTGCAGAGTCCTGCACTTAGGACAGAAGAATCCCATGCACTGCTATAGACTAGGGACCAAATGGCTGGGCAGCAGTTGTGCAGAAAAGGACCTAGGGGTTACAGTGGACGAAAAGCTGAATATGAGTCAACAGTGTGCCCTTGTTGCCAAGAAGGCTAACGGCATTTTGGGCTGTATAAGTAGGGGCATTTCCAGCAGATCGAGGGACGTGATTATTCCCCTCTATTCGGCACTGGTGAGGCCTCATTTGGAGTACTGTGGCCAGTTTTGGGCCCCACACTACAAGAAGGATGTGGATAAATTGGAAAGAGTCCAACGGAGGGCAACAAAAATGAGGAGAGGCTGAGGGAACTGGGATTGTTTAGCCTGCAGAAGAGAAGAATGAGGGGGGATTTGATAGCTGCTTTCAACTACCTGAAAGGGGGTTCCAAAGAGGATGGATCTAGACTGTTCTCAGTGGTAGAAGATGACAGAACAAGGAGTAATGGTCTCAAGTTGCAGAGGGGGAGGTTTAGGTTGGATATCAGGAAAAACCTTTTCACTAGTAGGGTGGTGAAGCACTGGAATGGGTTACCTAGGGAGGTGGTGGAATCTCCTTCCTTAGAGGTTTTTAAGGTCAGGCTTGACAAAGCCCTGGCTGGGATGATTTAGTTGGGGTTGGTCCTGCTTTGAGCAGGGGGTTGGACTAGATGACCTCCTGAGGTCCCTTCCAACCCTGAAATTCTATGATTCTATGATTCAGAGAACTGACCAAAAATCATTTCTAGAGCAGAGGATTGTTTTTTTAAAAAACTATCCAATCTTGATTTAGAAATTGCCAGGGTTGGAGACACCCCCGCAACCCTTGGTAAACTGTTCCAATGGTTAATCACCCTCACTATTAAAAATTTACACCTTATGCAAATTAAACAAAAGAAAATTAAGTTAACTTACCTTTGTATTTTCTAACAAAAATGATGATGACCAAAGGAATAGATGGCAAGAAACAGATTAAGACACCTACGGAAAGATAGAACATGTTACAATCACAACCACGTAGCCTCAAACAAGGGAGATATTTCTAAGTGTTACAGTTTTGGACCTAAACAAGGATGGACTTTTGATGGGGTATGAACAATGAAGGGGTATGAACAGATGTCCCTGCCAGGAGATGTGGACTCTATCTAAGGGTCTCCAGTCTGGTTTAACCTGTTCCTCCCACTATTCAAAGACAGAGCGAAATAGGCTCCATTAGGAGTCTTTTGTTATTTTAAGTGCTCAATAAGAGCTGTGGTGGGACAGCATTTCTGCCCAGCCTGCTAAGAGCCACTAAGAACTGACAATCAGTAAGAGTTGGGTGGACTCTCAAGAGACTGACCTGCAGAGGTCACAGCAGAGAGGCAGATGGCAGAAGGTGACCGGCGAGTGAAGAAGAGGGGGAGGAATAACGGCTTGTAGGGCGGCCAGCAGGGGAGAAACCGCAGCTAGTAGGGAGGGCAGGAGGGAGGAACAGCAACTGGTGGGGCAGCCAGCCAGAGCCAGTGCTCAGATGGCGGAGCAAGCAAGGTGCCTTCTTCCCCGGATGGGAGGTGAACTCACACAGATGCATCTCTGAACCCTGGGTCCTCACCAAGGGCAGTCACTGAGTGGGGTGTGGTGAAGGAGCAGAGAGGGGCACAGAACAGGAAGTTTTGGTTGTAGAACTCAAGAACAGGGGGCAGAAGACTCTGCCCCATGCACTCTGCAGTGGGAGTCCTGCTCACAGTTTTATCTTTATCAATCCTACTTGTGGCATTTTCCCCAATTAATGTTGGGTGACTTCCCTCCTTTCATTATAATTTTTTCCCCTACACTCAGACTCTGTGCTTGCGAATGGGGAAGTATTGTCGCTCAGAGGTGTCATTTTCCCAGGTTACTGTGGGGTGGCTAAAGCCAGTTTTGTGTTGTATTGCTGAAAATGAACACTTAGATATTGAACCCAGCCCTGGCTGCTGCCAGCTCCACCTGGCGGAAGGGTTACAATAGAATAAATATTAGCCACGTTGGTAATCTCCTCTTTCTGCTGAGTGTCTCTTATATGCTCCAGTGAGCCTCGGCCAAACTAAACCCCTCCACACTAAGTTTTTCTCCCTCACAAAAGAGGAGGGTTCAGCTGACTGCCATGTTGTCGCCCTTCACCCAGAAGTCACAAAGCCCCTTATCTGGTCCTGGGATCCATACAACTGCAAATGCTGGAGGGACTGGTGTTGGGGAAGTGGGGATAATGCACATTGCTCCCCTTCCTACCCCTTCTGATTGCAGGACAACACCACACATCTTTAATCTTTAATAGGTAGTTACCTTCCTGCCTGACCCTTACACAATGAAAGTTTCAGTCATTATCACTGAACATTTGTTTCATTTTCAGAAAACTTAGAGAAGACAATAGGTAAGTCTGTGTCTTATTTCTCTTATATATACAGTCTGGTCAATACACACAAATCTGGTAGAGTGGAAAGTGGAAGAATTTATTTTTAAAAACTTCTCTGCTCTCTCCTACCTTTCATGATCCCTTTTTCCTGGCTTCACAAGAGCATCTCTGAATATTTGCTAGCTCTGAGGAGAGTTGCTTTTCTATTCTGGCATTTTTAAATGAACATCCCCATGCTGTTCAGTGTCTTCTAGAAATATAACTCTCCAGAAAACAAATATTGTAAGAAAGAAAATGTACATATGAAAAGCACTGCACATGGAAACAGAAAATGGAACATAATTCATTACATAAATAATATCATGACACTTTTAATAGCTGATGCCCATATTAGGAGAATTGGATTGTGTCCTATTGAGCTTTTGCTATTTAATAGTGACTATGAAGGTCCTTGCCAAAACTGTTCAAAAAAGGTTGGTCTCTCTTCTAATCTTCTATACCAGGGGGGTGGGCATATGACTAGCCTCATAGACGGAATAGCTGGTGAAGGCTCTTTGCTGAAAGTTTTCACTGAAGACATTCCACCTATTTTCACTATCGAATATTTCTGCGTGATAGGCCCAGACCTGTACTGGGGAAGGGGAGTGAGTTGCAGAACCACACTGCCCAGAGGAGACCTCTAGTGGGAATTGTGATTTAAGGGGTGAACAGTTCCTCCTGGAGATCCCAGGCATGGAGAGGAATAAAGCACTCTTAGCACCCAGCTGCCAGAGATGAGGGAGGCCAGGACACTGCTCTGGAAAAGAGCGTCCTTGTATACAAAGCCCAAAACTCATGAGCATGACGCCTCCTTTCCCATCAATCTTGGGCTCTGTGGCCACTTTACTCCCCGTTTTCTGCAGTGAGAACTCTCCGGATACCAAGAAAACATCCCTGGGAGAGACCTTGGAGCTTCCAGGAGAGGTTTCCCATAAGAGGGGATGTTCTGGCCCTTCAGTAGAAATTATTCTCATTGGCAGAAAGAAGGTATTTATCCTACAGTTGTTATAGAAAGTTGTGTTGTAGAAGCTTAAGCTCACTGCTAAACATTTCCATAATGAAACCTCACTCTGTACGACTGGCTCTCAATCAAAGCAATTCCACCTTTGCCTTCCTGCCATTGATTTGCAAAGGCAGACGCTTCTCAATGTGTCACCCCTTTTGTCTTTGTTTTTTCTTCAAATTGGGTTAACAAACATCTTTCCTCTGAGAAGTCCTGTTCTGATACCCTCCCCCTGACCAAGAAGAGACACAACCTGCCAGTGAAAGAAGTCCAAACTGTCTCAAGTCCCAATGGCAAATATGTACCTTCCTTCCACTTGCTGCAAAAGCACAAAGATCCTGATCCCCCCACTCACTTGAAGGGACCCTGCCTACCACAGTCCCTCACTGGGGAAATGCCAGGCTCTTCCCACTTCAAACTGCAGCCATTGGAGAAAACTTACATTTGTAGTCCCACAGTTGATCTGGAAAAAAAAAAAACAGAAACACTTTTCATTATATTCACGGTATGATCTGATGAGGAGCATAATCCTGCTCCTTCTCGTGTAAATCTTCTCATTGATTTCTTTGGGAGAAGATCTGGGCCCTTGAGTACGCAATTATAATTCTCTGGCAAGAGCACAACCTGATACACCCTCAAATGTGTGATTGCAAAGTTCACGTTTTCCCCTTGGTTTTGTCCTATGAAAAAGGCACAAGGGTTTGCACATGTGATTCTGTGCCAGAAGAGAGAGGCCTCAAGGAAGACAGAGGAAACCTCTCCCTCATACATGTGACAGTGATATCAAATCAGTGCAGGCCTAGGGCCAGATCCAAACTCACTGAAGTCAATGGGAGACTTTCCATTCACTTCAGTGGATTCTGAATCAGTCACTTGACACCAGATTCACAGGAGAACGTAGCCATCTCAGTGCCTCTCTAGGTGTCTAATTCCAGCCTTGAAGCATCACTGACATTCTCAAACCCAAATCTCAACTACCAACTAACCCTGTCAGTGACTGAAGTCCCCATGGTTTCACTTTTTGCTCTGTTTGAGCTTGGAGCTGGGAGAGGAGCAGCACAGCCTGAAGAGTCTGTAGTCAACTCCCACTCCCCACCAAAACTAAAACCTCCCCAAGACTCCAGACCAGAGAGCCAGGAGAGGATCTAAAAGTTTGTGAGTCTAGAGAGATTAGCCAGGGCTCGTCTCTCTCCGGGGCGGCAGGGAACCACACCACCTCACTAAACTCAGAAAGAGGTCTTGTGGGGAATTAGTTCGGCCACGGGAGTCTTCCTCAGAGGCCCTTGTGAGAGCAGAAATAAACACAGTAGGCCCAGGCCCTAGGTCAGGTCGGGGCAATGGTAAGTCAGGTGCTCAGGCCCTCAGGCAGGGGCTGAGCAACAACAGGATGTAAACAGGAGGCCCAGGTCCTAGGTTCCAAAGGGCCTGGGAGAGGGGGAGACTGTCACCCGTACGTTGGGTGGCAGGGGGGACGCAGGCCCACAAAGTCCACTGCGTCCCAGCCCGGGGCCCTAGCAGCAGCAGGAGACCCGCTGCTGTGTCAGTGCGGATCCCGGCCACAACACACTGACATGGGCTCTGGCAGTGCTGCCGCCTGACTCGGGTCGGCTGCTCCCAGGCTACTTCCAGACTCCCCCTCTTGAGGTACCTGGGTCGGGGTGGTGTCCTCAGGGGGGTCCAGTACCAGGTGCTCCTCCTGGTAGCTGGCGAGGGGCAAGTCGGGCCAGTCCTCGGGTTTACCACCGGCCTCTGGGGTTTCCCAATCGTGAGCTCAGCCAGAGGCATCTGGCCTCCCCAGCGGCTGCTCTCTCAGTGAGCTCTGGGGTCGGGCCTTTATACTTCCGGGGCAACGCCTGACCCTCTGGGAGTGCTTGAACCTTCACCATGAGGGGTTTCACTCGTCCTCCCCCTATAGTGTATCCGAGGTATGTTGCCTCTTGCCATCCAATGCGACACTTTTTTGGATTGGCTGTTAGTCCTTCCTTTCGCAGGGATCTCAAGACCACGGCTACGTGTTGCAGGTGGTCCTCCCACTGGCAGCTGTAGACTATGACATCATACAAATACACCGCTGCATAGTCTTGATGGGGCCATAAAAGGTGAACCATTAGTTGTTGGAACGTTGCCAGGGCCCCATGGAGGCCGAAGGGCATCCAGGTAAATTGGTAAAGTCCCGTTGGGGTGGCGAACGCCGTCTTCTCCTTAGAGATGGGGTCGAGTGGGATCTGCCAGTACCCCTTACTGAGGTCGAGGATGGTGATGAAACGGATCTCCCCTAGGTGGCCAAGCCATTCATCCACACGGAGCATAGGATGTGCATCGAAGCTTTGGATAGGGTTGATCCGCCGGAAGGCTATACAGAAGCGCAATGTGCCATTGGGCTTGGGTAACAAGATCACTGGACTGCGCCACTCACTCTGCGATGGCTCGATGACTCCTAGGCCTAGCATGGCCTGTACTTCCTCCTCAACCTCCTGACGCATTCGGTGCGGCAGGGGCCTGGTCGTCTCCCGGATTACCTTCCCCGGCTCAGTCTGGATGGCATGATGGATCAGGGTCATGAACTGGGTAGGACCATAAAGGTTCTCCTGAAAGCCTGCAGGAGACATTGGGCCTGCTTTCGCTGCTCCCCCGTGAGTGTGTCGCCGAGCTGGGAGCCTGCAGGTCCTCTGTCAGGGGCACGCAGGGACCCAACTCTGGTTCTGGTCAGTAAGGGTTAATTAATAGGCCCTCCCACTTCTGCCATGGTTTCAACAGATTCACATCACATATTCTCTGGCAGTGCTGCAGCCAGATTAGGGTGAGCTGCCCCTGGGCTACTTCCAGACTCCCCCTCTTGAGGTACCTGGGTTGGGATGGTGTCCTCAGGGGGGGTCCAGCACCAGTGGGTCCTCGGGATAGCTGGCGAAGGGTAGACTCGGCAACTCCTCCAGGTAGCTGATGTGGGGCAGGCTCGACAACTCCTCCGGGTAGCTGATGTGGGGCAGGCTCGACAACTCCTCTGGGTAGCTGATGTGGGGCAGGCTCGACAACTCCTCTGGGTAGCTGATGTGGGGCAGGCTTGGCAGCTCCTCCAGGTAGCTGGCATGGGGCAGGTTGGGCCAGTCCTCAGGTTTACCGCGGGCCGCTGGGGTTTCCCAATCGCGAGCTAGGCCGGAGGCGTCTGGCATCCCTGGTGGCTACTCTGTCAGTAAGCTCCGAGGTCAGGCCTTTATACTTCCCAGACAACGCCTGACCCTCTGGGAGGCAGGCTCAGAGCACCCTGGCTCCACCCACTCTGATGTCCAGAGGGACTCATCTCTCTCCGGGGCGGTGAGGAACCACACCGCCTCACTACAGTGGGAAAGGTCCCTGAAGAGGGACGGGTGGAGGGATAGGCAGAAGAGATAGATATGGAGTTGGGTATCCATTGCTGATTAATTGCAATGCCCACTTTTCTGAGGTGATATTCCTCCATGTTGGGTAGAATGTGGTCAGATGGTCAGCAAACAGATGGAGAGTTTCTGATGGTGGCAGCACATGGTCTAGGTGGAGGTGTCTCGGGGATTCAACCAAGTTCTCAAAACTGCGGTTTTTAGGTAGGTGGTGACATGTAGACAATTGTGATGGGGGCTGTCTACGTTTAGAAGGAGGTCTCTGTTATCTCCACTGCAGGTCAGTGTCGTTGAGCTAGAAGGACAGCCAGAGGTCAAGATCTTGGGGTAGGGCAATATCTATCCGGTCTTTTCTTCTGTGCTGTGTATAAATGCTGAGTGATCTCAATGTTGCTTTTGAATCTTTTAGGGAATGGAGGGATTCATCAATCCAGTTGGCAAATGGTTTGGAGCTTTTGAATGGCAGATCCTCTACTGAGGCCTGCACTTCCTTCAGGAATCCCAACAAGTGTAGTCATGAACTCCATCTCATGACCACTGATGTTGCTATTGACAAAGCCTCATAATAGGAAATCCTGAATTATAGAGTTGTCATTGAGAGATATATACTCTTCCAGTCTTTACCACTGGGGGTCATTTTAGAGTGATGTTTTCTCCCCCTTTCATTCACCGCATTGACCACCAGAGAGTTTGGTGTGGGATGTGAAAATAAGAAGTCCATGTCCATCGCATTAGCAAATATTGGGGGTTGGGGTTGGCATCACGGTGTCATCTGGTGAAGATGATGAGGTCTCTCCTCCTGCTTCTCGAAAGGTCCTGCTCTAGGTTCAGGAGGTCTGGATGCAGACAAAGATGGGGCATATCTAGGTCTCTCCCTCTGACTAACCAGACTGCCATTCTCTCTGTCTCATGCCTTTGTCAGTGTCTATCTAGTGCCGCACAACCAATCCCCCCTCAGTTCCTTCTCTACCACCTGGTTCATAAATTGAACTCAGAAGTAAAGGGGAGAAGGGTGATTAGTGGAGCACGCACTGAGTCACCATATTTAAACGGCCTCAGTTACTACATAGAGTGAGTAACAGTCTCTTCTTCTTCGAGGAGTGTCTCTGTCGGTGCTCCACTTCAGGTGATTGTCAAGCAGTGTCCCGCGGTGGATGGAAGGGGCTTTGGAGTCACGTATGTAATTTACGATAATACAGTAAGTCCTACCAATGTGTCCGACCTTGAGCTCTGACCTATCGCATAATGTTTTGTAAACATGTTTGTGGATGCCCCAGTGGTGATTTTACATATGTTCTTGATTGATAAGAGAAAGGCTACTGAGATTAATAATGACCTGGTGGAGTCAGTTGGGATCCCTGGTGGGAGTTGTATATCCTCCTGCTGTAGCAAAGGTGGATGCATCCAGAAATCCATTTACACAGTCACTGCTTGAAAATGGCGAAACATTTAGATCGTTCCAAAGTTGAAATAAAAAGTCTTGGTGACTATCTGCAGGTCTTGGTTCTCTCAAGGTAGAACGCTAGTGCGAGTCTGATGTCCAGAGTATATACTATTTAGTCCTGTTTGCTCCCATGATGTTTAGGGAAGAACTAGGGAAGATGGATTGGTTGGTTCAATTGGAAAGCAGAGGGTATAGTGAACAAAATTTAGTTTGATGTCAAATATTTGTTCCTCATGTAGTTAATTATAGAGTGTGATCAAGTTACCCCTTTTCTTTGTTTAGCAAAACAGATTAAACTCCTGGAGTCTATCACTACAAAATATGTTTTCTAATCTTTTAATCATTTCCCTGGTTCTTCTCTGAACCCTCTCCTATTGATCAACTTCCTTCTTCCATTGGGGACACCAGAAATGGACCCAGTATTCCAACGGCAGAGCCAAAGACAGAACTAATATAACCTTCAGAGTCCTACTTAAAATCATCCTCATACCCTCTGGTCCACTGCCTACCCAACCTATTCCTACTGAAGGGGTTTTGTGAGGTTCAAGGAAAAGGGTACAGCCATGCTGAGAAAGAAATTGCACCTGTTCAGATAATAGACAATGTGTGTCTGACTGGCCCAGCCATGGGACAGGAATGGTGAGTGAGTTCTTGAATGATATCACCCTGGGGAACAGTAGGTGGGATAATATATAAAGAGGTTAACAGCTCTTACTAGAGATCTCAGGCATGCAGGGGGACAGCACCCTCAACACTCTGCTGCCAGGGACAGGGGCATCCAGGAAACTCTTCTGGCAGAAAGACACAAGACCTCTGAGCATGATACCTGGCATCTGTCAGACTCTTGGGATTTGTGATTATTCCGCCATGCTCTGCACTCTGCTGTGTGAGGGGAGAACCCCCCTCATTGGTGCGGGATGCAATTAAAGGCCCCTGAAGTTTCCAGCAGAGGTTGCCCATCCAAGGGGATGCTCTGCCCTTTCAGTATCAAGAGTTCCCCCTCGGAGCACTGTATGAAACCCTACAGAGATGTTTAACACTTACCATGATTTGCTGGGTGCAATCTAGAGCTAGCTGCTAAATATTTCCCTGATCAAATCTCATTCTGTGTGATCACCTCAGAAATAAAAGCAAACTCATTCTTGCATCCTGCCACTGTTTGCAAAGTGAGATACAGGCTCATATATCTCCTATTTGTCTTTTTTTTTTTTAGAAAGTTTAGTTAATGAACAAAAAAAGAGTGGATGCTCAGCAATCACCGGCAGGTCCTGCCAATCAGGTCCTCCCCCTCCACCACAGCACCTCCTGCCTGCCACTGATCAGCTTTTCTGTAGAGGGCAGGAGGTGCTGGTGGAGAGGCGCGGGGGAAGGAAGAGGCGGAACGAGGTCGGGGCGCTCTTGGGAGAGGGGGTGCAATAGGGCCAGGAGAAGTAGAGTGGGAGCGGGAAGAGGTGTGACAGGGGTGGGGCCTTGAGGGAAGGGGTATAGTAGGGGCAGGGCCTGGGGCAGACAGACCGTCAAGAACCCCCGAGGAAATGAAAAAGTTGGCGCCTGTGCTATTTGGGAAGCACAAGTCTCCCTCCATCACAGAGGCACAGGGTGGAGGGTCCGCATGGCCTCAGCTATTTACAAGGTCAGGCACAGCACTAGCTACTCGGTCCTGCCACACTCCCCATCCAGAGCTTTTCCATTCAGTAGATATGTTCAGTTCCTGCAGCACGTGGACATTTTTTCTCACATGCCCGACTGCCCTTGAACTCCGACCCCTCTGACTTTCTTTGCAAAGTGCTCATAAGGTCTCAGCTCCATGAAATACCACGATCCCAGAGTAATCTACACAGACCCTCCATTTCCCAGTTCCACGGGGCATGCAATGATAGCGTCCCTTCTGCAGCTGAAGTTGTTGGAACCAACACAGGGCACACAAAGTTGGGTCAGTGGACTGTAAGTACTGAGTAAAGTCAGCAAACTCACCCATTTGCTCCCAGAGTTCCTCTGCAAAAGAAAAATGAGGAGGAGACAGTTCAGGGCATGTCAATTGACTTATGAATTGAAGAGGGTGAATGAGATCCTTTCTTTCTTGATTAGCATAAATATTGGCCACGGGCAGTGAGGTAGCTATTCAATCCGTGGGCTCGCCCCATTCCTATCCCACCACGTAGTAGATAGAGAAGATTATGTTCTTGCTTTAATCAATTTAAGAAAGAGCTTCATGGCGACAACTAATTAGCAAAAGAGGAATATGACACACTAGGCTCCTCTGCTAATATGGGTTCTGCTATGAAAGGAGCAGTAACACCATTTACATCATGAGCTGCATTCCATTTACTGTTTCAACGCAGAGTCCTTTCAATGTGTACATTGCCTTTCCTACTGTGTCTCAGCAATAGTGTTATGGTTCTTGGAGAATACAAACCAGGACTGGGTGAGTCTATGTAAATTTCAACGATGTCTGAGCAGCACTGCTCAGAACCAGCAAGCGCTCATATATTATTGACAAAATAGTCAAGTAACCTGTTCTATCAAAAACAGGAAAGTGGGGAGAGGACTAATAACTCAAATGATTTTTCTTTTCATTCTAGAAGATTCCTACAGAGCAGTAGAGTACACAAAAGAAAAAGGACACAGACTTACTTATTATCTTTCCCAAGTAACCTGAAAAAGAAAAAAATTATATTTAAAGATAACAATATCACCGTTTGTAATAATATGGTGAAGAACAAAGATAATTAATAATTCATAGAAGCGACAAAGGATCCTGTGGCACCTTATCGACTAACAGAGCTATTGAAGCATAAGCTTTCGTGGGTGAATACCCACTTCTTCAGATGCAAGCAGTGGAAATGTCCAGGGGCAGATATAAATGTGCAGGGAAGAGTCAGGCTAGAGATAACGAGGTCAGCTCAGTCAGGGAGGGTGATTCATAGAATCATAGAATCATGGAAGATTAGGGTTGGAAGAGACCTCAGGAGATCATCTAGTCCAACCCCCTCCTCAATACAGGACCAGCACCAACTAAATTATCCCAGCCAGGGCTTTCTCAAGCTGGGCCTTAAATACCTATAAGGATGGAGGTTCCACCACCTCTCTAGGGAACCCATTCCAGTGCTTCACCACCCTCCGGGTGAAAAATACCAAAAGCTGTGTTTATTGGAGAATAGCTATGAGTGAGCAAGTGACACAATGAACATCACACTGTCTCTGGTCTCTATAGCATGAGCCAGAGAACTTTCCCCAAACAATTCATGTTTGCATTAGAGAAGATGCTTTACAAAGAACATACCACCTTGATTTCAAACATTTCCAGTGATGGAGGATTCACCAGAACCCATGGTAAATTGTTACAATGTTTAATCACCCTCAGTCTTAAAAATGTATGATTTATTTCTAGTCTGACTTTCCTAATTTCAATTTCCAGCCACTGGATTTTGCTAGACCATTCTCTGCTAGACTAAAAAGCCCATTATCAAATATTTGTTCTCTATGTACATACATATACAGTGCAATCAGGTCACCCCTTCTCTTTGTTAAACTAAAGAGATTGAGCTCTTTGAGTCTATGACACATGTTATCTAATCCTTTAACCACTCTGGTGATCTTCTCTAAACCCTCTCCACTTTGACAACTTCCTTCTTCGTGGGGGACACCAGAACTGCACACAGTATTCCAGCACTAGAGCCAAATACAGAGCTAATATAACCTCTGTAGTCCTAATTAAGATCAACCCTATGCCCTCTGGCCTGGGGTCTGCGAACCATTTCCTATTGAAGGACTTGTGTCAGCTCCAGTGAAAGGGGAACAGCTTTGCTGAGACAGAAATTGCACTTACCGGTAGGCCCCGCCAATCAGCCCCTCCCCCTCCTTCGCCGTGCGTCCTGCCCACACTGATCAGCTGCTCTGCAGAGGGCAGGAGGCGCTCAGGGGGAGAAGCATGGACAGGAGGAGGCGGAACGAGGGTGGGGCGCTCTTGGGAGAGGGGGTGTAATGTGGCAGGAAGAGGCGGGGTGGGAGCAGGAAGAGGCGAGCAAGGAGTGGGGCCTTGAGGGAATGGATATATAGGGACGGATCCTGGGGCAGAGAGGTGGTCAAGCACTATCAAGGAAATCAAAAAGTTGGTGCCTGTGCCTACACCGCCCCAACATGACTGGGTAACTGAATCAAACCTTAAAAATGTCTCCTTCATTTTTAAAGTGAAAAATCAGAATGTTCCTTTTTAATACAGAGGAGATAGAAACTTTTGATTCTACAGAGATCCTTTTGTGTCTTTCTTGGTCTTTTTTTCATCCAAAGAGCTTTTTCCCCCCCTGAAATAGACACATTCCCAAGGAAAGTTTCTGCCAACACCTTGCTCTCATAGTGAATACACTGCACCGGAAGACAGAATATCTAGGTTTTATTTCTTGCTCTAGCAAACATCCCTGTGTGACTATCAGCACTTCCTTTGCAGGGGGATTGTCAAAGAGCCAACACTGGGTGCTCTGCACAGGATGTGGATTCCCAGTTTGGGGGAAGCTCTTTGGGGAAGACAATTCTCCCTCCATCCCTGAGGCAAAGGGTGGAGTCTCCACATGGCCTCCGCTACTACAGGGTCACGCACAGCACTAGCAACTTGGTCCTGCCACACTCCCCATCCAGAGCTTTTCCATTCACTTGATATGTTCTGTTCCTTTAGCGCGTGGATGTTTTTTCTCACATGCACGACTGCCCTTAAACCCCCACCCCTCTGACTTTCTTTGCAAACTGCTGGTGAGGTAACAGCTCAATGACATACCACAATTCCAGAGTAATCTATACAGACCCTCCACTTCCCAGATCCATGGGGCATGCAATGATAGCATCCCTTCTGCAGCTGAAGTTGTTGGAACTAACACAGGGCACACAAAGTTGGGTCAGTGGACTGTAAGTATTGAGTAAAGTCGGGAAACTCACCCATTTGCTCCCAGAGTTCCTCTGCAAAAGAAAAATGGGGAGGAGAGGAAAACAGTTCAGGCATGTCAATTGACTTATGAATTGAAGAGGGTGAATGAGATCCTTTCTTTCTTGATTAGCATAAATATTGGCCATGGGCAGTGAGGTAGCTATTAAATCCGTGGGCTCGCCCCATTCCTATCCCACCATGTAGTAGATAGAGAAGATTATGTTCTTGCTTTAATCAATTTAAGAAAGAGCTTCATGGCCACAACTAATTAGCAAAAGGGGAATATGACACACTAGGCACCTCTGCTAATATGGGTTCTGCTATGAAAGGAGCAGTAACACCATTTACATCATGAGCTGCATTCCATTTACTGTTTCAATGCAGAGTCCTTTCAATGTGTACATTGCCTTTCCTACTGTGTCTCAGCAATAGTGTTATGGTTCTTGGAGAATACAAACCAGGACTGGGTGAGTCTATGTAAATTTCAACGATGTATGAGCAGCACTGCTCAGAACCAGCAAGCGCTCATATATTATTGACAAAATAGTCAAGTAACCTGTTCTATCAAAAACAGGAAAGTGGGGAGAGGACTAATAACTCAAATGATTTTTCTTTTCATTCTAGAAGATTCCTACAGAGCAGTAGAGTACACAAAAGAAAAAGGACACAGACTTACTTATTCTCTTTCCCAAGTAACCTGAAAAAGAAAAAAATTATATTTAAAGATAACAATATCACCGTTTGTAATAATATAGTGAAGAACAAAGATAATTAATAATTCATAGAAGCGACAAAGGATCCTGTGGCACCTTATCGACTAACAGAGCTATTGAAGCATAAGCTTTCGTGGGTGAATACCCACTTCTTCAGATGCAAGCAGTGGAAATGTCCAGGGGCAGATATAAATGTGCAGGGAAGAGTCAGGCTAGAGATAACGAGGTCAGCACAATCAGGGAGGGTGATTCATAGAATCATAGAATCATGGAAGATTAGGGTTGGAAGAGACCTCAGGAGATCATCTAGTCCAACCCCCTCCTCAATACAGGACCAGCACCAACTAAATTATCCCAGCCAGGGCTTTCTCAAGCTGGGCCTTAAATACCTATAAGGATGGAGGTTCCACCACCTCTCTAGGGAACCCATTCCAGTGCTTCACCACCCTCCGGGTGAAAAATACCAAAAGCTGTGTTTATTGGAGAATAGCTATGAGTGAGCAAGTGACACAATGAACATCACACTGTCTCTGGTCTCTATAGCATGAGCCAGAGAACTTTCCCCAAACAATTCATGTTTGCATTAGAGAAGATGCTTTACAAAGAACATACCACCTTGATTTCAAAAATTTCCAGTGATAGAGGATCCACCAGAACCCATGGTAAATTGTTACAATGTTTAATCACCCTCAGTCTTAAAAATGTATGATTTATTTCTAGTCTGACTTTCCTAATTTCAATTTCCAGCCACTGGATTTGGCTAGACCATTCTCTGCTAGACTAAAAAGCCCATTATCACGTATTTGTTCTCAATGTACATACATAAACAGTGCAATCAAGTCACCTCTTCTCTTTGTTAAACTAAAGAGATTGAGCTCTTTGAGTCTATCACTATGACACATGTTATCTAATCCTTTAACCACTCTGGTGCTCTTTTCTAAACCCTCTCCACTTTGACAACTTCTTTCTTCGTGGGGGACACCAGAACTGCACACAATATTCCAGGAACAGAGCCAAATACAGAGCTAATATAACCTCTATAGTCCTAATTAAGATCAACCCTATGCCCTCTGGCCTGGGGTCTGCGAACCATTTCCTATTGAAGGACTTGTGTCAGCTCCAGTGAAAGGGGAACAGCTTTGCTGAGACAGAAATTGCACTCACAGGCAGGCCCCGCCAATCAGCCCCTCCCCCTCCTTCGCCGTGCGTCCTGCCCACACTGATCAGCTGTTCTGCAGAGGACAGGAGGCGCTCAGGTGGAGGAGCATGGACAGGAGGAGGCGGAACGAGGGTGGGGCGCTCTTGGGAGAGGGGGTGTAATGTGGCAGGAAGAGGTGGAGTGGAAGCGGAAAGAGGCGGGAAAGGAGTGGGTCCTTGAGGGAAGGGATATATAGGGACGGATCCTGGGGCAGAGAGGTGGTCAAGCACTATGAAGGAAATCAAAAAGTTGGCGCCTGTGCCTACACTGCCCCCACATGATTGGGTAACTGAATCAAACCTTCATTTTCAATTGAAAAAAATGAATGTTCCTTTTTAATACAGAGGAAATAGAAACTTTTGATTCTACAGAGATCCTTTTGTATCTTTCTTGATCTTTCTTTCATCCAAAGAGTTTTTTTTCCTCCCTGAAATAGACACATTCCCATGGAAAGCTTCTGCCAACGCCTTGCTCTCATAGTCAATACATGGAACCGGAAGACAGACTATCTAGGTTCTATTTCGCGCTCTAGCAAACATCCCTGTGTGACTATCAGCACTTCCTTTGCAGGGGGATTGTCAAAGAGCCAACACTGGGTGCTCTGCACAGGATGTGGGTTCCCAGTTTGGAGGAAGCTCTTTGGGGAAGACAATTCTCCCTCCATCCCATGTAATAGCATGGCTTCAGCTACTACAAAGTCAGGCACAGCACTAGCAACTCTGTCCTGCCACACTCCCCATCCAGAGCTTTTTCATTCGGTGGACATGTTCAATTCCTGTAGCGCATGGATGCTTTTTCTCTCATGCCCGACTGACCTTGAACCCTGTAGCGGGGTGGCTACACCACTCCTGTCCTAAGGGGCTTAAAGCAGCCTGGGAGAGAGCTGCAACGGGGAAAGCTAGGCTGATGACAGAAGCAGCCACAGCTGTGGCCAGTTTAATCAGGGCCCAGCTGGCTCTTATAAGAG
Source organism: Macrochelys suwanniensis (assembly GCA_033296515.1). Taxonomy (NCBI): domain Eukaryota; kingdom Metazoa; phylum Chordata; order Testudines; family Chelydridae; genus Macrochelys; species Macrochelys suwanniensis. The sequence goes on from CM065800.1 coordinate 13,926,986, forward strand.
GGCAGTGGGCCTGGAGCAGATAGCCTCTCTCTGCCTTCAGAGGGAGAAGGGTCTGGCTGCAAGGGGGAAGCAGGGGCCTAGTTGGGAGCAGGGCTGGGGAAATGCCAGGGGAGCAGGGAGGCTCCAGGCTGGCAAGCCCCAGGCTGCAGGGCCTGGCATAGGGCCCCGAGAGGTACTGGGGTTCAGGGGCAGCAGGGCCAACCCCCCTTGCCTGTGATGAGTGGCTAATACACTGCAGTCTGCCTCAGTTCATGGGGCTAGGTGGTGACTGGCAGTAGCCTATACTGAGGTGGGGATAGTGGTTGGGGGTTCCCCAGGGAGGGGAGACCCAGAAACTAAGGGGGTACTGCCAGGGGGCAGCCCCCTGAGAGAGAGGCACCGGGGTCCTGGAAGGGGCACGGGGCCAGCGGTCAGGCGGATCACCGACCTGAAGAGGGTGCTCTGGAGCTGGATGAGTTAATTCCCAGACAAGACCAGCAGGAGGCGCTGCCGGAGTGAGTCCGACACGCTTACAAACCCCAACCCCTCTGACTTTCTTTGCAAAGTGCTGGTGAGGTCTCAGCTCCATGACATACCACGATTCCAGAGTAATCCACACAGACCCTCCATTTCCCAGATGCACGGGGCAGGCAATGATAGCATCCCTTCTGCAGCTGAACTTCTTGGAATCAATACAGGGCACACAAAGTTTGCTCAGTGGAATGTAAGAACTGAGTAAAGTCGGCAAACTCACCAATTTGCTCCTCGGGTTCCTCTGCAAAAGAAAAGTGGGGAGGAGAAGAAAACAGTTCAGGGCATGTCCATAGACTTATGAATTGAAAAGGGTGAATGAGATCCTTTCTTTGTTGATTAGCATAAATATTTGCCATGGGTAGTGAGCTAGCTATTCAATCCTTGGGCTAGCCCCATTCCTATCCCACCACATAGTAGATAGAGAAGATTATATTCTTTTTTTTTTACTTGACAACTAAGGAAAAAACAGGGATCAAGTGAGGGTCAAAGGTTCAAAACAAGGAGACCGGATGGGGAGACCGAGCAGAGAACCCCGGACAGCGCCCACTGCTCCTCAAAGCTGTCGAGGGAACCAGCGGACGCTGCCCAGTGGAACTCTGCCCGGATCCGTGACACAAGGGAGGATCGGAAATAGGCCCCACAGTCACAGAGCTCCCCCTCGTCTAGCATCCTCCTCCTGGTCTTGTAGATGGACACTTTAGCTAGAGCCAGGAGGAGGTTGACGAGGAGGTCTCGCGACTTTGTGGGGCCACGGACAGGGTGTGCGAACAGGAACAAGTGCGGGGAAAAGTGCAGCCAGAACCTCAGCAAGAGGTTCTGGAGGAGCCGGAATAGGGGCTGCAACCTGGCGCACTCGAGGTAGGCGTGCGCCAGGTCTTCCCTCACGCCGCAGAAAGGGCAGGCTTCGGGGATTGGGGTGAACCGCGCCAGGTGTACGCCCGTGCTCACGGCTCCGTGAAGGAGCCTCCAGCCAATATCCCCGGCGGGCCGTGGAACCAGGGTGGAATACAGGCTGGCCCACCGGGGCTCCTCACCCTCCTTAGGTGGCAGATAGTCCCGCCATTTGGTATCGAGGCGGGACGCGAGGGTGAGGAAATGCAACGTGTGAAGCACGAGCGTGCACAGTTGGGCCCTGGGCGCGGTTCGGAACCGGACCGGCTGCAGAGCGTGCAGCCGGCTCGGCGCATGGGTGCGGGGGTGCCGGGGGGGCTCGCGGAAACGGGGCCCTAAAAAAATATCCGGAGGGCCCGGGGTGAGGGGCGGGCGGGGGGCGCCCTCTCGCAGGGCTCGCCGCAGGAAATCGAGAGACCTGGGTAACAGGGCGGCCTTCACCTCCCGGAGTACGCGCCGGGGGGTCCGAGGGGTGGCGAGCCCCATGCGCTGCGCGAGCGCCCGGGGAGCCACCCAGTCCCCCGTGCCGTAGTCCAGGAGGTCTCCGACCCTGGTGGCGTCTGCCAGGACCAACCTCCGGCGCACCGAGGGAGACTCCGCCACCTGCACACGTAGGTTGGGATTGTGTAGCAGGGGCTCCGCGAGGATAAAATATGCTTTAATAAATATGTTATTGACAAAATTAGCCAATGATTTTTCTTTTCATTCTACATGATTCATACACAGCAGTAGAGCACACAAAAGAGAAAGGACACAGACTTACTTATTCTCTTTTTCAAGTCTCCTAAAAAGAAAAAAATATATATTTAAAGATAACAATATCACCTTTTGTAATAATATGGCCAAGAACAAAGATAACGACTAGTTCATAGAATCATAGAAGATTAGGGTTGGAAGAGACCTCAGGAGGTAATCTAGTCCAAACCCCTGCTCAAAACAGGGCAGGCACCAACTAAATTATCCCAGTCAGGACTTTCTCAAGCTGGGTCTTAAATACCTCTAAGTATGGAGATTCCACCACCTCCCTAGGGAACCCATTCCAGTGCTTCACCACCCTCCTAGTGAAAAATACCAAAAGCTGTGTTTATTGAAGAATAGCTATGAATGAGCAAGTGACACAATGAACATCACACTGTCTCTGGTCTCTCTAACATGGACCAGCGAACTTCTCCTAAACCATGTTTTCATTACAGCAGATCCTTTAGAAAAAACATATAATCTTGATTTCAAAAATTTCCAGTGATAGAGGATCCACCAGAACCCATCGTAAATTGTTACAATGTTTAATCACCCTCAGTCTTAAAAATGTATGTCTTATTTCTAGTCTGACTTTCCTAATTTCAATTTCCAGCCACTTGATTTTGCTAGACCATTCTCTGCTAGACTAAAAAGCCCATTATCATATATTTGTTCTCTATGTACATACATATAGAAGTGCAATCAAGTCATCCATTCTCTTTGTTAAACTAAATAGATTGAGCTCTTTGAGTCTATCACTATAACACATGTTATCTAATCCTTTGATCATTCTGGTGTTCTTCTCTGAACCCGCTCCGGTTTGAGAACTTCTTTCTTCAGGTGGGGACACCAGAACTGCACTCAGTATTCCAGCAACACAGCGAAATATAGAGCTAATATAACCTCTATAGTCCTCATTAAGATCATCCCGAAGCCCGCTGGTCTGGGGCCCAGCGAACACTTTCCTACTGAAGGGCTTGTGTCAGCTCCAGTCAAAGGGGTACAGCTTTGCTGAGACAGAAATTGCACCTCTTCCCATCACAGACGATGTTTGTGGGACAGGCCTAGCTGTGTGTCAGGAAAGATGAGTGTGTTGCTAAACTGGGGCATATGATTTATGAGGAGAGGCCGAGGGAACTGGGCCTATTTAGTCTGCAGAAGGGAAGAGTGAGGGGGGATTTGATAGCAGCCTTCAACTGCCTGAAGCGGGGTTCCAAAGAGGATGGAGCTCGGCTATTCTCAGTGGTGGCAGATGACCGAACAAGAAGCAATGGTCTCAAGTTGCAGTGGGGAAGTTTTAGGTTGGATATTCGGAAACACTATTTCCCTAGGAGGGTGCTGAAGCACTGGAATTGGTTACCTAGGGAGGTGGTGGAATCTCCATCCTTAGAGGTTTTTAAGGCCCGGCTTGACAATGCCCTGGCTGGGATGATTTAGTTGGTGTTGGTCCTGCTTTGGACAGGGGATTGGACTAGATGACCCCCCTGAGGTCTCTTCCAACCCTGATATTCTATGATTCTAGAAGGACATACAACTCCACGTGTCACATATTTGTCTTAAGAACATAAGAATGGCCACACTGGGTTACACGAAAGGTCCATCTAGCCCAGTATCCTGTTGTCCGACAGTGGCCAATGCCAGGTGCCCCAAAAGGAGTGAACAGAACAGGTGATCATCAAGTGATTCATCCCATCTCCCATTCCCAGCTTTTGGCAAACAGAGGCTAGAGACACCATCCCTGCCCATCCTGGCTAATAGCCATTGATGGACCTATCCTCCACTAACTTATCTAGTTTTTTGAACCCTCTTATAGTCTTGGCCTTCACAACGTCCTCTGGCAAGGAGTTCCACAGGTTGACTGTGCGTTGTATGAAGAAATACTTCCTTTTATTTGTTTTAAACCTGCTGCCTATTAATTTCATTTGGTGACCCCTAGTTCTTGTGTTACCAGAAGGAGTAAATAACACTACCTTATCTACTTTCTCCACACCATTCATGATTTTATAGACCTCAATCATATCCCCACTTAGTTGTCTCTTTTCCAAGCTGAAAAGTCCCAGTCTTATTAATCTCTCCTCATATGGAAGCTGTTCCATACCCTAATAATTTTTGTTGCCCTTTTCTGAAACTTTTCCAGTTCCAATATATCTTTTTTGAGATGGGGTGACCACATATGCAAGCAGTATTCAATATATAGGCATACAGTAGATTTATATAGAGGCAATATGATATTTTCTGTCTTATTATCTATCCCTTTCTTAATGATTCCCAACATTCTGTTCGCATTTTTGACTGCCGCTGCACATTGACTAGATGTTTTCAGAGAACTATCCAAATGACTCCAAGATCTCTTTCTTGAGTGGTAACAGCTAATTTAGACCCCATCATTTTATATGTATAGTTGGGATTATGTTTTCCAATGTGCATTACTTTGCATTTATCAACACTGAATTTCATCTGCCATTTTGTTGCCCAGTCACACAATTCTGAGAGATCCTTTTGTAGCTCTTTTGCCACCTCACCATTTACCCTTTTTTCCAGATCATTTATGAATATGCTGAATAGGACTGGTGTCACGGAGTGTGGGGGAGTCAGGTCCTGCACCCCTCTTCCCGGGATTCAATGTGACTCTCAGCCAGCCAGTAGAACAGAAGGTTTATTAGGGTTGTCAGGAAAGAGTCCAAACAGAGCTTGTAAGTATGACCAGGACCCCTCAGCTGGGCCCTTCTGGGGGGCAGGGAGCTTAGACCCCAGCTCTGGGGCTCCCTGCGTTTCACCACCCAGCTCCAAAACTGACCAAGAGCCAGCCAAACCTCCAGCAGGCTCCTCCCCTCCCCCGGGGCCCCTCCTCTCGCCTTTGACCATTCTCCCAGCCAAAGGTGTCACCTCCCAACCCCCGTCCTGGCTCATGTTACAGCCTCAGGTAAAGTCTCGCATTCCCGATGCAGCCTTTCCCAATGCAGCCAGCCTCTCAGGTCAAATCCATCTCGCTCTCTACTCCGTCACATCGGTCCTAGTACAAACCCGTGAGGGACACTACTATTTACCGCTCTCCATTCTGAAAACTGACCATTTATTCCTACCCTTTATTTCCTATCTTTTAATCAACTACCAATCCATGAGAGAACCTTCCCTCTTATGCCATGACCGCTTACTTTGCTTAAAAGCTTTTGGTGAGGGACCTTGTCAAAGGCTTTCTGAAAATCTAAATATACTATATCCACTGTTTCCCTCTTGTCCACATGCTTGTTGACTCCCTCAAAAAATTCTAGGAGATTGGTGTGGTATGATTTTCCTTTACAAAAAACATGTTGACTATTCCCCAACAAATTATGCTCATCTAAGTGTCTGACAATTCTGTTCTTTACTATAGTTTCAACCAGTTTGCCCAGTACTGAAGTCAGGACTGTAATTGCTGGGGTCACCTCTGGAGACCTTTTTAAAAATTGGCATCACATTAGCTATCCTCCAGTCATTTGGTACAGAAATTGATTTAAATGATAGGTTACAGACTACAGTAAGTAGTTCTGCAATATCACATTTGAGTTCCTTCAGAACTCTTGGGTGAATACCATGTGGCCCTGGTTGACTTATTACTGTTTATCAATTTGTTCCAAAATCTCCTCTAATGACACTCAATCTGGGACAGTTCCTCAGATCTATCACCTAAAAAGAATGGCTCAGGTTTGGGAATCTCCCTCACATCCTAAGCCGTGAAAACCAGTGCAAACAATTCATTTAATTTCTCTGCTCTGGCCTTATCGTTCTTGAGTGCTCCTTTAGCATCTTGATTGTCCATTGGCCCCACTGTTTTTTTAGCAGGCTTCCTGTTTCTGATGTACTAAAAAAAATTGCTATTACTTTTTGAGTCTTTGGCTAGCTGTTCTTCAAATTCTTTTTTGGCCTCCCTAATTATATTTAAACACTTCAATTGCCAGAGTTTATGCTCCTTTCTATTTTCCTCACTAGGATTTAACTTCCACTTTTTAAAGGATGCCTTTTTGCCTCTCACTGCTTCTTTTACTTTGTAGGTTAGCCACGGTGGCTCTTTTTTGGTTCTCTTACTATGTTTTTTTAATTTGAGGTATACATTTAAGTTGAGCTTTTATTATGGTGTCTTTAAAAAGTTTCCATGCAGCTTGCAGGGATTTTACTTTGGCCACTATAACCTTTAATTTTTGTTTAACGAACTTCCTCATTTTTGTGTAGTTCCCCTTTCTGAAATTAAATGCTACAGTGTTGGGCTCCTGTGGTGTTTCCCCCGCCATGGGGAGGTTAAATGTAATTACATTATGGTTACTATTACCAAGCGGTCCAGCTATAGTCACCTCTTGGACCTGATCCTGGGCTCCACTTCGGACTAAACCAAGAATTGCCTCTCCTCTTGTGGGTTCCAGGACTAGCTGCTCTAAGAATCAGTCATTTAAGGTGTCAAGAAACTTTACCTCCGCATCCTGTCCTGAGGTGACATGTACACAGTCTATATGGGGCTAGTTGAAATCCCCCATTATTATTGAGTTTTTTATTTTAACAGCCATTCTAATCTCCCTGAGCATTTCACAGTCACTATCACCATCCTGGTCAGGTGGTCGGTAATATATCCCTACTGCTATATTCTTATTATTAAAGCATGGAATTACTATCCATAGAGATTCTATGGTACAGTTTGGTTCATTTAAGATTTTAACTTCATTTGAGTCTACACTTTCTTTCACATATAATGCCACTCCCCCACCAGCACGACCTGTTCTGTCCTTCCGATATATTTTGTAACCTGGTATTACTGTGTCCCATTGATTATCCTCATTCCACCACGTTTCTATGATGCCTATTATATGAATATCCTCATTTAATATGAGGCACTCATCTTCGTTGTTGCTTCACAATGGGTGAATGAACATTTCTTTCCTCTGATCAGCCCCAGTCTGATACCCGAGCCCCAACCAACCAGATATACAACCTGCCAGTAAAAAATACCCAGATTCTCCTCACTCACGATTGCAAAACTCACTCACCTCCCACTCACTGCAAAAGGAGAAAGGTCCTGACCTCCACTTCTTTGAATGGGGAAATCACTGACCCTTCCCCTTCCAAACTGCAGAAGCCAACTTACCATTTTCCTTCTTGAGTTGGGCTGCAAAAGAAAAACAAAATACACGTTACCATGGAAAGTTTCTGAAAATCCCTTCATCTGGTAGTGAATACCCTGGCAGAAGGTGACTGGTGAGCGGAAAGAGCGTCTGGCGAGGTGGCCAGCAGGGGAGGAACAGCAGCTGGGAGGGAGGGCAGGAGGGAGGAACAGCGACTGGTGGGGCAGCCAGCCAGAGCAAGTACTCAGATGGCAGAGCAAGCAAGGTGCCTTCTTCCCCGGATGGGAGGAGAACTCACACAGATGCACCTCTGAACCCTGGGTCCTCACTGACCAAAGACAGCCACCGTCAGTGGGGTGTGGTGAAGGAGCAGAGAGGGGCACAGAAAAGGAAGTTCTGGTTGTAGAACTCAAGAACATGAGGCTGCCAGAGACGAGGGAGGCCAGGTGACTGCTCTGGAAAAGAGTGTCCTTGTATACAAAGCCCAAGACTCATGAGCATGAGGCCTCATTTCCCATCAGTCTTGTGCTCTGTGGAAATTTATGGCTGCTTTACACTCCGCTTTGTGAGGTGAGAACTCACTGGATACCAAGGAAACACCCCTGGGAGAGGCTCTGGCCCGTCAGTAGAAATTATTCTCATTGGCAGAAAGAAGGTATTTATCCTACAGTTGTTATAGAAAGTTGTGTTGTAAAAGCTTAAGCTCACTGCTAAACATTTCCATAATGAAACCTCACTCTGTACGATTGGCTCTGCAATCAAATCAACTCCACCTTTGCCTTCCTGCCATTGTTTTGCAAAGGCAGACGCTTCTCAATGTGTCACCCCTTTGGTCTTTGCTTTTTCTTCAAATTGAGGTAACAAACACATCTTTCCCCTGAGAAGTCCTGTTCTGAAACCCTCGCCCCGACCAAGCAGAGAAACAACCTGCCAGTGAAAAATGTCCAAACCGTCTCGAGTCCCAATGGCAAATATGTACCTTCCTCCCCTCACTGCAAAAGCGCAAAGGTCCTGATCCCCCACTCAGTTGAAGGGACCCTGCCTACCCCACGTCCCTCACTGGAGAAATGCCAGGCCCTTCCCCCTTCAAACTGCAGCCATAGGAGAAAACTTACGTTTGTCATCCCTCGGTTGATCTGGAAAAAAAAACACAAACACTTTTCATTATATTCACAGTATGATCTGATGAGGATCCTAATCCTGCACCTTCTCATGTAAATCTTCTCATTGATTTCATTGGGAGAAGAACTGGACCCTTGATTAAGTAATTAGAATTCTCTGGCAAGAGCACAATCTGATACACTCTCAAATGTGTGATTGCAAAGTTCATGTTTTCCCCTTGGTTTTGTCCTATGAAACAGGCACGAGGGTTTGCACAAGTGATTCTGTCCCAGGAGAGGCCTTAAGGAAGACAGAGGAAACCTTTCCCTCATACATGCGACAGTGATATCAAATCAGTGCAGGCCTAGGGCCAGATCCAAACTCACTGAAGTCAATGGGAGACTTTCATTCACTTCAGTGGATTCTGAATCAGTCACCTGACACCAGATTCGCAGAAGAACGTAGCCATCTCAGTGCCTCTTTAGGTGCCTAAGTCCAGCATTGAAGCATCACTGACATTCTCAACCCAAATCTCAACTACCAACTAACCCTGTCAGCAGGCACAAAGCCAACTAAATCCTGATGCCACTCCACAGCTAATGAGCAGCTCGGAGCCCTCACTCACATGTAACCCCCAGTCACAAAGTGGTATTCATAAACTAGGCGTATCCCTGCCTATCCTGCCAGGGGGGCTGATCTCATAATCTTGGTTAGAGTTGGACAATAGGCTCGGGTCTGCACAAATAGAGGGGCGGGTGCTTGTCCCAAAATATCCAGTAGCCTGGTTACAAAGGGATCTGACAAAGCTGGATGACCAGGGAACAAAATAGCAGATGAAATTCAAGGCTGATAAATGAAAAGCAATGAACACTGGAAAAGATGATTCCAAATACACATACAAAATGGTGGGGTTTAAATTATCTGTTTCCACTCAAGAAAGAGATCTTGGTGTCATTGTGGATAGTTCTCAGAAAACAGCCACTCAATGTGCAGTGGCAGTCAAAACAGCTAACAGAATGTTAGGAATGATTAGGCACGGGATAGATAATAATAAGAAAAAATCATACTGCTTCCCAGAATGCACAGTCAGCCTGTGGAACTCGTTGGAGGATAGCTCCTTCAATGGCTATTAGCCAAGATGGTCAGGGATGCAAGCCAGTGCTCTGGGTGTCCGTAAACCTCTGACTATCAGAAGCTGGGACTGGATGTCAGGGAATGGATCATTAGATAAATTGCCCTGTTCTGTATTGTAGACCTAACCTAAGTTTCCTGGAAAGTTAATGGGACTTAGTCTCCAAAGCAGGCCTGCACAACTCGTAAAGCAGCAAGGGCCATATTACTCCAAAGAAAACAGCTGAGGGCCGAAACCCCCCGGCCCTGCGGAAATACCCCCACGCCCCCCAGCGCCACCCACCCCGCGGAAACAACCCCTCCTTCCCCAGTGCTGGGGTGTGGAAGCCTGGCTCACCTGCCGCCCTGCCACTGCCTGCCCATTCGGATCATCATCCCCCACCCCACCCGGCTTGCCTACTCACTCCCGGCTGCCCACTCGACTCCTCAGTGCCGCCGCCGTCAGCTCGCCGGCTCCCCCCGCCACCAGCTCCCCTGCCTGCCTGCTGCTGGCCTCTTACGTTCTGCTGCTGCCCCCGCCCTCTGCTGCTGGCTCACCCTCACTCCCCAGCCTGCCACTGGCCTCTTCACCAGATTGCCTACCCGCCGGCCGGCCAGGCAGCCGGCCGTTGGCTTGCCCCACCCCCCCGCTTGCCTACTCACACCCCCTCCCCCCCCCCCCCGCGGGCCGCACAGTGAGCCCACGCAGGCCGCAGCAGGCCTGCTCCAAAGTATCTAACGACTTGTCTGCATGGGGACACTCAGGAAAGTTAATCTGAATCAACTATTAAAATGGATTAGTTAAACCACAGTAAACACATGTGGACATTTATAATCAGAATTAAAGTGGCCTTAATTTGATTTTGCTTAGTTCACATATAGAATTCAGGCAACTTAAAATTTAACTAATCCACTTTACATTCAAACTTCAGTTAATTCGAATTAATTTTCCAGAGTGTTTCTATGTAGACAACAATTCAGTAACTTTTGAAAATGGGACTCAAGTTCCTAAATCATTTTACCACTTTTGAAAATTTTATCCTCATGGAATAAAATGGTTTTTTTTTTCAACCTGAGCGTGGAAAGAAAAAACATCTTTTCTCTGTTGTAAACAAATAGTTGCCAAAATAATGCTCACAAAGTTCTTGAGGTCTCTTCCAGCCCTACATTTCTTTTATTCTATGTTGTTATGGCTGAAGGTTCTCCTGTTCTTAGGATGCTAACAAACTCTGTTGTAAAATTAACAATGCTTCAAAAAGACTTATTAAAAAGTAGATTAAATTACACTTTAATTTTTAGAAGATAGATTTAATAATACAGCTCCAAGAATTGGCATTTTAAAGGCAAATAAAGGGGAGAGTGATTATTATTGGTATCTCTGCTAACAGCAGACAGTCTGAAATCAGGAAACTGATCTCACAGTGACATGCATTAGCCATCCAATAGCTACCCAATGGAAGAAGTGGAAATGCCACCATTGAGGAGTTTTAAAACAATAAAATAATAATAAAATAAAATGTGCTGTGGAGAAGGGACAAGCCTGTTCTGGCTCCTGGGGAGATAAAATAATAGAGTTTTGTTAAATCTGCTTTCTCCAATTCTGGGCTTTTCTTACCTCTAACCAAGACTTCAATGATGATCTCTCTGTGAAATGAGTTGGCTGTGGCAGAACATACATATTTGCCTTCATCTTTCACCTGAATATTGTTCAGTTTCAGAGAAATATTTCCTTTTCCAAACTCCTTTCCTTTAAAAACTTCTGCCTTTTTTTCATATTCCTTCCTGAGCCATTCTCTGCTGTTGACTCCATTTGGAGACAAATAACCCATTGGGCATTTGTCATCCTGTGGATAAGAATTAACCAGGGGGCTGCTTTCATCATAGAGGTAGAGATAGATCGTCTTAGCCTTCCCAGGTCCAACTTTCCTCCATTGCAGCTCCATGCTAGGGGGCAGATGTTTCGTAATCAGCCAGCAGGGAAGAATGGCATTTTCTCCAGTTACAGCAGTAATGATGTCCTGTTCTGCCTCCACATCAAAGAAACCTGAAAAATGTTCAGGGGGTTATATTTGCAGCAGCAGCGCATAATGCCTCATATTAATGTGTAAGAGAGAGAGTGAAAAAGAGGACAGCCCTAATTCTCCTCTTATTTCTGCTGTTTTTACAATAGTGTAAATTCATTAGCTTCAGGGGAGTCACTCCTAATATACACACAGATACGTGAAAAGAGAATCGGAGCTCTACTATCTTTTACATCTGTGGTGATCTCAAGAATAGTATTTGAAAAGAAATGCTGAGTGGTACAGGTCTTCACTACGCTGCACCAAAGGCTTGTCTACGCAGTGGGGTAATGGGCGCTACCGAAGTGTGATTAATAAAGTGCACCAATGTGTTGTACAGTAATTGGTCTGTCTAGACCTTGATGATACACACTAAAAGTTCCCTAGTGTGCTTTACCGTATTACTGTTTCAAACAATAATACTATAATGCACACCAGGGAAATGGTGTGAGGTATGATGGGATAACGTGATTTTGGCAATTAATGGATCTTTGACTATTAGCGGTAAATAGGCCCAATGACTTGTGATGGGATGTTAGATGGGGTGGGATCTGAGTTACTACAGAGAATTCTTTCCTGGGTGTCTGGCTGGGTGAGTCTTGCCCACATGCTCAGGGTTCAGCTGATCGCCATACTTGGGGTTGGGAAGGAATTTTCCTCCAGGGCAGATTGGCAGAGGCCCTGTGGGATTTTACACCTTCCTCTGCAGCATGGGGCATGGGTCACGTGCTGGAGGATTCTCTGCATCTTGAAGTCTTTAAATCAAGATTTGAGGACTTCAAAAGCTCAGACATAGATGAGAGGATTATTACAGGAGTGGGTGGGTTCTGTGGCCTGCATTGTGCAGGAGGTCAGACTAGATGATCATAATGGTCTCTTCTGACCTTAAAGTCTATGAAACGTTAGTGACCACCAGCTGGGTGTCTACATGGACTAATTAATGTGCAACCCTTTAATGCACTTTAGAAATTACACCCCAATAATGCGTGTTGGTGCTTCATGTAGGCAAGCCTTGAATGACATGGTTGGCCACAAGGCAGGTGCGTTTAGCCCTATTTTGTAAGTAAGAGCAGGAACACAGGTATTTGCTTTGACAGTGCTACATCTCTTACCTGAAATTGCAATAACTTTTTTGTGGTGCCTCTTTAGCAAGGGGTTTCTTATAATGCAGGAGATAGTGTCAGAAGCAATATCTGCTACCCTGAGTGTACTGTGGATTTGATACAGCTCTGTCGCATCTTTTTGGATTCTTGTTTCAACCATAGCAGTTATGCTTTGTCCTGTGCTGTCAGTCCAGCGTACTTCAGGCTGTGGGTACCACCCGTGGGACCTACACCTCAGAGTGACTGAATTATTCACCTGATGGTCTATAGTTAGGCGAGGTGCAGATCCAAAACCTAGAGTGAAAACCAATTTCAGAAAATGTTAAACAGGCTGAAGAACTAGCTAACAAGCCAAACAAAGAGAACTAATGATGAATGATCACCACTATCATTACAGCGACAAAGGGTCCTGTGGTCCAAAGGGTCCTTATAGACTAACTCTGTCTATAAGGTGCCACAGGACCCTTTGTTGCTTCTACAGATCCAGACTAACATGGCTACCCCTCTGATACTATCATTACAGTCTCCATGTCCTATGGAATCTACACTGAACTATAATTTTGCATGTCCAAGTATCTTAAATTCTTGCAGAGAGATTTCCACCTCAAGAGATCACCAAACACTTCACCAGCTGATCCCAAACTGTATGTAGACATGACTACATCGTATGTATGCGACAGCTTCACTGTTGGGATGGCAGCAGGTCAGTCAGGAAACAGTATTTTCAGAAAAGGGGAGATCCACCTTTGGGCTATCCATATTTTGGGCTCATTCAGGGGCCCCACTAGGTCCCAATGTAAGTCAGAGCAGCCTTAGGGCTATTGTAACTTACACTTTGCTTCCCGTGGTCCCCTATGAGCCCTGGGAAGCAGAGTGTGGTGGGGCAAGTGCCCCACCCCCTTGCATGAGTGGGCTAGGACAGGCAAGAGAGACTGCGCAAGGCTGCAGCCAGTCAGGGAGGGCCTGTTAGGGAGTCAATCGGGGCCCAGATTGGAGACAGCCAATCAGGGCCAGGCTCAGCCCTATAAAAAGGCTGCTCAGCAGAGGAGCATGGAGTCTCTCCCAGGCCTTCAGAGGGGAAGGTCTGTCTCCTGCTTAGGAGACCAGCACCTGGGACAGCGCAGTGCTGAGCAGACTCAGGGGAGCATAAGAGAGCTCCAGCCCGTAGCCTGCCAGGCTGCAGGCCCTGAATGGAAGGGCCTAGCTGGGCGCAAGAGGGGGCCGAAGGGGAAGCGGCCCAGGGAGAGAGACGGACAAGGGGAGAGAAGGAGGGCAGGAAGGCTGCCGTCTGAGGGTCCCTGGGTCGGGACCCAGAGTAGAGGATGGGCCTGGGTCCCCCCCTTTCCCCTTGGTACAAGCGCCCAGCCATGGGACGGCGCTAACAGACTGCACCAGACTCTTGACAGAAGGGGTTAGACTTTGGGGTGTGGTGAGCCACTGTGGCTGGGGCACTTAGAGGAACTGCAGATAACACCCCCCCCCCCAGAAGGGGGTGAGCGTGAACTAGGGGCCACTGCTGGAGGGCAGTGTCCTGAAGAGGACGCCATGAGCGGGGAGCAACGCGGGTCCGGACGCCAGCAAGGGAGATGTGGACGGGACACCACCGGCGGAGGGCACTCCAGGACTGCTGAGAGCTAATTCCCAGACAGACCGGCAGGGGGCGCCGCGGTGGTGAGTGCCAACCCCGTCACACAGAGCCTAGCCAAAGCACAGTGTGCTCCAGCCATACCCCTACCAGCACTTAGCGTGCTCCCTCTCTCCCACAACCCTGACATGCCCCTTACGCCACGTCCGGAAGCAAGACCACTACAGAGCCCTTACATCAGCTCTACACCAGCCAAGGAGACCCTTCTCTGTACAAGGGGTAATGTCAGTGGTTCATTTCCATGTAAAAGGCCTTCGTGTAACTGAGCATCAGGGGCAGTCTGTACAAACCACAGGTGGCCCGTGACCTCACAGCCCCACAGGACTCTGCAAAGTATTGCCTGGGTGCATGTGTGTGTGACGGGAGGCAATGGCCCAGCTTTGCCCCTGAGCTTTATTGCTGTTGTGCAACAGCAGCACACACAAGGCAGGGGGATGAGGATGGCACATGCCACCAGCAAAAAGCCAGAGAAAAATGTACACGAGGTATCGATGTTGTGTGCATACACTGGGTATAATTTGAATACACTACGCAAGATGGACACCAAACTGCTGAAGCTTCTCTGACCCCCAGTCCTGCACTTCTCCCCGCTTCCTTCCCAGCCCATCACTTCCCCTGTCCCCCTCCCATAACACTGTACACACGTGGATGTTCATCTACAACAGATGCTGTTTCTCCTTCCCCTGCCAGCTGATTACCCTCCCTGTTTGGGAGGAAAGGATTGAATGGAAATACAGCTGCTACACACAGTGCAAAGCAATGGAGAATCAGCCCCACTGTGATCAGTGTGGCATTGTTCCCTGCCAGCAACACTTTTGTATCAACATCTCCATGCTTACCTGGAACAGTCACCTGGGCGAGAGCTTCTTGATAGACACCATCACTTGTCATCGCACACACGTACTGACCACTGTCTTCTACTTGCACTGGAAAGAGTTTCACCCTAACGACTCCATTCCCATATCGTCCTTTGATCCTGTGCCGGTCCCCAGCCCGGCCCAGCTCAGTCCCTTTTTCGGTGCTATTGTAAAAATATAATGTCGTATTTTTGTTCCTTTCCAATTTGTACCAATGCACTTGAATGTTAACGGGGACCTTGCCTTCGAGACGACAGGACAACATCACAGCTTGTCCAACCCAGGCAATTGAAGGATCAACCTGCACACTGACAGTAAAATCACCTGCAAGAAAGGAAATAAATCATGATCACTGATTTTCTTCAGAAGCTTGACATTGGTGTAGAGAGGACAAAAGAAAAACTAGATGCAATTTCTGAGACACAACAGCAGTGCTATCTTTCGTGGGAGAAACTCACCCCATCTAACCTAATTACCCCCTTTCAGAATGGAGAGAGTGTTTGAGATTCTCATTGGTAGCTCAGCTAGGCCGAGGTGGTGCAGACGGAACTTCTCAGGGGTTGGTGCAGGATGCAGAGTCCCTCCTGAAGTTCCAGGCAGAGACCATCATTAAAGATGTTACAGTGTGTTCACCTCTTAGTGGCTGGCCAGCATGGGGAGGTGGACAGCAGAGCTAAGGCTAGGCTTGGTCGAATTCAATATTTTTAAAAAATAATTTTGGTGGCCAATATCAATGTTTATTTTTAATCATTTTTATCTATTGACATTTTCAGAGTTTTGCAGACTTACGGGTTTTAAGAATATTTTTATTTGCATCAATTTAAATTTTCACAGTTGCAGGAAATTCGGGAGGGCCCACAATGGGGGCAGGTCAGACAATTAAAGTTTATAAGCATTAAAACACAAACTGTCAACCGCATGTATAAACATATTAGGGTGAAGTCAAACTAATTTCTTACTTTGCATCTCTGCATATTTTAATTAGCAGCGATGGAAATATTTTTTCATCAGTTTGTGCGCGTACAGGGAAATTGACATTTTATTGACAAATCTACGCCTAGTTATGATCCTGCTTTCTGCCCAACCCTTTTGGGTGGCTTATGTCTCTGCAATGACTGTAGATTCTGGGATTCAAAAAGTGAAAGCGTATAACCATTAAAACAGAAACTGTCAACAGCGTATGTTGAAATGTTAGCCTTAAATCAAACGAATAAATTCTCAAGCCCCATTTTTGTTACTTTACCTCTCTGAGTATATTGATTAGCAGCAATGGAAATATTTTCTCATCAGTTTGTGTGCATACAGTGAAATTGACATTTATCAGCATTTACTGATACCAATAAAAATCTAATCCTTCCAAGCTTAGTTATGGTCCTGCTTTCTGCCTAACCCTTTGGGGTGGCTCCTGCATCTGGAAGAAGTAGGAGAGAGTAGTCCCTGAATGCAGGAAAAGCAATTGTACCTGGCCATTGCCAATCTTTCTGTTACTTTGGAATAGTAACAATCATTCTGTTATTTTAGGCTTCTCCTAACAATATCCACTCGTAGGGTAAATGTCCCATCTTATCTGCCTCTGGACATTTCCACTGCTTGCATCCGAAGAAGTGGGTATTCACCCACGAAAGCTTATGCTCCAATACCTCTGTTAGTCTATAAGGTGCCACAGGACCCTTTGTCGCTTCTACAGATCCAGACTAACACGGCTACCCCTCTGATACTTGTCCCATCTAAGCAGCAGTGTCACTGTGTTTTCATCCTGCAGCATGGCTCTCTGTACTTTTCAGCAGCTTGAGGAGGGTGACTAATGACTTGTGTTCAGACAAGAAGCTTGTATGGTCACTTCCCCCTCCCCTGGTTAATGAAGCAGGGTCACTGAGACTTTACACACACCTGAGATCATGTAAAAACAGCTGAAGAGATAGACAGGCTCCAGAACACAATGGTGTTATTCCCACCACAATGCCATTAGATCTCCCAAATTTGTTTGGATTTCCCTCTTTATATTGCACCATGATTTCCTTACACAGTATTTAGATAGGCAGCAATGGATATGTATCTATTTATTATCTAATCAGTAGTTAATAAAAAATGGTGTTCTTACCCCAAAGCCATTTCACGACAAAAATAAATGGAACGCTGAACATGGGCAATATTTTGAATCCTATGTGCATTGTGAAGTGATTGCAATATAATTCAGCCAACTCTCTGCCAATGGAAATTGAAAACATCACAAACTGTAGCATGAGGTATAGACACAACTAGAGCTGGTCACGAATTCTTCTACAATGTGACTGCATCTGAAAATGCTTATTCCTCAAAACCAAACAGCACGCCTGGCCAGGGGAGTCTTGACTTCTGTATCAGAGGACTCCCCAAACTTTGGGGGACTCCCCATACAGCCAAGGGAGTCTCTAGGACTTGGGGCAGCCAGCTGCTCTATTTCATTTTGGGAAAACTGAATCAAAACCATTTGATTTAAAAAATATATATTTTTTCAGAATTTCCTTAATGTGAGAAATTTCAGAGTTTAGTTTTTGTTCCGAATCAAAATTCAAACTTTCAAAATTTCAGAATTTACAACAGAATGGAAATTTTGAATTTTGACCAGCTCTATACAAAACTGCATTCATTTTACATGGCAAGTTCTACATTCCTGCAAAAGAAAACAGTATGAAAAAATGATCCTTTGTGGAAGTAGACTGAGGGAAGACAAGGGGATTCATGTGATATTTAGTTAACTCTAGACACTTTCACCTGTCAGTGGCTGCATGGATAAAATGCAGACCAAGCTGTGGGTGACGTAAACTCAGCACCATTCAGTGATTCTATTCTGGGCTATGTGAAATGTGCTGATTTTTCCAGCCAAGTTTCTAATAGCAAAATGTTCTCACTAAAAAGTGAAACAAAACACACACAGAACAAACAAATTAGTACTAATCTCCTCCTTTGCTGGATGGAGCTTGTGTAGAGCAGACATGACATGGCATTCACCATTGTGGTCTGTAGAACAAGACTGGGGAATATGTGCTTTTTTTATTATTATTATTTATTATTTCTGCAGCAGATGTTATGAAGGAATTTATTCTCCGCTGATCTCAAATAAGAACTTTTCACTAACACAAAAATTATTTAAAAGAAAAAATTCAAATTCAAACTCACGATATATTGTCTTGTAAATTCACTTTATTTCTTTTTCCAGCAATGCTGATTCAACTGCTACTCAGGTGACAGTCACACACCTTGTAAAGTAGAGACCAACATAGGAGAAGTAAGTACTTAATGTCTCCATGAGTGAGCCTGGAAGAATCAGGCCATGTAGTAAGTAAGAAGTAGAGACCAACATAGGAGAACAAGACTTAATGTCTCCGTGAGTGAGCCTGGAAGAATCAGGCCATGTAGTAACAATTTATGTCCAGCTACTGCAGTATTTTTCTTCCCAAAGGGCTTCACAAACATAACGAACTCAAATATCAATTACTTCCTTGTACAAAGTACAAAGTACAACGCTGCTAGAATAGGAATTTAACACTTCATTCACCTGAGACGGCCAGGAGAATTTATGTAGACGAGTATTGGTTGACAAAACTGTACGTTATCCAAGACACCAGGGTTAATTCACTGACCATCACAAGAACATACCACAATATATATCATGTCATGTCCAGAGCCTCAAGCACCAACCCCCATTGTTAGAGGAGCCCGAAATGGCCTGAGCCCCATGCCTACTCGAGTCACCCAGGCCCAACCTTAGCTGTCCTGGACCGCTGGCCGGCCCAAATACCGGCCCAAGCCACCTCTGGCTCCCCTAGTCCCTGGCCCAAGCCCTGAGGTCCAAGCCACTGGCTGGAGCCGAGTCCCCACTGGCTTCAGGGGAGAGGGGAAGCAAGGGCAGGGTCTCAGGGCAGAGTGTGGGTGGAGTCATGGCCTGGGTTAGGGAGGCTTAGCCTCCACTGGCATTCGTACCTGCCACCCATGCTACCTGGAGATCCAAATCCAGTAACTTTGAGTACCTGGTGGGGCTGGTTATGGCTGCTTGCTACCTTTAAAGTCTGCCACTGCGTGATTGCGGCTAGTGAAGCCGGAGCTGCCATTTCCCAAAGTTATTTGTGAATTGAGGAGTGAAAAATGAAAGCAGCTTTCTCAGTGGGGGGATGGACGGGAAGGGAGCAGGTAGGGCTGTGGATTTATTGCTCTGCAAAGCTCAAATAAACAGCCCTTAGGTCCCTTTATAAATACCAGCCCAAATCCCATGCAATCTCTGAACGGGATTAGCAGAGCTGGGTGAAAATGTTCAAACTTTTTTCAATGGAAAACAGGGGCAAGTTTGCGATAAGGAAGCATGGGGCGTGGATCACCTGCTAGGGCAGCTGGGTGGAAGTCACCTAATCCATTCCCTCCCACTGCAGGGGCAGCAGGTGTGGAGATGTGTTTGCGCAAGATTACTATTTAGAGAGGCTCCCTCGGAAAGGACTGTAGGAATTCTGAGCTGTGCCCTGAAAACAGAGGGTGAGAACGCAATATAGCTGTGCACAGCAGATACTCACCCGTTTGTTGTTTAATGAACTCCAAGGTCATTCCATGGTGTCAGAAGGGCTGAACGAGAAAGAGACTGCCGTCATTTTGAGGTTAACTCCTGTGTTTGAAACTGAAAGCAGAGTCGCCAGGACTAGATGGTATCACCCAAGAGTAATGCACCTTGGGAAACATAATCCCAACTATATGTATAAAATAATGGGTCTAACTTCTCTGTTACCACCCCAGAAAGAGCCCTTGGAGTCACTGTGGATAGGTCTCTGAAAACATCCACTGCCTCACCTGACCTTCTTATAAACAAACTAGGGAAATGCAACCTAGATGGAACTACTATAAGATAGGTGCAAAACAGGTTCGAAAACCGACCCCAGAGAATAGTTATCAGTGGTTCGCAGTCATGACAGAAGGGCATCTTGGGTGGGGTCCCACAGGGATCAGTTCTGGGTCTGGTTCTCTTCAATATATTCATCAATAATTTAGATAATGGCATAGAAAGTACACTTATAAAGTTTGCAGACGATAACAAGCTGGGTGGGATTGCAAGTCCTTTGGAGGACAGGCTTAAAATTCAAAATGATCTGGACAAACTGGAGAGATGGTCAGAAGTAAATGGAACTAAGAACAAAAGAACGGCCATACTGGGTCAGACCGAAGGTCCCTCTAGCTCAGTATCTTGTCTTCCGACAGTGGCCAGTGCCAGGTGCCCCAGAGGGAATGAACAGAACAAGTAATCATCAAGTGATCCATCCCGTCGCTCATTCCCAGCTTCTGGCAAACAGAGGCTAGGGACACCATCCCTGTCCATCCTGGCTAATAGCCATTGATGGACCTATCCTCCATGAATTTATCTAGTTCTTTTTTTGAACCCTGTTATAGTCTTGGCCTTCACAACATCCTCTGGCAAGGAGTTCCACAGGTTGACTATGTGTTGTGTGAAGAAATACTTCCTTTTGTTTGTTTTAAACCTGCTGCCTAGTAATTTCATTTGGTGGCCCCTAGTTCTTGTGTTGTGAGGAAAAGTAAATAACGCTTCCTTATTTACTTTCTCCATACCAGTCATGATTTTATAGACCTCTATCATATCCCCCCTTAGTCATCTCTTTTCCAGTCCCTTAATTCCTCTTTTTTTTCCCTCCTAAATTAAGAGATTAATTTTACATGGCATTAAAAATGCGAACTGGACTGATGCCTATGATGACTGGCTAATACAGACTGCAGTCTGCCCCAGTGAACGGGGCCTTGAGGATGACTGGTAGTAGCCCATAGGCTTAGGCAAGGTGGGGATAAGAGGGTTGGGGGTTTCCCAGAGAGGGGAGACCCATAGAGACTGTTGGGGATACTGCCAGGGGGCAGCACCCGGTGGAACGGGGCACCAGGGGCCGGGAGGGACACGAGGGCCAGCGGCAAGCAGAACATCAGCCTGCAGAGGGCAATCCAGGCTGGTAGAAGAGCTAATTCCCAGAGAAACCAGCAGGAGACGCTGCAGGAGTGAGTCCCGCACCGTCACCGAGCTAATTAGCTTGTAGCTACCTAAATTCTGCTCCTGTCTCAGAATGCTTCCTTACTGCGTTCTATTGATTCAGACATCAAAAGGGGATAATATCATTTAGATGGAACTTGTGGTGTAATAATATTATTATTCTCATTTCTCTTTGACACTTATAACCCCACATAATAAATAGGTATCAGCAGCCTTCATGGCTGGGACCTAAGGTGACCCCAGGATGTTTCTTAACGCACGAGTGGGGGGCCAGCCGTGCAGCATGTTAATAGACACAGGAGCCTCGGTATCGATAACCAGCCAAGATCTCCCCCTCACCCGTCGAACCATATGGATTGAAGGGGTGGGAGGGGGAAGATTAAAAGCAACCCTAAGCCAGCCAGTAGAAATAGAATTTGAAGATATGGTCACAGTCAGTCAAATCTGGGTTTGCCCTGAGCAGGGAGATACAATTTGCGGCATAGGTCTCCTTAAAGAGCTCGGGGGAGGGGAATTAACCCCAGAGCCAGCTGCACTGAATGGATTGGAGGGTCCAAGCAGGAAAGACCATCTCAAAATATAGCCATGATTGGCAGTAGTAAGGCAATAATACCAGAGTGTGTGGGGGGGAGGGGTTTCCAGTGGAAACACTGTGCTCCCTTCACTCATGGGAGAAGAGTGTGTGAGAGTGTGTGTGTGTGTGTGTGTGTGTGTGTGTGTGTGTGTGTGTGTGTGTGTGTGTGTAAGAGAGAGAGACGCACCTGGAACATCACTGTAATCCAAAAGTCAGAGTTTGGCGCCCATGATCCCCAAACAAGGAATGGAGGGAGGGAGGCGCCTTAGACTGAGATTCCCAAAAGCCCGGGCACTAGGTGGCTCCTCATTTAAACGAGTCAATGGGAGAGGCCAAGGTGAGCGATGTGCACTAAGCCCTGCCCTCTCCAAGAGACAGGTGCCTAAGTACAGAGCCGGTTTGCGGTCAGGATTTATTGGTGACTCATGGGGATACATTTTAGGCATTAGCTTTCCCCTTTTTATGCTTAAAAATTTTGTACGTTGTGAAGGCTAATTGTTTTAAAAAATCCCCATGATATAATCATGCAGGATAATAAATATATATTTTGTTTTGTTTCATTTCAGATTGAAATTTTCCATTTCTTAATAACCAGAACACCTTTAAAAAATCAAACATTTGGATTTCTCTCTCTCCCACTTTCTCTCTCTTTTCTCCTTTTTTGCCACTGGATGCAATCGATTGACTGAGTGAGGTCTAGGGCTTGTTTATTTTTTTTCCCCATGGGTTTTTTTTTTTCTGCACTCTGTAACTTTGCAAAACTTCTCCAATTTTGGAAAAGTTAGAAAGAACAAAAAGGAAAGAAATGTAACAATGTAAAAAGGAGAAAATGGACAAAGCGGGAGAAAACCAAAACTCAAAAAAAGGAAAAAGCCAAAACTGATTGTGGTGCCTGAAACCCCAGATTGAAACACAATGTTCTATACAAATTGAACAAATTCATTGTATTTCATTCCGATTTTTTTCCGTGAAAAAATCAAAACATTTCAAATGAAATGCATTTGTTCAGAATTTACTATAGGAAAAAAATTGGGGTGCTTGACCAGCTCTGATCTTCAGTCTCTTTTAAAGCTTTCTTATATACACTTTATAATCCAACTGACCCCAAATAACTAGTAAGGGGTTTTTGTTTTCCCAATTTCTTCCCCCTTTAAACTCCAAAGACAATTGCCAATTACCAGCAGAGCAATGCTGTTAATCCTGTGGAATACACATCTCCTCCTCTGAAGCACCTCCAGTGAAACACAAGGCAAGAAGAAAAATTCACAAGCCGTTTTTATTCCCTTTTTCTTCTTTTCCCCAACTGCCTGCCCATCCCATGCACATGCAGTAGCCTAGTATATTTTACACCAAGATGTACTTTCCAATGTGACAATCTATTGTTAAGAATGAAAGTCCTTTTTGTACTTGAGAGCTCTAGACATGTCTAGTTCTGCCATCCCCACAGAGCCCTCAGAACAGATTCCTGCCTTAAAGGTCCAATAGCAAAAGGAGAGTGGGTTTGGTTACAACTTTTCTCTTTTGAAAAAAATAAAATAAAATACTGAAGTGCCTACCTCCCTTAGCATTACAACTCTAAATCACACATTATGTGACAAGGAGATTAGCATCTATTGCTCTCATCTACACACTCAACATAATCCAATTAATACAGATAAATGTTAGTCCAAACTCTGTATTTGCACAAAACTTCTGATTATATGTCACTGTTTTATGAATGAATTGCAATTTTTCCATAGCTTCAGTTATGAAAACGTCCCTGCAGTGCGTCTAAACTTCAATCTCAGTCATTCCAATTGCTCCAGACACAAGAAGTAACTTTTAAAAATCCCAAATCTACAGTAAATATAAAATACATATTTTAAAAATCTCTTATCTGGATTATAAATTCCATTCACACACAGCAGATTTGTGTACTCACCTCAGAACTCTCTCAGCAGACTCAGCAAATAAGCCCGCCAAAATCCGTTGGACTATAAAAAGCAGGTGTGGGCAAAGGGCAATTGTCTGAACAAGCACTCAGGAAACGTGTGAGGGAGGGGACTGAAGGTGAATGAATGAAAATGGTGTGTGTGTGTGTGGTTCCCAGAATCCACAGATCCCCAACATTTTTACACAGGGGTACGTGACTACACAATGTGCAGGACAATGTTGAATTGTCTTAATGCGCAATCTCCCCCATAAGGATAAGGGTGAGTGAGCCCTCAGAGGTGGTTAAGTCTTGGCTCTGCAACCATGGAAATGTCCCAGCTGCTCACAGCTGCCTGGTATGGTGGCCTGGACCCTCCTTCTCCAGCAGGCTCCAACGCAGGGCTCTAGCAGGGCCGGCGCTACCATTAGGCGACCCTAGGTGGTCACCTAGGGCGCCTGGATTTGGGGGGCAGCATTTCGGCCACCAGAGTCCTCAGCAGCCACTTCTTTGACCGCCGGGGTCCTAGGCGACGGCAGTGGCAGCCTCTCCCGCCGCCTAGGGCGGCAAAAAAGCTGGTGCCGCTCCTGGGCTCTAGGAGTGGAAATAACACCAAGGAGTGCCCTGAGGCTGCTTCCCTGAACCCCTTCACCTCTTTCTTTCCAAGTCCAGGGTGCAGTCAAAGTGTCACTAACTATCCAGCAAAAGATGGAGTGAAGGGTTCCCTAATCCTTCAAGACAAACTAGTCCCGCAGCAGGGACCCCGCTATCGCCTTACTCAGGTAAGGGTACATGCACATCTGCAAATTCCTACATTTCAAGGCCAGAAGGGACTATTGAGATCATCTACTCTGATCTGCATGAAAGCCCAGCAGACCTCTCCCAGCAATTTTTGCATCAAGCTGATAACTTCTGGTTGAGCTGTAGCATCTTTTTGAGAAAGACATCCAGTCTCATTTTAATGATAGAAAATTCATCACATTGCTAGGTAATTTGTTCCAAGTGTTAACTACCCTCACTGTTAAAAACATGCACCTTATTTCTAGTCTGAATTTGTCCATCTTCAGATTCCAGGCTATAGATCTCATGATTTTTTAATCCTAAATTAAGGAGCCCTCTACTATCAGAAATCTTGTTCTCATGTATATACTGGAAGACTGTGATCAAGTGATATCTTCCCATCTATTGGCCTCTCTGCCAGTTAGCAGGTGGGACACTATGATGTAGAGAATGTTTTATACAATAACAATTCTGTAATTACTGTAGCTAATATAGACACTAGTGTGCTGCCTACTAAGTAGGGTTTTATGCACGAAGCACCTGTGTTCTGTGACCTAACAGCCTGTCATTTGATTTCTAGGATAAATTTAACATGTACATTTTGAGTTGGATTTTTTTTCTGGCTCATGCATCAGCAACAGAACTATTACCTGAATTCTGAGTGAAAATATTTGTTGCCAATGATTCATGAAACAGCAAGAGCCCAGCTTGACTTTCAGAGTTCAGGCTGAGTTTGCAGAGCACCTGGTTACTTGTAAACACATTTTCACTAGTCATTGAGAGATACTAAATATGGAGTCTGAGCATTTTTAACGACAGGTTTCAGTGTAGTAGTTGTGTTAGTCTGTGTCAGCAAAAAGAAAATAAGAAAAATACGTGTGGCACCTTAGAGACTAACAAATTTATTTCAGCATAAGCTTTCGTGGGTTAAGAACCCACTTCATCAGATTTATTTCAGCATCAGCTTTTTAACGAGTCATTTCTCAGAGTTTGAACCTGTATTTCATACAAGGGCTTTATAATAGGACTTGACAATGAATAAGGGTTGCAGAATCAGATAATATCTTGGCATCAAATTCTATTACGGGGAGGAGGCTGTATAGGTAGAGAAGGTTATGTATTGCTGGACATCATCTTTAGTTGACCATTTAATGGCCAATGCTTCAAGATTCTTGATTCTCATCAATTATACGGCAGAATCGGACTCCCAAAGAGGGCAGGTAGTCACCTGTTGTTCAGATTTTGCTTATCTTATGTTCAGGATGGTCAGCAATAGGATTACATGACAGTTGGAAATATTTCAAGCAAATATACTAAAGCCCTAGATTTATAGAAAATCCCATTATAAGTAAGACATCCTGGTGGACATTGCATTTATTCCCCTAAGTAACCAGCTGTCCAGATTAACAATGGGCCATATAGGAAAAGAGCTGTCAGAAATAAGCTATTAAGAAATGAAACACTGATTCGTTTTAAGTTTTATTTTATTTTATCTGTTTGTTTCTTCAAGAGAAAAAATGTCAAATTTCACAACATGTAAAATAACTCATTTCTTCTCCGCAGTGGGTGAATGCATCCTCTTCATCAGCATTGTTAGTACTTGTGTCTCCATTAAGCAGAATTTATCCCTATTGTAAGCGGGGGAATAGTCCCGCTATTGTGGGGAACTTTCCTGGCTTCTGCACTACCCCGGTGAGATGGGCTAGCGGAAGGATCTGAGTCCTCGCTCCCACTTACTTTACCCAGAGGCCTCCCTGCCCTTGAGGACTCCCCTGGCACTCTCCTGTCTGGCAGAGTCCTCGTAACCCCAACAAGGCTGGGCCCAGGATTCCTGGGGGGCTCGACCCCCAACCTTGCTGTGGTCACCTAGGTCAGGGGCTAGTGTGTCCCCACTCCGGGGTACTCTCTCTGCACAGGATGCTTCCCTGACCCACTGATCATTGCATATGATTCAAAGCAAATGCAAATTATTTAATCAACAATTAATTTTAGAAGGAATAAGGAACAATGGGAAAGGCTAATGAAAACACGTCACCCCGCTCTGTGGCAGGGAACATCACAACAGTGTCTCTGCAATGTCAGGGCAGCTCAGTCTGTTCCTTTGCAAGTCCCAGGCTCCTTCTCAGGCCCTGGCTGGGCTGCAGGGACGCTGTGGCTTGGACACTTGTTCTGGCGGTGGCCACACGCTCGCAGGCTCTGGGTGGCAGGACCCTTCTTCCCAGCGTCGCCCCCGCCCTGTCGGGGTTTAGATCCCCCTGCAAGTCTGGCCTGCAGGGCCCCTTGGCTGAGGCGTCTCCCTGTGCTGGGCCCACTGCCCAGGGTCCCCCCTCGCTCTCCCCAGCTGCTCCCCGCACCCGGCTCCGGACTCCTCCAGCCCCAGCTCCAGCTCCTCTGCCTCAGCACGGCTCCTGCTGCTACTCGGCCTCCAGCTCCCTGGGCTGCTGCCCTGGCCCCTCTGGATCTGGCCCAGCTCAGCTCGGGCCCCTGCTCTCTCCTTAGCTCGGCCCCGCTCTGTCTGACTCAGGCAACTCCAGCTCACACCGAGGAGGGGACCCACCCTGGCCTCCTGACTCCCTGATTCGCCTGCCCACCCTGTCAATCAGGCTGACCTGGAGCATTGGCCTCTCCCCATTGCCCCTGGGGACTGTCAGTCTCAGGGTCCTGATTGCCCATCGACCCTCCCCCTTTTGGTACTGGGAGCTAGCAATCAAAACAAGCCCACTGAGTGTTAGTAAGAGGATAACAGTCCCCTTACATGAGGGCAGACAGGGGTCCATTCCCTGCAACGGGGAGGTCGGGGGTGTGAGGGGACCGGGGTGCACATGCTCCCTGGTAGAGCTTCCAATACAGCAACCAACCTTGTTTAAAATCACTCCAATTAAATGGACTAACCTGTTTCTTCTATAGTTAAATTTGGTTCTTTCTAGTATTTTCTTTTAACGCACTTTGTTGGGAAAGGATTGGTATCAGATGGAAATCTTTATTTTAAGGCACAGAAAGGAAAGAGCAGTCATGAAAGCTGGGATTTTGATGGGAATCCTATGGAAATTTGGCACCCAATTCAAAGTGATTCGGGTGCCTAAATCCCTTAAGTCCCTTTGGAAACCCCAGTCTAATGCATTCCTCCCCAAATGCAAATACAGGTCTAGATGCTGAGCTGCATTTTGCTGCTAAGCAAGGAGGGGAGGTTAGGGTCTCTTCTTTCCCACCAAGTCTTGATTGTGCAATGCACACAACATGTATAGACAGGGGACATGCAGGGCTGTGAAATTCCGGAGGGAATGCTGGGAGAAGGGCTGACCAAAATTTGTCCATCAAAACTTTTTTTTTTAATAAAAAATGAAGTTTTTGAAAAAACAAAACATTTCACAGAAAAGGTCTGCTTTCCTAGAAATTTCTGATTTTTCACCAGAATGCTGAAAATGTGAAAACTAAACATTTTCATTGAAAACCCAAAGATTTCCCAGTTTGCAGCCAAAAATATTCAGCCGTCAGCAGCTTTTGGCTGACATATTTGTTTTTCAGAATGTTGATATTTTGATCCAAAAAATCAAATGTTTTCTGCTAAAAAAGTTACTAGAAATTATATGGTTGGTTTTTTTCATCTTCACAGTCATTTTCTGCTGAAGGGGGCAGATTGCCTCCTAAGGGTACGTCTACATTACACATTGGCGGGTAGTGATTGATCTATCGTGATAAATTGATCCCCGATCGTTCTGCCGTCGACTCCTGTACTCCACCGCGGCGAGAGGCGGAAGCGGAGTTGACGGGGGAGCGGCGGCAGTCGACCCTGCGCCGTGAAGATCGACCTAAGATACGTCGACTTCAGCTACACTATTCTCATAGCTGAAGTTGCGTATCTTAGGTCGATTCCCCCCCACCCGCCCGCCCCGCAATGTAGACCAGGGCTAAGACTCCCTGGTGCTCAGGGGTCTAGTACTCCAAACTACACTCCTACATGGGGTGCGGCCTATTCCCCTCTGAATAACTGGCCCGCTGGGTTACAAACGGACAGAACCATGGCAGAAGTAGAACCACCGCTGTGAAGATAGTGCTCAGTGTTGAATGTCTGTAGCAGTGCTGAGCGAATTATGCACAGAAGGTAACATATCTGTATCTTTTTCTATTGGTGAATTATCTGTGAGCATGTCTCACTTTTCAGAAACGTATTCACTATTCAGAGTTATTTTCCAAATAATTGCAACAAAACAATTCTTGGCGGGGAGCTATTCAATGTGAGTAACTGACATTTGATATTTGTGCTGCCCTGGTTAGAATTGTTTGGACGGATAAGAATTCCGTCTTGATGGGGTCCCGGGTTCAGCAAACCATCCCTATTCTGCAAAGCTATTCACTAAAGTCTAAGGAACTTAAGGATAGTCTTAAACTTTGCTGAAGAGGGATGGCTTTTGCTGCATTGTGCCCTAGATGATCATATCATTTGACATCAGGTTTCTGGTGTGAATATTTGCATTTACTCATTCAAAATTTGCTTTCCTCCAATATTCTGTCATCTTTGCGTACACTTTATCATTTCCACTAACATTGCTGATAGTAAATTAGTTCACTAGATACCTGATGAAAGTGAACACGAAATGGACAAAAGCACAGCCCTCCTTTATTCAATTTTTTATTCAAGTCAAGATTAACTGAAAAATTACTGGTCCATTTGACCAGTTGTAGTTTTTACTCAGGTCATTTCACTGGCAATTTGCCTGGGTCAGGGGTTTTGAAGTATCTGTTTCAGCCTTTGGGCCATCTTCAAAAATGTCAAAATTGTACCATTCCCCCTTTGTCTCTCTCTCTCTCTGTCTCTCTCTCTCACTTTCTCTCAGATTCTATATTAACTAATTAAACCCTTCCCTTTCTTCTATATTGGTTCAGGTTTCCTGGCTCCCCTTGCCTCCTCTCTCCTCAGATGGAGTGAATTTAAAATTCCCTTAACTATTAGCTCCAATGTTTGATTTCAGAGAGAGGTTAAGGGGCTCATATTATTGTTGACTCATATTTAGTTTGTGATCCGTTCTAACTCCCAGATCCCTTTCTGCAGTTCTCCTTCCTAGCCAGTCCTTTCTCATTTTGTATGTGTGCAATTGATTGTTCCTTTATAAGTGGAGTACTTTGCATTTGTCCTTCTTGAATTTCATCCTTGTTATTTCAGACCATTCCTCCAGTTTGTCCAGATCATTTTGAATTTTCATCCTATCCTCCAAAGCACTTGCAACCCCTCCCAGCTTGGTATATTTGTATAATTGTGTTATCTATGCCGTCATCTAAATCACTGATGAAGATATTGAACAGAACCAGACCCAGAACTGATCCCTGCAGGACCCCACTCGTTATGCCCTTACAGCAGGACTGTGAACCACTGATAACTACTCTCTGAGTAGGCTTTTCCAACCAATTTGAGCACACCTTATACTAGGCTCCTCTAGGCTGCTGTTTATGACAAGGCCGTGTGAGACGATATCAAAAGCCGTACTAAAGCTGAGCTGTATCGAGATATAGCAAGAGATAGTCGAGATGGCCGCTATTGCAGGGCGGCTTGTACCAACCTGGGAAGCAGCTGGTGCCTGCCTCTCGACATGAGCTTCTGATCCAGTCTGGCAATCCCTCTGTCCTTTCACAATAGAGTCAAGGCCCTACTTGTCACCCACCTGGTCACTGTGCTGCCAGCTAAGAAGAGTGAAGCAACTCACAGAATTTCCCATCTCATTGTTTATTGGTTGACTGAAGGTTGGACGAAGATAAAAGTGTCCCAAGACCTGGAATGTTTGCAGACAATGGATTTGTATGACCTGATGCTCCCCTGTGCCCTCGCCCCATCTCCCCTCTGCCATCCACTCCACTTCTGAGACACATCGCCTGGATCAGCCCCGAGGTCCTCTCGCCTCAGGCACGGCCCAGCAGCAGTGACTCCCGGGAGAGCTTGCAGTGGGCTGCTATGAACTCAACTACCCGTAGTGGAAATTTCTTCCTGAGATTGAGATCACAGAGTCAGAGCCATGAAGGGCTGGACGGGCCCTCGAGAAGTCATCAAGCCCAGCCCTGGTGCTGAGGCAGGACCAAGTCAACCTAGACCAGCCCTGACAGGTGTTTGTCCAACCTGCTCTTCAGAAACACCAATGACAGGGATGCCACAACCTCCCCCGAAAGCCTATTCCAGAGTTTAACTACCCCATAGCTCGAAAGTTTTTCCTACTATCGAACCTAAATATCCCTCGCTGCAGCTCATGCCCATTATTGCTTGTCCTACCTGCGGTGGACATGGAGAACAACTGATCACAAGTCCTCTTGAAACAGCCCTTAATAGACTGTTTACACCCTGAAGCATGAGAGTTTAAAGCGGCTTCCCAGAAGTGTGGGTATTACTCCACTTTACTATGGACACCGCTTCTCATTATCCTGCTGAGATCTTAGCTCCTTGGTAATATCCAGCGGCAAGGAGTTCCACCAGCTAGGATCACCTGGGTATCAATTCCCTGCCGTTGCAGGGGCCTCAGGCATTGGTGCACCTCAGACCCTCCTATTCTCTGCCTGTGGCACACAACAGTTTGCTCTCCTGAGGGCTGTAATGCTTTGGTCTAATTCTGGATGGTGGCGTGGTGCTTAGTGGCCTGTGAGATGCAGGAGGTCAGATAGATGATCTAGGGGTCCCATCTGGCCTTAAATTCTATGGCCAGGTGTACACTGCAAAGTTTCGCTGGCATAGCAATAAGAGGTATGAAAAGAGCACGCTCCACATCTGACACAGCCTTGCACCCAGTGTAGACGCAGCTATATTTAAGGTTGTTCAAGGCGGTGGCATTCCTATACTGAAAGAAAAACCTCTTTCGGTTAGCTTTGAGTGCAGTTACATAACAACAACAAAATCTACATTTGTAAGTTGCACTTACACAACAAAGAGATTGCACTACGGTACTTGTATGAGGGGAAGTGAAAAATACTATTTCTTTTATCATTTTTACAGTGCAAATATTTATAATCAAAATAATATACACTTTGATTTCAATTACAACACTGAATACAATATGTATGAAAATGTAGAAAAACATCCAAAATATTTAATACATTTCAATTGGTATTCGATTGTTTAACAGTGCGATTAAAACGGCGATTCATTTTTTTAATTGCGATTATTTTTTTTGTTAATCACGTGAGTTAACAGCGAATAATCAACAGCCCTAATGCATGCATCTCATGCGCGCGCGCACACACACACACACACACACACACACACCCCATATCCATAAACATTCACATACACACACAGAGCAGGCTCCTCCAGCAGGGGGCAGCAGGGACACACCCACACACCCACACACACCATATCCATAAACATTCACACACACATACACACACAGAGCAGGCTCCTCCAGCAGGGGGCAGCAGGGACACACACACACACAGAGCAAGGTACAACCCCTCCAGCCGGGGGACACACATACACACACACACAGAGATCAGGGCCCAGTCCCTCCAGCAGGGGACACGGCCACAGAGACACTCACAGGTACTGGTTCAGCAGGCAGTGCTCAGATGCTCAGATCCCCTGAGGCAATTAGCCCACACCCAATACGTTTTGAATTGAATATTCTGGGACAAAATCGGAGGTGATGTTTAAGGCTGTTTAAGGGGTGTAGCGGGGCAGTCACCCCGCTCCGGCCCTGAAAGGGTTAAAAGCCAGCCCTTGTGGAGGGCTGGGGCTGAGAGCCAGCAAGAATAGGCTGATTGGGGAAGCAGCCACACCTGGCCCTGTTATAAGGACTCATGGAGGAGCTGGGTCAGACACTTTCCCTCCAGCTTTAGAGGGAGAAGGACCGAGCTGCCTGGAGCTTAGGGTGCAGGCAACCGAGCAGGGCAGGGGAAAGGCAAGAGGAGCTGGGGAGCTCCCGCCTGGCAACTCCCCAGGCTGCAGGCCTGGTGCAAGGCCTATGGAAGGTACTGGGGCTGCAGAGGTGCAGTCCGGGGGTTAGGCAAAGGCAGCAGGTCCAAACCCCTCTTGCCCATGATGAGTGGCTTTTACAATGCAGTCTGCCCCAGGGAACAGGGGCTAGATGGTGACTGGCAGTAACCACTGAGGTGAGTTGGGGATAGAGGGTGGGGGGTGCCCCGGGGAGGGGAGACCCAGAGTGTGGGAGCACTGCCAGGGGGCAGCACCCCAGGAGCAGAGAGAGGGGCACCGGGAGGGACATGGAGGCCAGCGACGGCGAGACACCGGCCTGCAGAGGGCGCTCCGGAGCTGGAAAGAGCTAATTCCCAGACAGCCAGCAGGCGGGGCCGCGTGGGCGAGTCCCGCATCGCTACAATGGGATAGAGGAGATCCAGGGTTTGTGCTGAAGGTCAGGGGGTAGGGTGGCTAATTTCCCCTACATTTTCTTACACCGTCCTCTGATCTCCTTTACTGATTTAAATTGCTCTTCTAGCTACCTGGGACCAGACCCCCAGCTGGTGTCAATGAGCCGTAGCTCCATTGGAGTCAGTGGGACCAGATCCCCAGTGGGACAGGTTCCCCGAAGTGCAGACCGAACTGGGGTACTGCTGAGCCCTCTGTCCCTGTCATCCGGGCTCCCTCTCACACTGTGGCCACATCTACACTACCCGCTGGATTGGCGGGTAGTAATCGATCTTTCGGGGGTCGATTTATCGCGTCTAGAGAGCTGCCAGAGAGACAGGGTACCTGAGGCAGAGCACAGCTGGGGAATAGGGCAAGAGGAGCTGGGGAGCTCCAGCCTGGCCACCCCCCAGGCTGCAGGGCCTTGTGCAAGACCTACAGAGGTACTTGGGGTTGCAAAGGTGCAGCCCAGGGTTAGGCAGAAGCAGCTGGTCCTACCCCCCCTTGCCAATGATGAGTGGCCATATCAGACTGCCGTCTGCCCCAGTGAGCCGGGGCTAGATGGTGACTGGCAGTAGCTATAGACTGAGGCAAGGTGGGGATAGAAGGTTGGGGATTCCCTTGGGAGGGGAGACCCAGAGTGTGGGGGTACTTCTGGGGCAGAACCCCAGGGCAAAGGGCACCTGGGTCCGGGAGGGACACGGGGGCCAGCGACAGGTGAGATACCGGCCTGCAGAGGGCGCTCCAAGACTGGTGCCAAGAGCTAATTCCCAGACAACCAGCAGCAGGCGCCACGCTGGTGAGTCTCTGCATCACTACAGTCGACTTCAGCGATGCTATTCGCATCGCTGAAGTTGTGCATCTTAGGTCGACCCCCCACACCCAGTGTAGACCTGGCCTGAGATGCTGTGACAAGCTGCAAACCCCTCCAGGTCCTGCATTTACACAGACATCCACAAGCAGGGACACACCCAGCTGAGTTACATGAATGCTTCTCTCAGCCACTCATGAGATAACAATCGAGAGGCTCCAGACAATTCCCCGCAGCTCCCCAGCCTCAGACCCCAGGGCTGTACCCTCCTGCCCTGGTCGGAAGCCTGGCCAGTGTAAGTTTATAACCCAATCCGCCCCTCCCTCAGTGTGGACAGGACATGCACCGGCCTTTGTACATGAGCTGTGGTTTCCCCAGCACTTCCACCAAAACACCCTGCTTTAAGTAAAGCATAAAAACAGATTTATTAACTACAGAAAGACATGCTGCAAGCAACTGTTCCTTATTTTATACCCTCAATCCATGTGTCTGGGAGATACTTGCCCGGTCATGTCCCGGTGAGCTTTGCTGCTTCACAGTGATCCGGTAACCCCCCATTGTGTGGACTATCATAGAACTGCAAATCCTTTGATTACAACTGCCCTACTGATTAATGGTCGTGGAGCATCCTCCTGGGCGAGGGTCCTTTGTATGTCACTAGCAAACTTACAGCATATTTCAGTAACAACCATACAGCAAAACCTCATACCTGTATACACACGAATCATATACATATTTGGATAGAACAGCGGGTTCCAGCAGATCATGAGCTTTCATGTGATACCTTGCATGGCATGTGTCATTATAAAATATCACAACCATATGTGAATGATGAAGTTTGCGGACGATACCAAGCGGGGAGGGGTTGCAAGTGCTTTGGAGGATGGGATTAAAATTCAAAATGATCTGGACAAACCAGAGAAATGGTCTGAAGTAAATAGGATGAAATTCAATAAGGACAAATGCAAAGTACTCCACTTAGGAAGGAACAATCGGTTGCACACGTACAAACTGGGAAATGACTACCTAGGAAGGAGTACTGCAGAAAGGGATCTGGGGGTCAGAGTGGATCACAAGCTAAACATGAGTCAACAGTGTAACGCTATTGCAAAAAAAGCAAACATCATTCTGGGATGTATTAGCAGGAATGTTGTAAGCAAGACACGAGAAGTCATTCTTCCGCTCTACTCCGTGCTGATTAGGCCTCAGCTGGAGTATTGTGTTCAGTTCCGGGCAGTTTAGGTTGGACATTAGGAAAAACTTCGGCTGGAACAAGAAGCAATGTGCTTAAATTGCAGCAAGGGCGGTTTAGGTTGGACATTAGGAAAAACTTCCTGTCAAGGTGGTTAAGCACTGGAATAAATTGCCTAGGGAGGTTGTGGAATCTCCATCATTGGAGATTTTTAAGAGCAGGATGGACAAATCCCTGTCAGGGATGGTCTAGATAATACTTAGTCCTGCCTTGAGTGAAGGGGACTGGACCAGATGACCTCTCGAGGTCCCTTCCAGTTCTATGATTCTATGAATGTGGGGATTATAGGGTGCCATTGTGAGGTACACCATGTCACAAAAGCCTTTGAACCAACCGAGTTTGCACATGCTCAGTGCAGGCTTGTTAAGTTTTGCAGCTCAACTCTACACTCAGGAAGAGATTGCAATGGGGGAACGACACACTGGGCTTGGCACAATCCTTGTCTTTTTCTGCATGATTTACTGGAAGATTCAACAACGCTCCTTTTCCATTCGACACCAACACCGCTCAGCAAAAAAAAGGGGGAGGAGAGACATATGTAGGCCACTCCCTTTTCTCCACCCCACCCTCCTGGTATCAGTTAGAGGAGCCTTGAGATCACACTAAGTGCTGTTTATCTGAAAGAGCCTCCAGAGAGTCCGGCCATTCTCGAACTCTTGGCTAAAGCATTTGGTGTCTGCAGCCAAACACCCCCAAAAATCCCATCAGAGAAGATCCCCAACAGGGACTTTAAGGAGCGATGGGCTAGTACCCCCTTCATTCCAATCATAGAGTCATAATTTAAGGCCAGACGGGACCAATAAGTCCTCTAGTCTGAACTTCTATACAGAACAGGCTAGAGAATCTTACCCAGTTACCCCGGAATTGGGCCTAGTCGCTTCTGTTTTGGCGAAAGCAACTTCCAGAAAGGTGCGAAGACATCAAGACACGGAGAATCCACCACTCCCCCAAGGAGTTTGTTCCAATCTCTCACTCAAAGACTTGGGCTTCATTTCTAAGTCCAATTTGTCTGGCTTCCACTTTCAGCCAGTCCTGGCTTTCCCTGCTAGCTTAAAGACCCCTTTGGTACCTGGTATTTTCTCCTTGTGACAGTACTTATACGTAAGGCTGCGAGTCTGTCATGGAGGTCACGGAAGTCACAAATTCTGTGACTTTCCGTGACTTCTGCAGCAGCTGGTGCTGGCTCAAGGGCTGTCCAAGCCAAGCATCCCCTGGGCCAGCAGAAGCAGTTTGGGTGTGTGGGTGTGGGCTCAGGGTTAGGGGATGGGGGGGGGGGCGGGAGAGTTGCTTACTTCAGGGTGGGGGGCTCCCCAGCTCCCACTCCCATAGGTGGAGTAGAGGCCAGGGGGCTCCACGCGCTGCCTGCGCCCGCAGACCCCGCCCCCACAGCTCCCATTGGCTGCCGTTCCCGGCCAATGGGAGCTGCGCCTGTGGAACCACCACTTGTGGCTGGAACAGAGATTGGAGCCCCCCTGGACGGAGCTGCGGGAACACGCGGAGCCCGGTAAGGAGCCTGCGAGCCCCGCCAATCCCCCACCACCCTAGCACCAGCGGGAGATGCCCTCCCCCCAGCACCAGCAGGAGTCCCGGCCGCAAGCCGTTGCTGCCCCCCCCCAGCACCAGCGGGGGTCCTGGGCCACCCCACACACACACACCACCTGCAGCACCCCTAGACCTCCGCCCCTCATTACCCCTCCGTCCAAGTTTTAGTTAGGGATATATAGTAAAATTCACGGGCCGTGAATTTTTGTTTACTGCCCATAACCTGTCCATGACTTTTACTAAAAATACCTATGACTAAAACGTAGCCTTACTTATACGTCAAAATCAGGTCACCTCTCAAACTTCTCCAAGCAGACTGAGCTCTTTAAGTCTCGCCTGCTCAAATAGCAGAATGGAAGCCCCAAAAATTCATGAGATTGGCTTGAAAAAAAATCACAAGATTTTACAAATAATAAACCTCGGGGTTTTTTGTTTGTTTGTTTGTTTGTTTTTTACATTTGCCTTCTGGGGTTTGACCTTTCTAGGGTCAGGTTTTACAGGTTTTCTCCACAACCCAAAGGGCTAGAAAACTAGTTACTTTTTTTTTTTAAATGAAAGCGCATATTCTTACAAAAAATCATGGCTCCGAGAGCTGGAGATGTCAAGAAACAACACAAAATATCATCCGGCAAAGTCAGGTGAGACAGTCGAGGAGGGAACGCACCCGATCCAGACAGGAAGTGAAAGTGAAAGTGGAAGTACATAGGCAGGTGGCAGCGGGTCATTCCCCGGGCTGGAATTTTGGCCAGCGCGCCGGAGTTTAACATCCCTGCTCTTGCAAAGCATGCGGTGGGGAGGGGCTCTCAGTCACATGGGCAGAGCTGGAGTGGGACGTCCGTGTCCCAGGTCAAGAAGAAGGGGAACATCTTCTCGGAAAAAGGGTAGTTGAAGGTGAAGATGTGCTCCATGGTGTCGTTGTTGTAGAAGGAGAGTTGTCCAAGGATGTAGTCTAGATGCACCTTGATCCTGCGCAGAGGCGCC
Source organism: Macrochelys suwanniensis (assembly GCA_033296515.1). Taxonomy (NCBI): domain Eukaryota; kingdom Metazoa; phylum Chordata; order Testudines; family Chelydridae; genus Macrochelys; species Macrochelys suwanniensis. Next base: position 13,964,291 of record CM065800.1, read on the forward strand.
CGTAGGGAAAGCGTCGTCTTAGGGGTGCTGAGCGCCTGGTAATCCCCATTGTTCAACTCCAGCCCCCAGAACCCCTGCTCGGCTGTTATGTAGAGATACCCCTTCCTCTCCACCGACTCCCGGGCGGCGCCGACGATCCAGCCTTTCCCGGCACCCACCTCCACTGCCCAATCCAGCTGCCCCCCAGAGATGCCTGGGGTGCCCAGCACACAGGGCTGGAAATCAAAACGCTCAGCGTTGCTGGGAAGGTACTGGGGGCGGTCCCCGAGCCTCATGCTTTTCTGGTCTCGGGAGAGCAGCAGAGTGGGGAACGCGGTGTTGGGATCCAGCTTTACCTCCACTAGGAAGAGAGAAGCAGAGAGTTAGGGTGAGATCTGGCCATGCAGCACAACGGCCGCTGTGAAATCTCACCACACCCTGGGCTGGTATTGGACAGTCACTGACCTTTCTTCTTGCTTCCGAAAAATCGATCGCACAGCTCCGAGGCCAGCTTCTCCTGCTGCTCCTTTTCGCCGTCCTTGCTTGCGTCAGCCGGCTCTGGCGTCTGACGGAAAACTATGAGACACATGGGAGAAATAATTACCCATGGGCGAAACTGCCTCCAAAAGGGACAAACGAAGGCAGGCTGGCGGGAGCTCAGTCTACAAACTCCCGGGATCAGCCCCATTGTAGATACATCGCTTCCCACTAGGGGGTGCTCTGGTGAGGACAGGTAATCTCTACAGAGGGAGGAATCAACCCCCCGAATGTTGCATTGTCTTCTCCCTCTCTCGTTTTATACGTGAACAATGAACTACGCCTACAGCTCGCATTGGCAGCATTCCATTTCCATGGGTTTATAAGTTCAAGGGTTAAATATCCGTTTATTTTGAAGCTTTTTCTTCTATTTTTATCGAATGAAATTTTCACAGGTGCTGGAAATTCCGGGTTTTAAGCATTTCGTTCTAGTTTGATCAACCGACGTTTTCACACTTCTGCCACATTACGGGTTTTAAGCCTTTCTTTTTTCTATTTTTATCTATTTGAATTTTTCAGAGTTGCAGGAAATCCTTTTTGGGGGGGGGAAGGGAGGTCAGACAATACAGTAACTCCTCACTTACAGTCGTCCCGGTTAATGTTGTTATTTTGCTGATCAATTAGAGAACATGCTCATTTAAAGTTGCGCAATGCTCCCTTATAATGTCGTTTGGCAGCCGCCTGCTTTGTCCACTGCTTGCAGGAAGAGCAGCCCGGTGGAGCAAGCTGGTGGGGGCTTGGAACCAGGGTGGACCGGCAGCCCCCCATCAGCTCCCCTAAGTTCCCTGTGCAGCAGCCACCCAGCAGGCTGTCAATTGCCGGGCAGTTCGGCTGTCCCTCCCCCCACTGCCATGTGCTGCTCCTGTCCTCTGCCTTGGAGCTGCTCCCGGGAGTCTCCTCCTTGTTGGGCAGGTGGGGGGGAGGAATAGGGGTGCTAATGTCAGGGTGTCCCCCTTCCCCCACTCCTGTACCCCATCTCCACAGAGCAGGGGAGGGGGACAGGGCTCAGGACGGAGGGAGATTGCTGGCAGCAGCTGCTGTCTCAACTTGCTGATCTACTTAAAAAGGCAATGTACTTAGAGTGCGGTCAGAGTACTTAAAGGGGCAATGCGCATCTCTCTCTCTCTTTCTCTCTTTCACACAGGGTGTGTGTCTCTGTCTCTGTCTGCCATGCTGTCTCCCCTCCCTCCATTCGTGCTGCCTTGTAGATTGTGAGGCTAGGTTAACAACAACGTGTTAACGCTTAAGGGCTCAGCCGAGTGCTAGTTCATCATTTAGCAGCAAGGCATCCCCTGGGAAATATCCCACCCTCTTCCACCCTCTGACTTCACCACCTCAACCAAGCTTCACAATCATCATCGCTGTGTACAGAATTACATTTTTCAGGAACATAACTACAACGTTAAGCGAGGAGTTACTGTAATTACTTAATGGCAGGAGATGCTGAGATTCCAAAAGTTTATAGCCAAATTGTCCATGTCAAAATGTACAAAGTAAATACCCTTAAATCAAACTCTAATAAGGTCTCAAGCCGCATTTTTCTTACTTTTCTTTTTAAAGCTACGGGAGGAAAACAACTGCCCCCCCCCCCCCGGGATTGACAGAGCCAGGCCAGCAAAGCCCCCAGTGCTGAGAGCCGAGAGACTCTGGCCTAGCTGCAAATGAGATCGACCCCGCCGCATTTTTCGAGCGGCGAAAAATGTCCGCCCCGAGTGCTGGAGATGGGTCGCCCTCATCCCCCGTGTCGCCGCGGTTGGGTTGACAGATTCCTCCATCGACCTACTGCCTCTTGGAGAGAGGACGGGAAAACCCTTTCCACCGATGTAGGGGGCATTTATACCCCAGCGGGAGAGGGGCAGCCCTTGCAGTGAGACAGAGCAGCCACGGCGTCTATATGAGGCTCACTAGCAGAGATGCAGCTGCAGCCTCTCCATGCCTTAGTGCTTTTCATCCGTAGAGGCAAAGCACTTTAGAGGGGAGGCCAGCGTCCCATCCGGCCATTTTTCAGCTGGGGAAACTGAGGCACGGAGAGGGGGAGGGGCTGCGATTTGTCTGGGATCACCCAGCAGCAGAGCTGGGCATGGAACCCCAGTCCGCTGAGTGCCAGTTCTGGGCATGAGCCACTAGGCCACCCTTGTTGGACTCGGGGAAACTGAGGCACGCCAGAGGGTGACTCCCCTCCCCATCAAAAAGCTCCAGCAAGGAATGAGTCAGACCATAGGGGGAAACGAAGGGGGGATCTCCTCCATCTACTCACCCTCCGGCATGTCCTTTTGGATCCTTAGCGACAGATCCTTCCGGCTAATGCCATCCAGTATCTTCACCGCCATCTGCAGAGCCCTGGACTCCTGGTAAGCCTGGACCATGGCCCGAGCTATGTCCATGGCGTCGGCCGCCTCCATCTTGGAGCGGGGGATGCGCTTGTAGCCATCTTCCAGGGGATAGTTCTCCAGGTGAAACTTGAACATCTTGAACTCTCGCGCTTCTAGATCGTTCAAATAGTCGACGAGCTTGCAGGACCCGCTCTCTGCCATCTCTACCCCGGGCTGGCGTCCCAGAGCTCAGCAGGAAAGTGTCCTGTGCCGAGGATAATACAAATAACTACTGCTGTCCTGTCGGTCTCAAAACCATTTACGAAGGAGGGCAGTATTATTAGTGCCATTTTATCAATTGGGAAACTGAGGCACAGAAAGGGGGAAGTGACTTGCACAAGGTCATAGAATCATAGAATCATAGAATCTCAGGGTTGGAAGGGACCTCAGGAGGTCATCTAGTCCAACCCCCTGCTCAAAGCAGGACCAACCCCAACTAGATCATCCCAGCCAGGGCTTTGTCAAGCCTGACCTTAAAAACCTCTAAGGAAGGAGATTCCACCACCTCCCTAGGTAACCCATTCCAGTGCTTCACCACCCTACTAGTGAAAAAGTTTTTCCTAATATCCAACCTAAACCTCCCCCTCTGCAACTTGAGACCATTACTCCTTGTTCTGTCATCTTCTACCACTGAGAACAGTCTAGATCCATCCTCTTTGGAACCCCCTTTTAGGTAGTTGAAAGCAGCTATCAAATCCCCCCTCACTCTTCTGCAGGCTAAACAATCCCAGTTCCCTCAGCCTCTCCTCATAAGTCATGTGCTCCAGCCCCCTAATCATTTTTGTTGCCCTCCGTTGGACTCTTTCCAATTTATCCACATCCTTTTTGTAGTGTGGGGCCCAAAACTGGACACAGTACTCCAAATGAGGCCTCACCAGTGCCGAATAGAGGGGAATAATCACGTCCCTCAATCTGCTGGAAATGCCCCTACTTATACAGCCCAAAATGCCGTTAGCCTTCTTGGCAACAAGGGCACACTGTTGACTCATATTCAGCTTTTCGTCCACTGTAACCCCTAGGTCCTTTTCTGCAGAACTGCTGCCCAGCCATTCGGTCCCTAGTCTGTAGCAGTGCATGGGATTCTTCCGTCCTAAGTGCAGGACTCTGCACTTGTCCTTGTTGAACCTCATCAGATTTCTTTTGGCCCAATCCTCTAATTTGTCTAGGTCCCTCTGTATCCTGTCCCTACCCTCCAGCGTATCAACCACTCCTCCCAGTTTAGTGTCATCTGCAAACTTGCTAAGCGTGCAGTCCACACCATCCTCCAGGTCGTTGATGAAGATATTGAACAAAACCGGCCCCAGCACCGACCCTTGGGGCACTCCACTTGATACCGGCTGCCAACTAGACATGGAGCCATTGATCACTACCCGTTGAGCACGACCATCCAGCCAGTTTTCTATCCACCTTACCGTCCATTCATCCAGCCCATACTTCTTTAACTTGCTGGCAAGAACACTGTGGGAGACTGTATCAAAAGCTTTGCTAAAGTCAAGAAATAGCACATCCACTGCTTTCCCCTCATCCACAGAGCCAATTATCTCATCATAGAAGGCAATTAAGTTAGTCAGGCATGACTTGCCCTTGGTGAATCCATGCTGACTGTTCCTGATCACTTTCCCCTCCTTTAAGTGGTTCAGAATTGATTCCTTGAGGACCTGTTCCATGATTTTTCCAGGGACTGAGGTGAGACTGACTGGCCTGTAGTTCCCCGGATCTTCCTTCTTCCCTTTTTTAAAGATGGGCACTACATTAGCTTTTTTCCAGTCATCCGGGACCTCCCCCGATTGCCATGATTTGTCAAAGATAATGGCCAATGGCTCTGCAATCACATCGGCCAACTCCTTTAGCACCCTCGGATGCAGTGCATCCGGCCCCATGGACTTGTGTTCGTCCAGCTTTTCTAAATAGTCCCGAACTACTTCTTTCTCCACAGAGGGCTGGTCACCTCCTCTCCATACCGTGCTGCGGAGTGCAGCCGCCTGGGAGCTGACCTTGTCTGTGAAGACAGAGGCAAAAAAAGCATTGAGTACACTAGCTTTCTCCACATCCTCTGTCACTAGGTTCCCTCCCTCATTCAGCAAGGGGCCCACACTTTCCTTGACCTTCTTCTTGTTGCTCACATACCTGAAGAAACCCTTCTTGTTACTCCTAACATCTCCGGCTAGCTGCAACTCCACGTGTGATTTGGCCTTCCTAATTTCACTCCTGCATGCCTGAACAATATTTTTATACTCCTCCCTGGTCATTTGTCCAATCTTCCACTTCTTGTAAGCTGCTTTTTTGTGTTTAAGACGAGCAAGGATTTCACTGTTAAGCCAAGCTGGTCGCCTGCCATATTTACTTGTCTTTCTACACATCGGGATGGTTTGTTCCTGCAACCTCAATAAGGTTTCTTTAAAATACAGCCAGCTTTCCTCGACTCCTTTCCCCCTCATGTTATTCTCCCAGGGGACCTTGCCCATCAGTTCCCTGAGGGAGTCAAAGTCTGCTTTTCTGAAGTCCAGGCTCTGTATTCTACTGCTCTCCTTTCTTCCTTGTGTCAGGATCCTGAACTCGACCATCTCATGGTCACTGCCTCCCAGGTTCCCATCCACTATTGCGTCCTCTACTATTTCTTCCCTGTTTGTGAGCAGCAGGTCAAGAAGAGCTTTTCCCCTAGTTGGTTCCTCCAGCACTTGCACCAGGAAATTGTCCCCTACACTTTCCAAAAACTTCCTGGATTGTCTGTGGACCACTGTATTGCTCTCCCAGCAGATATCAGGGTGATTAAAGTCACCCATGAGAACCAGGGCCTGTGATCTAGTAACTTCTGTTAGTTGCTGGAAGAAAGCCTCGTCCACCTCAAGTCAGGATAGAACCCAGGAGTCCTGACTCCCAGCCCCCCTGCTCTAACCACTAGCCCCTCCCTGAGCAAGGCCTACAACCCAGCAGTCTTGACGGCCCTTAGCCAAGGCCTACCTCCACCCACTAGGCCATGCAGCCGGGGGGGGTCGGTTACCAAATGGCTGCTGGTTGTAAACTAAGCTACGGCTGGCTGGAAATTTGGCTGGGGAAATATTTAAAAAACCAGGTCACGTTTTGGCCAAATGGCCCACGGTGCCTAACCCACCCTGGAAACCAATGGGAGTTGGGCATCCCAGCATCTACAGCCATTCCACTAGGCACCCATCCGTGGGTTTAGGCACCTCCAACCCTTTACAAATCAGTCCCTTGGCTGCAATAAACCCCCTGCGGCTGAGTGGTTCCAGCAGCCTCGGGCTCACGGGGCTCGGACTGTGGGGCTAGAACATGGCCACTGAGCCGTTCCGGCTCGAGCCGGAGCTGGGGCTCCGGGACCCTGCCTCCTTCACAGGTGTTGCGGGGACCAATAAATCCCCAGAGGTGCTCAGACAATGGCTAGAGACCCGAACTGGGATGCAGGACACCTGAGTCCTCTGCCCAGCTCTGCTGATAGGGGACTTTGGACAAGTCACTTCCCCCCACCATGCCTCAGTTTCCCCATCTGTGCCATGAGGTTAACGATACCAATTTCCTTTGCAGAGCACTTCGAGAGCTGCTGAAAGGAAGACCCAGGGGCTATGGGGCGTTATTAAGCACCTGACACAGGTACAATTCCATATCCTGCCCCTCCCCCGCACCACACACACCCCATGACAGAACTGGGACCGGACCCCAAATCTGGGCTCCTCGTCGTGCATCCCTGCAGCTGCCCCGAGCGGGTCCTTTCCCTCAGTTTCATCCCCACCCCCTGCTTTGGGCACAGGGAGCTTGAACCCAGTTTGAACCACCAGGGCCCGGTGCCCCCTTGGATGCTGAGAATTGGATTCACCCCGATGGAGAAGTCAGAAGGCAGCTGAGAGCTCCCAGGGCCAGCTGCTGCCGCTCTAGGAGGACAGTATTCTGTCTGCCTGCTTCCCCCCACCCCCTCCATGCCAGAGCCCAGGGGCGGCTGTGAGGTGGGGAGGCAGCAGAGGGAGAGGTGGGGGGGTAGGAGTCAGAGAAGAGGGGGGGATATGAGATGGGGGTCAGGAGGGGAGGGGTGGAGAGGAAGAGGGTTTGGGGGGAAAAGGAGGAAGAGGGGGGTCAGATGGGGGTCAGGAGGGGAGAGGTGGAGAGGAAGACGGTCTCGGGGAAGGGGAGGAAGAGGGGGGTCAGATGGGGGTCAGGAGGGGAGAGGTGGAGAGGAAGACGGTCTGGGGAAGGGGAGGAAGAGGGGGGTCAGGAGGGGAGTGGTGGAGAGGAAGATGGTCTCGGGGAAGGGGAGGAAGAGGGGGGTCAGATGGGGGTCAGGAGGGGAGTGGTGGAGAGGAAGACGGTCTCGGGGAAGGGGAGGAAGAGGGGGGTCAGGAGGGGAGTGGTGGAGAGGAAGATGGTCTCGGGGAAGGGGAGGAAGAGGGGGGTCAGATGGGAGTCAGGAGGGGAGGGGTGGAGAGGAAGACGGTCTTGGGGAAGGGGAGGAAGAGGGGGGTCAGATGGGAGTCAGGAGGGGAGAGGTGGAGAGGAAGATGGTCTCGGGGAAGGGGAGGAAGAGGGGGGTCAGATGGGAGTCAGGAGGGGAGAGGTGGAGAGGAAGACGGTCTCGGGGAAGGGGAGGAAGAGGGGGGTCAGATGGGAGTCAGGAGGGGAGAGGTGGAGAGGAAGACGGTCTCGGGGAAGGGGAGGAAGAGGGGGGTCAGGAGGGGAGTGGTGGAGAGGAAGATGGTCTCGGGGAAGGGGAGGAAGAGGGGGGTCAGATGGGAGTCAGGAGGGGAGGGGTGGAGAGGAAGACGGTCTTGGGGAAGGGGAGGAAGAGGGGGGTCAGATGGGGAAGGGGACAGGAGAAGAGGAGGTCGGGGGAAAGGGGAATGAAGAGGGGGCAGGAGAGGAAGACGGAGGAGAGGGGAAGGTCAGAGGGGGAAGGAGATGGGAGAGGAACAGGGGGACAGATGGGAAGAGAAGGGGGTCAGGAGAGGGGGCGGGAGGGGACGGGGGCAGCACTTCATTAGTGGTGAAGAGTTGCCGCAGCTCAAGCAATATTTTTACTTTCATAACTGACTGGCCAAGACCAGAGGGGCCGGGGTTAGGAAGTGACAAGCCCAGAGGGGCCGGGGCTCAGCCCTGGAGGGGGGACAGGAGGGGAGGGGAAGGCGCCTGTGGATGCAGGTTGAGGGGAGCCCCCTCCCCATCGATCCCCAAGCATTGCCCCAGCCCGGCCCCACTCACCGGCCCCAGCAGTGAAAGCGAAAGTGCTTGCGGGGGGGAGGGGCAGGAAGGAGAAAGGCCACCCCCCCCCCACCCCCAGGGCTCCAGCCCTCCCCTAGCCCAGGGCTGCTGTGCGGAGCATCCACAGGGCGGGCAGGGGTAGGCCGGAGCCAGCCCGTCTGCGGGGGGGGGGGGGGGGCTGGGCAGAGGGTGACACAGGGAAGATGGGGGGGGAATGGGGGGATACAGGGTGGTAGCAACCTGGCTTTTCCCTGTAGATCAGGACACTGCTTTGATTCTGTCGCCTGGGAGGGGTCCCAGGCCCCCCATCCCAGCCCCCTTCCTCCACCCCCGTTTCCCCGTTACTCCACCCCCCCCCCGGGTCCTCCATTCCCCTGGCACCCCTGATGCCCCCTCACGCCCCCACCTCATCCCCCAGCCCACATCTCCTCCTGCCCCAGCCCTTGCCATACTGACCCCCTGTCCTTCCCCCAGCCCCCATTCTGCTGGGCCCCCTGCCCACCCCCTAGCCAAGGCAGTAGGGGAGGAGACAGGGCCCGTCCTCACCTGACACCCCCAGTGAGCAGGGCCTTCCCCAGCTCCTGCCCAGCACCCTAACCTGAACTCCCCAGGGTGTCACCCACATCTGGAACACCACCCCACCCGTGGCTCTCCCCATCTGTAGTGCCCCCAGAGCAGGGGAAACTCAGGGCCAATCACCCCATAGTGCAGAGAGGGAAACTGAGGCAGAGATAGCAGAAGGGCCTGGCACAGAGGGGAATAAAACCCAGGAGTCCCGAGCACCAGGTTTTAGCCGCTAGACCATGCTGCCCCCTGGATGGCAGCTAAAAATGGCTCCGAGATGGGAAGCCCTGGTGCCCGCCAGAGCTCTCGGTCCGTCTCCGTGTCTCAGCCAGTGTGAGGGGCCCATTGTCCACTGTCCGTGGGGCTCAAGGAGACGCCAGAGCCAGCTGGACACCCACCCTAGCCCTAGTTCTGCTGGGCGCCCACTGCGTGCCCTGAGGCAGAACCCCGCTCCCTGCCTCAGTTTCCCCATCCGTCAAATGGGCATCGCCAGCCCAGGCTCCTTTGCGAAGCACTCGGGGAAGCTCAGGACAAACAGGGCAGCACCGTGGGAGCGCCCGCTGCAGGGACAGAAGCCAGGAGTCCTGGGCTGGGATCTAGCCGCTGGGGGACACCACCCTGTGTCTTGGGGTCGGATCGGGAGGAAAAGAAATCGGATGTTCAAGGGCTAAAGTTGGGTTCCCCCCAGAGCCTGGAGCGGGCTGGTGACATCACAGGCCCAAGTGGGGGATTGATGGGGGAACGGATTGATTGACTGACTGATTGATTGATTGATTAGCAGCTCACACAGAACTCAGAGATTTCAGGTCCAAGGTGGTAACTGGAGATCCGGGGAACTACAGGCCAGTCAGTCTCACCTCAGTCCCTGGAAAAATCATGGAACAGGTCCTCAAGGAATCAATTCTGAACCACTTAAAGGAGGGGAAAGTGATCAGGAACAGTCAGCATGGATTCACCAAGGGCAAGTCATGCCTGACTAACCTAATTGCCTTCTATGATGAGATAACTGGCTCTGTGGATGAGGGGAAAGCAGTGGATGTGCTATTTCTTGACTTTAGCAAAGCTTTTGATACAGTCTCCCACAGTGTTCTTGCCAGCAAGTTAAGGAAGTATGGGCTGGATGAATGGACGGTAAGGTGGATAGAAAACTGGCTGGATGGTCGTGCTCAACGGGTAGTGATCAATGGCTCCATGTCTAGTTGGCAGCCGGTATCAAGTGGAGTGCCCCAAGGGTCGGTGCTGGGGCCGGTTTTGTTCAATATCTTCATCAACGATCTGGAGGATGGTGTGGACTGCACCCTTAGCAAGTTTGCAGATGACACTAAACTGGGAGGAGTGGTTGATACGCTGGAGGGTAGGGACAGGATACAGAGGGACCTAGACAAATTAGAGGATTGGGCCAAAAGAAATCTGATGAGGTTCAACAAGGACAAGTGCAGAGTCCTGCACTTAGGACGGAAGAATCCCATGCACTGCTACAGACTAGGGACCGAATGGCTGGGCAGCAGTTCTGCAGAAAAGGACCTAGGGGTTACGGTGGACGAAAAGCTGAATATGAGTCAACAGTGTGCCCTTGTTGCCAAGAAGGCTAACGGCATTATGGGCTGTATAAGTAGGGGCATTTCCAGCAGATTGAGGGACGTGATTATTCCCCTCTATTCGGCACTGGTGAGGCCTCATTTGGAGTACTGTGTCCAGTTTTGGGCCCCACGCTACAAGAAGGATGTGGATAAATTGGAAAGAGTGCAACGGAGGGCAACAAAAATGATTAGGGGGCTGGAGCACATGACTTATGAGGAGAGGCTGAGGGAACTGGGATTGTTTAGCCTGCAGAAGAGAAGAATGAGGGGGGATTTGATAGCTGCTTTCAACTACCTGAAAGGGGGTTCCAAAGAGGATGGATCTAGACTGTTCTCAGTGGTAGAAGATGACAGAACAAGGAGTAATGGTCTCAAGTTGCAGAGGGGGAGGTTTAGGTTGGATATTAGGAAAAACTTTTTCACTAGTAGGGTGGTGAAGCACTGGAATGGGTTACCTAGGGAGGTGGTGGAATCTCCTTCCTTAGAGGTTTTTAAGGTCAGGCTTGACAAAGCCCTGGCTGGGATGATCTAATTGGGTTTGGTCCTGCTTTGAGCAGGGGGTTGGACTAGATGACCTCCTGAGGTCCCTTCCAACCCTGAGATTCTATGATTCTATGATTCTATGAACTGAAACAGGGGCTGGCTGGACAGACAGATGGACGGGTGGATGGATTCACTGCTCACATCTGGGAAACAGCTGCTCTCCAACACTAGCTCTAGAAATCAAATTGAGGAAAACCTTTCCATGGGAAAAACCCTGACAGGTGCCCCTGTGTGGGGGCCGGTGGATTTGTGACTCTCCCCACCCCGCCCCCGGGATTTGAGCAAATAACCCCACGGCGAAGGAGGTGCAGTTGAACCAAACCCAATAGGGCCCTTTGCAGGGGAAGGGGGAGGGTTTGGCAGTGAGATTTGGCCGCCCGCGGCGGGAAAGTTCCTGCACGTTAACACCCAAGAAAAACCTACCATGAAAAAAGCAAAACATCCCGGCTCGAATGCCAACAGTCCCGGGTCACGGAGTCACAGATCCAGCGTGGCTTCTCCGGCTCTTTGGACCAAACCTCGGAGCCTCCAGCCCTCTGCCCCGCGCCCTGTCACCACCACCTCCTACTGGCCCCCATTCCTTGCCATACCTCCCCCCCCCCCATTCTGCTGTCACCGTCTGCCCCCCCAGGTCCAAGACCCAGCCATGACTGACACCCCCCCAGAGAATGGGGCCTTCCCCAGCTCCAGCCTGCCGAAAACCAGCCCCCCTCTGGGGCTGGGACATCCCATCCTTCCCCCCAAGGGTATATGGAACAGCACCCCCTGGCTCTCCCAGTCCACAGCACCCCCAGCATAGGGGGTAGGCTGCTCACCCCATTGTGCAGAGAGGGAAACTGAGGCAGAGAACGTGGAAGGGCCTGGGCACAGCGGAGAATAGAACCCAGGAATCCTGAGAACGGGCTCTAGCCTCTAGGCCACGCTGCCCCCTGGATGGCAGCTGAAGGTGGCTCAGAGAGGGGCAACCCCACTGCCCAACCCTTGCCAGGGCGCTCAGTCCCTCTCCTGGTTTCTGCCTGCATGAGGGGCCCGTTGTCCGCTCTCCACGGGGCTAGAGGATACTCCAGGGTCACCTGATCACCCACCTTGGACCCAGCTCTGCTGGGCGCCCGCTGAGTGCCCCCAGGAAGGGCCCTGCTCCCTGCCTCAGTTTCCCCATCTGTCAAATAGGCATCGCCAGCCCAGCCTCCTTTGTGAGGCGCTGGGGGGACCTTGGAATGAACAGCCGGGGCTCTAGCTGCTGGGCGACACCCCCCTGCATCGGATGGGGGCGGGGGTGTACGGGAGGAACAGAAATCAGATGTTCAAGGGCTGAAGTCGGGCTCCCCGCAGAGCCTGGAGTGGGCTGGTGAGATCACAGGGCCGGAGCGGCGGGGAAGGATGGGGGATGGATTGGTTCTTTGATCGATGGATTGGCAGCTCATACAGAAACCATAGATTATAGACCCAACGGGTTTATTGATGGAGGGGATTGATTAATTGATAGTTGACCCACAAGCCATCGATTACAGAGGGGAGGAGGTTATTGAGGCAGGGAAAGATTGATTGATTGATTGATTGCTCCCAGAGATTTCAGCCCCAAGGTGGTGAGTGAGGCAGGGGATGGCTGGACGGATGGATGGATTCACTGCTCACATCTGGAAAACAGCCACTCTCCAGCATTAGCTCTAGAAATCAGCTTTAGCAATTCCTTTCCATGAGAAAAACCCTGACAGGCGCCCTTGTGTGGGGGCCAGTGGATTTGGGACTCCCCCCACCCACCCACCCAGATATATGAGCAAATAACCCCTCTGAGAAGGAGACGCAGTTGAACCAAACCCTTTGTAGGGTAAGAGAGGGCGTTTTGGCAGTGAGATTTGGCTGCCCGTGGTGGGAAAGTTCCTGCACGTTAACACACAAGAAAAAACCTACCAGGAAAAGAGCAAAACGCCCCGGCTTGAATGCCAACAGTCCTGGGTCACGGAGCCACAGATCCAGAGATCGGGGAGGCCCCTTCCTCGCTGGGTCCCTAGGGGAAGCCGTGTGGCTTCTCCACCTCCTTGAACTGAACCTTGGAGCCTCCAGCCTCCCTGCTTCACCCCCTGAGTCCCTTCAGCGGGTCCCCCTGAGATGGGCACCTGAGGGAGAGGTGTACCCCCCCAGGGAGCCGTGTGCACCCCCAAATCCAGCCGCTGCAGTGACCCTCCACCAGCAGGGCAAAGACAGTCAGGTTTCTCAGCACAGCGTGGAACGTCCTTGGTTAACGCAGGGGCCAGAAAGTTACAGCCTGGTCCGTCTTCCCCCGCTTTTGTCCCAGTTCATCTTCCAGCTGCCCCACACGCAACAGCCCCCGACCTGGCCCCTCCTCGGTCCTTTGGTCTTCCCGGGCAAACCCGGCTGGCTTCCTGCAGCGGGACGGGCTTGCCATGGTGCTTAGTTGCTAGGTACCAAATGTCCGGGCTGTTGGCCTGATCATTCACTTCGTGGACTCTCCATGGCCGTAGGGCCCAGGCCCCAGGCATCCGGGCATCCGGCACACCTGGGTCTCAGGGTCTCTGCAGAGAGTAACCAACCTTTTCCCGCCACCTACTTCATGCCACATACAGGGGAAACTGAGGCAGACAGGCTATTCATACAAAATATTACAGAAAATCAGCACTTCGTCACCCCCGTCCCTCCCGCATGGATCCGGCCGGGTTCTCTGCCAGGTTCTTCAGGTGGAGGCGGTGGGGGGGGGGGCGGGTACATATATCCCATCAGCCATGGCAGTGCTTCCCCTATGTGGGTGGGCTTTAAGAGCGTTGAGTCTACTCCTCTAGCGAGTCTCTGTTGTGACCGTGAGCAACTTACCTGGCTGCAGATCCCCAAAGGGAATTAGGCACCTGGATTGCATGGAAACCAATGGGATTTAGATACCTAAGTGCCTTTGAGGATCGAGGCTGCAGTATGCCTCAGTTTCCCCCACAGGAGCAATTGGCTTCTTGGTTTGTGATGTAGAAGATCAGGGCTCAGCTCCCAACACCGCCAGACCTGGACAAGTCCCTCCACGTCCCCATAGCCCCTTTTCTTCAACTGTAGCAGGGGGAGGAGAGTTTTCCTTTCACCCTATGTGCTGCCTATTAAAACTGTGAACTTCTGGGGTCAGGGACTGTCTCTTATTCTGTGTCTGGGCAGTGCCCGGCCCGACGGGGCCCTGATCTCGGTGACTCTGTCTGGGCAGCGCCCGGCCCGACGGGGCCCCGATCTCGGTGACTCTGTGTCTCGGCAGCGCCCGGCGCGATGGGGCCCCGATCTCGGTGACTCTGTGTCTGGGCAGCGCCCGGCGCGACGGGGCCCCAATCTCGGTGACTCTCTGTCTGGGCAGCACCCAGCCCGATGGGGCCCCGATCTCGGTGACTCTGTGTCTGGTCAGCTCCCTCCCCCCCAGCTCTACCACCAGTGTTCTTCAACCTCCAACCCCTGCTATCCCAGCCCTGCTCCCCCCACCCCCAGCTATTGCAATGTCTCGCGTTCTATCCTGTAGCCCCCCTGGTAACCTGGTCCTGGTCCCCTCCCTCTGCCCCAGCTCCACCAGTGCTCCTCAATCCCGACCCGCAGCCCCCTCCCACTGCTTTTCCCAGCCCTTGGTGGCAGGAACCCTACGCTTTGATGAGTTCATTGTCACAGATGCTTTCCTCCTAAGCACCAGCTACCACACACCAGGTTTGCTTGGTGGAAAGTAAATATACTCAGGAATTAGCAGGTCACGGTCACCTGGGCATGTAAACAGACCTAGGCAGTGCTCGTGTTCCTCAGAAAAGCCCTGTTTGCCGTGGAACGGTGCCAACCGCCCCAGGGACCCGAATTCTGGCTGGGAGCCTGTGAAAGGGATGTGATCCAGGAAGGAGTGGCTCCTGGGGATAAACTGATTGCCAGAGACACTGAGAGCAGCATTGGTTAATTTTGAGGAGCTGCCCCTTTCATGCAGGGGCATGGACAGCGGGTGGCATTTTCCCCTCTAGGGCTGGAGAGAGGGTAACAACCTACTACAGCTGAAAGCTAACCATGCTTCTATAGTTCACTGGGGAGGGGGCCATGGCTCGATATTAAACTGTTGAGGACTGGGACGGGGAGAATCAGTGGTTGTTATATACACGAGGTGCAGGAGTAGACGTGGGAAAGCAGTTGATTTCCTGTGCTGGGAAAATTTGTCAATATTTTGACAAAATTTCCCATCCTGAAAAGCTAAAATCTCCAAAACACTCCATCCTGCAAAGTCGCCATGTCAGAAAACTGAAATCTTGAAAAGTTTCCAGTCCCAAAAAGTCGAAATCTCAAAAAAATTCTCGCCTTGAAAGGTCACATCTAAAACGTATTCTGTCACAAAAAGTCAATATCTCGAAGATTTTCCCGACCCAACAAGTCAATTTCTCGATTTTCCCATCACAAAAAGTAATTTTTCTGACACTGAAAGGCAAAATCTCAATTATTTCCCATCACGGCCCAACGCTGCAGCATTTAATTTCAGAAAGGGGAACTACACAAAAACGAGGAGGTGAGTTAAACAGAAATTAAAGGGTACAGCGCCAAAAGTGAAATCTCTGCAAGCGGCATGGAAACTTTTTAAAGACGCCATAATAGAGGCTCAACTTAAACATATACCCAAATTAAAAAACGTAGTAAGAGAATGAAAAAAGACCCACTCTGGCTAAACAACAAAGTAAAAGAAGCAGTGAGAGGCAAAAAGGCATCCTTTAAAAAGTGGAAGTTAAATCCTAGTAAGGAAAATAGAAAGGAGCATCAACTCTGGCAAATGAAGTGTAAAAATACAATTAGGGAGGCCAAAAAAGAATTTGAGGAACAGTTAGCCAAAGACTCAAAAAGTAATAGCAATTTTTTTAAAGTACATCAGAAGCAGGAAGCCTGCTAAACAACCAGTGGGGCCACTGGACCATCGAGGTGCTAAAGGAGCACTCAAGGACGATAAGGCCATTGCGGAGAAACTAAATGAATTCTTTGCATCGGTCTTCACGGCTGAGGATGGGAGGGATTCTTCACCTGAGCCGTTCTTTTTAGGTGACAGATCTAAGGAACTGTCCCAGATTGAGGTATCATTAGAGGTAGGGTTACCAGATAGCAACTGTGAAAAAACGGGATGGGGGTGGGGGGTTATAGGCTCCTATATAAGAAAAAGTCCTAAAAAAGGGAATGTCTCTTTAAAAACAGGACATCTGGTCACCCTAATTAGAGGAGGTTTTGGAACAAATTGGTAAATTAAACAGCAATAAGTCTCCAGGACCTGATTGTATTCACCCAAGAGTTCTGAAGGAACTCAAATGTGGAAATGCAGAACTACTTACTGTTGTCTGTAACCTATCATTAAAATCAGCTTCTGTACCAGATGACTGGCGGATAGCTAATATGACGCCAATTTTTAAAAAGGGCCCCAGAGGTGATCCCGGCAATTACAGGCCGGTAAGCCTGACTTCAGCACCGGGCAAACTGGTTGAAACTATAGTAAAGAACAATATTGTCAGATGTATAGATGAACATAATTTGTTGAGGAAGAGTCAACATGGTTTTAGTAAAGGGAAATCACGCCTCACCAATCTCCTAGAATTCTTTGAGGGGGTCAACCAGCATGTGGACCAAGGGGATCCAGTGGATATCGTGTACTTAGATTTTCAGAAAGCCTTTGACAAGGTCCCTCACCAAAGGCTCCTATGCAAAGTAAGCTGTCATGGGATAAGAGGGAAGGTGCTCTCATGGATTGATAACTGGTTAAAAGATAGGAAACAAAAGGTAGATATAAATGGTCAGTTTTCAGAATGGAGAGAGGTAAATAGTGATGTCCCCCAGGGATCTGTACTGGGCCCAGTCCTATTTAACATATTCATAAACAATCTGGAAAAAGGGGTAAACAGTGAGGTGGCAAAATTTGCAGATGATACAAAATTACTAAAGATAGTTAAGACCCAGGCAAACTGCAAAGAGCTACAAAAGGATCTGTCAAAACTGGGGAGGGGGCCATGGCTCGATATTGAACTGTTGAGGACTGGGATGGGGAGAATCAGTGGTTGTTATATACACGCGGTGCAGGAGTAGAGGTGGGAAAGCAGTTGATTTCCTGTGCTGGGAAAAATTGTCAATATTTTGACAAAATTTCCCATCCTGAAAAGCTGAAATCTCCAAAACACTCCATCCTGCAAAGTCGCCATGTCAGAAAACTGAAATCTTGAAAAGTTTCCAGTCCCAAAAAGTCGAAATCTCAAAAAAATTCTCGCCTTGAAAGGTCAAATCTAAAACGTATTCTGTCACAAAAAGTCAATATCTCGAAGGTTTTCCCGACCCGACAAGTCAATTTCTCGATTTTCCCATCACAAAAAGTAATTTTTCTGACACTGAAAGGCAAAATCTTAATTATTTCCCATCACGGCCCAATGCCGTGACTGGGCAACAAAATGGCAGATGAAATTCAATGTTGATAAATGCAAAGTAATGCACATTGGAAAGCATAATCCCAACTATACACATAAAATGATGGGGTCTAAATTAGCTGTTACCACTCAAGAGAGATCTTGGAGTCATTGTGGATAGTTCTCTGAAAACATCCACTCAATGTGCAGCGGCAGTCAAAAAAGCAAACAGGATGCTGGGACAGAAAATATCATGTTGCCCCTATATAAATCCATGGTACACCCACATCTTGAATTCTGTGTGCAGATGTGGTTGCCCCATCTCAAAAAAGATATATTGGAATTGAAAAAGGTTCAGAAAAGGGCAACAAAAATGATTAGGGGTATGGAACGGCTTCCGTATGAGGAGAGATTAATAAGACTGGGAGTTTTCAGCCTGGAAAAGAGATGGCTCGGGGAGATATTAATGAGGTCTATAAAGTCATGACTGGTTTAGAGAAAGTAGATAAGGAAGTGTTGTTTACTACTTCTCATAACACAAGAACTAGGGGTCACCAAATGAAATGAATAGGCAGCAGGTTTAAAACAAATAATAGGAAGTATTTCTTCACACAGCGCACAGTCAACCTGTGGAACTCCTTGCCAGAGAATGTTGTGAAGGCCAAGACCATAACAGGGTTCAAAAAAGAACTAAGTAAATTCATGGAGGATAGGTCCATCAATGGCTATTAGCTGGGATGGACAGGGATGCGGTGCCTAGTCTCTGTTTGCCAGAAGCTGGGAATGGGCGACAGGGGATGGATCACTGAATGATTACCTGTTCTGTTCATTCCCTCTGGGGCACCTGGCACTGGCCACTGTCAGAGGACGGGATACTGGGCTAGATGGACCTTTGTAGGTCTGACCCAATAGGTCCATTCTTATGTTCTTATGTTCTTATCACGAAAAGTGAAAATCTCAAAAATATTCCTGTCCTGAATTACTGAAATCTTAAATTTGCTCATCGCAAGAAGTGGAAATCTTGGCATTTTTCTGACACAGAAAAGTGAAATCTCAACAATTTGCCATCACAAAAAGTCAAAACCTCAAAAATGTTCATGCACCAAAAATAAAAAACAAACTCCGTATGAATCAATCATTGCAATAATTTTGAATTGTTTTGTTTCAGTTTTGACCCATTTTTTTATTTTCTACTTTTTTCTCCCCTTACCAATTAACTGAAATTTTGAAACAAAAAGCCATTCCAAACCAGAACTTTTCTGTTTCCAAAATCTCCAAACCGGGACAGCTGGGGCTACCCATAAATTACAGAATGCACTAGGGGGCTGGGTGGACCTTTAATTTTGCGTGATTGTTTCCGCGTTGCAAAGGTGGGGGGGGTCTTGAAAATTCTCCAAAGCTGTCCTGGAATTTCTGGACGGCCCCTTTCAACAATTTCAAACGTTCCTTTTTCAAGACAAGCAATGGATCCCTTTCACGGGAGCTGTATTTCCAGCTGGAAAATCGTGGCAAAAATTCCCGGCTGCTGTATCCAGGAGGGATTGAACCTCTCCCTTCTGTGGATCCATGTGGGTATTTAAGCACCTAATTTCCAATGATTTCGAATCCCTTTGTGGATCTGGGCCCCTGGGCTTTGGGGGTGGCTTTGTGGGGGACAAAGAGACAGTCTGGCCAAGGAGTGAGGTGTGGGCAGGGGGTCTCAGGTTTCAGGAAGCAGAGGGGTGATGCTTTGCCATGGGTGTGGCAGGGTGGTGAGGTGGCAAACCATCTGGCAATCCCCTGGGGGCGGCCAAGGGGAGGAGCCCCCAAGGGAGGCTGTATATATGGGGCTGGGGCTCCGGGGCCGGGACAGTGGGGTCAGGACAATGGCTTCACCCGCAGCCACGTGCGCCCTGGCCTGGGCCCTGGCACTGCTCTGCGAGGGGACCCAGGGTAAGGGAGACAGGGGCTGTCTCGGGTCGGTGTGTGTTGGTGTGTAGTGTGGTAGAGCGTGTGACTGTGCAGCAGGCTGTTGGTGTGTAGCAGAGTGGGTGTTGTGGAGCAGTGTGCAGTTGTGTTGTGGACCAGTGTGTTGTAGTGCAGTTGAGTGCATGTTGGGGAGTGGTGTGTTGTGTAGTGGAGTGCGTGTTGTGGAGCAGTGTGTTGTGTTGTGGAGAAGTGTGTTGTTGCATTGTGTAGTAAAGTATGTGTTGTGGAGCAGTGTGTTGTAGTGCAGTGGCGTGCATGTTGGGGAGTGGTGTGGTGTGTAGTGGAGTAAAGTTTGTGTTGTGCAGCAGTTTCTGTTGTGTTGTGGAGTAGAGTGCATGTTGTGGAACAGTCTGTTGTTGTGTTGTGGAGCAGGCTGTTGTGTTGTGTAGTAGAATGCATATTGTGGAGCAGTGTGTTGTGTTGTGTAGTAAAGTATGTGTTGTGGAGCAGTGTGTTGTAGTGGAATGCATGTTGGGGAGTGGTGTGTTGTGTAGTTGAGTAGAGTGCATGTTGTGGAGCAGGCTGTTGTGTTGTGTAGCAGTGTGTTGTGGAGGGCATGTTGTGGTGTGTAGTAGAATGCATGTTGTGTAGCAGTGTGTTGTGTTGTGTAGCGCATGTTGTGTTGTGTAGTAGCGTGAGTGTTGTGGAACAGTGTGCTGTTGAGTTGCATAGTAGAATGCATGTTGTGTAGCAGTGTGTTGCGGAGCACATGTTGTGTTGTGTAGCAGAGTGCATGTTGTGGAGCTGGAGCAGGCTGTTGTGTTGTGGAGTAGAGTCTGTGCTGTGGAGCAGTGTAGGAGAGTGTGTGCGGAGGAGCAGTCTGTCGTTGTGTAGCTGTGTGGTGTGAAGTGTAACAGACTGTGTTGTGCGATGGAGCCGTACGGTACTGTTCAGGGGACTGTTTTGTTGTGTTGTGGAGTGTAGAACACTGTGTGTTGTGGAGCAGCGTGTTGTTGATTAGTGTCATGGCGTGGGGCTGAGGTGTAGTGTGTGTGGGTAGTGCAGTGGGACACGCTGTCGTTGTGTAGAGTAGCACAGTGTGTTTTGTGAAGTGGTGCGTGACATACCAGCCTGGCAGGGGGTCGGAGATGGACAGCAGGAGTTTCTCAGTCCGCTCTGCTCTGACCACTAGACACCCCCGCCCCGCCCCCGAGCCAGGGAGAGAACCCAGGAGTCCTGGCTCCCAGCCCCTTCCCCCAACTACTAGACACCCCTCCCTTCCCAGACCCAGGGATAGAACCCAGGAGTTCTGGCTCCCAGCCCCCCTGCTCAAACCGCGACGCCCCCTTCCCTCCCTGAGCCGTGGCTAGAACCCAGGCGTCCTGACCCCCAGCCCAGGGCTCTCCCTGCTAGGCTTGGAGGGGGCCCCTGGCAGCCATTGCCCCCTTTTCTGATCTCTGCCCCTTGCTCGCGGCCAGGCGCGGACCCTGCCCCCTGCGTCTTCCCCTTCACCTACAAGGGCAAGGTCTACACGGACTGCACAACCGAGGGCAGCATCTGGTCCAACATCTGGTCCAGCATGTGGTGCGCCACCACCACCAGCTACGACCGGGACATGGTCTACAGGTTCTGCTCCCAGGAGGGTGAGCGCCCAGGGTGGGACAGGGATGGGGGCAACCAGGGGAGGGGGGGCAGCCAGGGGATGGGGGCAGCTGAGGGACAGGATGGGGGGCAGGATGGGGGATGGGGAAGAAGCCGGGGGACAGGATGGGGACGGGGGGCAGCGCCGGGCAGCACGGACGACCGTCGTGTTCCCCACTTGTGATCCCACACGCCTGGAGCTGGCGGGTCTGGCCCATGTCCAGACGCTCGGCCACTGTCTTGCTGGCACCCGCCCCAGCAATGCCTCCAGGGCTGGGCAGGGTGGAGCCACACGGTCCGTCTGTCTGTCTAACCCCATGCACCCCCTCTGTCTGTCTAGCCCCATACATCCCCCTCTGTCTCTCTCTCCAACCCCATACGCCCCTTCTCTGTTTGTCTGTCTAGCCCAGTACACCCCTGCCATTTGTCTGTCTGTCTATGGGTCAGACCCTTTGTCACGGACTCCCAGGTCATGCCCACTCTTGGCCCCGTGCGGTCTGTGGGGGGAACCCCCTTCAGTGAGACAGCCCTTCTCGGGGGTCCACTCTCTCTTGGGGGTTAAGCCCCTCCACCTCTCTGAGCCTCAGCACGCCTGTCTCTCGCCGTGGGCCCCCCTCAGGGAGTCCCCTCGCTCTGGGCCCCCGTGGCCTCCACTCCCAGAGGGGACGATGTCCCCTGTTCTCTAGCCCGGAGCGACTCTCAGCCAGCGTAAAACAGGAGGTTTATTGAGCGTCTGAACCCAGCACAGGGTGGGCTGAGGGGTCCGCACCCATCTGCGCTGCCCCCAGGGTGTCCCACCCCCTGACGGTCCCTGTCTGTGTCTCCCCCCAGCCTACGGCGGGAACTCGGGCGGCCAGCCCTGCTTCTTCCCCTTCGTGTACGGGGGCCGCACCTTCCACACCTGCATCACGGGGCGGAGCCACGGGGCCCAGCCCTGGTGCGCCACCACGGCGGACTACGACATGGACCAGCGCTGGAGCTACTGCCCTGACACATGTACGGTGCCTCCAGGGGCTCCCCGGCCAGGGGAAACGGGCACCTGGATGCGGACGGGCCCAGGGTCCCCCCATGGACCCAGCTCAGCCAGTGACCCTCATCCCAACCCGCAGCCCCCTGCCAGCCCAGCCCTGGGCTCCCCCCCCAGCTCTGCCGGTGCCCCTCACTCCCGACCAGCAGCCCCTGCTAGTCCGGCCCTGGGCTCCCCCTAGGGTTTCCAGGTGTCCGGTTTTTTACCGGAACACCCAGTCAAAAAGGGACCCTGGTGGCTCAGGTCAGCACTGTCCGGTTGGCAGCTCAGAAGGGCTAAGACAAGCTCCCTGCCCGGCTCTGTGCGGCTCCCGGGAAGCCGGCTCCTAGGCAAGGAGGAGGCCAGGGGGGCTACACACGCTGCCTCCACCCGCAGGCACATCCCCAAGGACCGACTCTGCAGCTCCCATTGGCCAGGAGCTGCGGCCAATCAGAGCTGCGGGGATGGCACCTGCAGGCAGGGGCAGTGCGCAGAGCTCCCTAGCTGCCCCTCTGCCTAGGAGCCAGAAGGACATGTCGGCGCTTCCCGGGAGCTGCCTGAAGTCAGCGCTACCCGGAACCTGCACCCCCAAACCCCTCATCTCCAGCCCCACCCCAGAGCCTGCACCCCAAACTTCTGCCCCATCCCGGAGCCCCCTCTGCACCCCAAACCCCTCATCCCCATCCCCACCCCAGAGACCACACCCCTCCTGCACCCCAACCTTCTGCCCCAGCCCAGAGCCCCCTCCGCACCCCAAACCCCTCATCCCCAGCCCCACCCCAGAGCCCGCACCCCTCCCACACCCCAACCTTCTGCCCCAGCCCAGAGCCCCCTCAGCACCCCAAACCCCTCATCCCCGGCCCCACCCCAGAGTCCACACCCCTCCTGCACCCCAACCCCCTACCCCAGCCCGGTGAAAATGAGCGAGTGAGCGAGGGTTGGGGAGAGCGAGCAACAGAGGGAGGGGGATGGAGTGAGTGGGGGTGGGGCCTCAGGGAAGGGGCGGGGCAAGGTTATTCAGTTTTCTGCCATTAGAAATTTGGCAGTCCTAGCTCCCCCCACAGCTCTGCTGGTGCCCCATAACCCTGACCCCCATTCCCTGCACTACCCCAGAGTGGTTGGGGGGCAGTGGCCAGGCTGCTGGGGGGCTCAGGGTTTTATTTACCTGGACCCAGGCTCAACTTGGGGCGATTCTGGTTTGAGTGTGAGCCACATTACCCAGCATGCTCTCTGTCTCCCACGTCCCATCTCTCCCAGTGCTTGGCGGGAACTCGGAGGAGCCCTGTAAGTTCCCGTTCAGCTACAAAGGCAGGAAGTACACGGCTTGCACCATGGATGACAGGAAGCGGCCCTGGTGTGCCACCACGAGGAACTACGAAGCGGACCATAAATGGAGGTACTGCGGCACGGCAGGTACGTGTGGCCAGGAGAGACACAAAGGGTGGGTGCACTGTGCAGCTGGTATGGGCAGCGCCCGGCGCGACGGGGCCCGATCTCAGTGACTCTGTGTCTGGGCAGCGCCCGGCCCAACGGGGCCCCGATCTCGGTGACTCTGGGTCTGGGCAGCAGATTGAGACATTGGATCTGGGAGTCTTTTTCCTACCCTAGAAATATTTTTGGGAGTTCAACTTTTTTCCCATCTTTGATTGGAGGGGCAAAAATGAAACCTCGAAAATATTCATGAACTGAAAACCCAAACTCTCTTTCAATTTGGCTCAGTTGAAACGCTTCATTTAGATCATTTTGAAATGTTGTTTCCATTTCCACCTTTTTTTTCCTTTTTCTTAACTTTTTTTTCTCTCTAACGAGCTTACATTTCAAAACAAAAAGGCGCTCCCAACCAGGAACCCAGAATTTATTTATTTTTAATTTCAAACGTGTCTAAACATTTCCATGCTTTTTTCCCTCAACATCTTTTCAAGTCGGGAAATGCATCAAATCTCACACAATGTGCCGACATGTTGAAACGCTTTTGGTTCCCATGAATTGGAAGTTTTTCCACTTAAAAACATTGTTTTGTTGAGAAAATTCGCCCCCGGTGCTCCCAGCAAATCGCCTACCCTGCGTCCTGCCTTCTGCCCTGTTTTAACCCTTTCCTCCCTTGCCTCTTTCTCCACCAGCAGTGGGGGGGAGTTCGGAGAGCTCCCCTTGCATCTTCCCTTTCATCTATAAGGGCAAGACCTACCACAGCTGTACGGCAGTCGATGACCAGATGGGGAGGCCCTGGTGCGCTACCACTCCCAACTACGACAAGGACCAGCTCCGGCGCTTCTGCTTGAGTGAGTGTGAGTCCCGGCCGTGACCAGAGCGCTCCATGTCGGCACAGAGGGAAAGGGCTTGTGGAGGACGTGCCGGTACGTGGAGCTCTAGCACAGCGAGTGCTGTCACCCAGTCTTGAGGGCCAAGTGAGCTCGCTGGAGGGGCTGCATGCTACAAATGGCTTCCCCTGTGCAGCCAAATTCCCTGGCACCTCCTTGTAATGCAGCCGTCAGATGGGCCCCCAGGATGATCCCGTGCTACTAGGCACAACACCATTCACCCACTGTTAAAAATTAGCTTCGGCTTTCGCTGCAGCAGTGAGATGAGACACCCCTACCCCGGCTTTTCTTTTGTGCTAAGAAAACTCTTTGGCTTTCATAGAATCATAGAATCGTAGGACTGGAAAGGACCTCGAGAGGTCATCTAGTCTAGTCACCTGCACTCATGGCAGGACCAAGCACCATCCAGACCATCCCTGACAGGTGTTTGTCCATCCTGCTCTTAAAAATCCCCAATGATGGAGATTCCACAACCTCCCTGGGCAATTTATTCCAGTGCCTAACCACTCTGACAGTTAGGAAATTTTTCCTAATGTCCAACCTAAATTGCCTTTGCTGCAATTTAAGCCCCTTGCTTCTTGTTCTATCCTCAGAGGTTAAGAACAATTTTTCTCCCTCCTCCATGTAACAACCTTTTATGTACTTGAAAACTGTTATCATGTCCCCTCTCAGTCTTCTCTTCTCCAGACTAAACAAATCCAATTCTTTCAATCTTCCCTCGTAGCTCATGTTTTCTAGACCTTTCATCATTTTTGTTGCTCTTCTCTGGGCTTTCTCCAATTTGCCCACATCTTTCCTGAAATGTGGCGCCCAGAACTGGACACAATACTCCAGTTGAGTCCTAATCAGCACGGAGTAGAGTGGAAGAATAACTTCTCATGTCTTGCTTACAATACTCCTGCCAATACATCCCAGAATGATGTTTGCCTTTTTTGCAACAGCATTACACTGTTGACTCGTATTTAGCTTGTGATCCACTCTGACCCCCAGATCCCTTTCCGCAATACTGCTTCCTAGACAGTCATTTCCCATTTTGTATGTGTGCAATTGATTGTTCCTTCCTAATGTACTTTGCATTTGTCCTTATTGTCCAAATGTCCTTATTGTCCTTATTGTCCAAATGTCCTTATTGTCCTTATTGTCCAAATGTACTTTGCATTTGTCCTTATTGTCCAAATGTCCTTATTGTCCTTATTGTCCAAATGTACTTTGCATTTGTCCTTATTGAATTTCATCCTATTTACCTCAGACCATTTCTACACTTTGTCCAGATCATTCTGAATTTTAATCCTATCCTCCAAAGCACTTGCAACCCCTCCGAGCTTGGTATCATCCACAAACTTTATAAGTGTCCTCTCTATGCCATTATGTCAAGTATCAGAGGGGTAGCCATGTTAGGGCTGGTCTACACTAACCCCCCCGTCGAACTAAGATACGCAACTTCAGCTACGTTAATAACGTAGCTGAAGTCGAAGTCTCTTAGTTCGAACTTACCTGTGGTCCACACGCGGCGCGCAGGCTCCCCCGTTGACAGCGCTTACTCCTCGCGGCGAGCTGGATTACCAGCGTTGACGGGGGAGCACTTCCTGGTTCGATTTATCGCGTCTAGACAAGACGCGATAAATCGAACCCAGAAGATCAATCCGACGCCTCCGATCCAGCCGGTAAGTGTAGACTAGCCCTTAGTCTGTATCCACAAAAACAAGGAGTCTGGCCTCCTGATTGTTTCTATGCCATTATCTAAATCACTGAACATTAAATTAGTAATAATGAATAATTAAACATTTCCTGCTGTTCACTCTGTTTTGCTCCTTGCCTTTTCAGCCTACGGGGGGAACTCCAATGGCCAACGCTGCACGTTTTCTTTCATCTACAAAAAACAGCTATTTCACAGCTGCACCAACGCTGGAGACAAGATGGGACATTTCTGGTGCGCCACAACCTACAACTACGACCAGGATAAGCTGTGGAGCTACTGCCCTGATACCAGTAATGTATCCAGTCTGCTTCGTATGTTCTCTCTGGGGTAGATCTGACTCGGGTTTTACCTATACAGCTGGGCAAATAACTAATTTATGGTTTGCTGATGATTCTGAAAAATCAGGAGGAAACTTGTCGTAGGTTGCCATGAAAATTGAATTTTTTTTGAAATTGTCAGTGAATCAAAATCCCGGGGGGTGGGGGGAATCATTTCAGGTGGATCATGAAAGTTCTTTTTTTTTTTTAATTGTCATTGCATTGCAAAGTCAGAAAAATAGTTTCGAGTGGATTCCTAAAATGAAATGTCTGAAATTTTCAGTGAGTCAAAAAATTACAAAAACGTTTGTCTCGGGTTGTCCAGAAAATTAAATATTTCACAGTTTTCAATTAATCCAAAAAAAATTGGGGTACAATGAGTTTTGGGAGGATCCGGGAAACAAACATGTTGGAAATTTTCTGTGATTTGAAAGATCGGGAGGGGAAAGCTATTTTGCGTGGATCCTGGAACTGAAATTTTCTTTAAGACTTTTGGTGAATTAAAAAATTAGAAACGAAATTATTTTGGGGGATCCCAAAAATAATTTTTTTACAAATTTTAATTGAATTGAAAATTTAGGGGGGGAAATCTCTTTGGTTTGAACAGAACATTTCATTTAAATTTTGAACATTTTTAAACTATCTAAACTTCGGTTTTAATAAAATAGAAGGAAATTTTGAAAGCAGAAGTTGTTTCAGATTGAAGAATCAACTTTTTCTGAATGTTTTTGGTCGTTTTTTCGACATAAACAATCCAACACAACTGACACACATTCACACTATATTTTGGTTTCACTGAATCTGTACTTTTTGCCAAAAACATTTCATCTGAAAAGTTTCACCCACCTCTATTTCCTGAGTTGTCCAGGAGCCTCCAGATCACCTGTAAGATTGCATCACCTCCCTGCTGTGCCCCTGAGCCAATGAGAAATTGTGACACTTGGATGCCAATGGGAGTTGGACAATGGGTGGGATCCTGGCTTTCAACACGCCCCTCCCAGCAGCTGAATGAGCCTCTAAGGATTCCTTCAGGAAAGGTTCAAGGCCAGAGTCTAGAAGCAGCCATAGAATCAGATCCAGAACCGATAGAGTCAGTAGGTTTTGGGAAGCCAGGTTCCTGTTGGCCCTCCTGGAAGACGCTTTAGCCATGATGGTGTCTTCAAATCCAGATTGGACACCATTCTAGAAGATACATTAGGAAACCCAAGTTTTGGGTTCAACACAGAGAGAACCGGAGGACATTCACTGGCCTGTGTTCCACAGGAGGTCAGACTAGATGGTCCCAGTGGACCCATCTGTCCATGGAATCTATGAATCCATGAAAACCTAGCTTAAATTTCTTGGCTGTTGGTAATGGGTGGCCGAGCCATACTGGGATGCGGGAGCTGTTAGTCCGTAGGCAGGTGGACATGTTAGCGGTGTTTATAACCACTTCCCTTTGCTTCCCTAGTCCTGGGTGGGAACGCGCCAGGAAAGAGCTGTGCGTTCCCCTTCATCTATAACAAACAAGTTCACTACACCTGCATCAGTGACGGGGAGCGCTCGGAAAAACTGTGGTGCAGCACCACCAGGAATTACGACATGGACAAGAAGTGGACTTACTGCTCCACACCAGGTAAGGCAGGGGACGGAGGAAGCTGAGCCTTGCAGTTAAGGTGTTTGGCTCACCGAGGCCTGGTTCAATTCCTGGCTCTGTCATAGACTCCTTGGGTGAGTCAGTTAGGAAGTGGTTGGTTGGTTTTTTGGTCCCCACTCCCTACCCCTTAGGAAATGCTGAGCAAGCTCAAGTTCTTAAAACCATCCCCCAAATCGCCCTAGAGTGGTGGGGCTCCTTCTTTTGGCTGTTTAGATTGGCAGCGCTTTGAGACAGGGACTGTCGGTCTCTGTCTGTCTGGGCAGTGCCTGGTACAACCCTGATCTCGGTGCCAGGCATAGCACCCAAGTCTCTCATTGCTCAGCCTGGTGTCCCTGTCACGGGGCCGCGCTCTCTCCCCTGGCCCTAAGCTGCGTGGGGAACTATCTAACAAAGTGTTTGCTCGTAGTCTGATGCTGCCTGCATTTGCTACGCGTTACCTGTGATTCTGGCCACAGTGCTCACCCGCTGTCGCTGTGTTTGGTCTGCAGACTACGCCCGCCCCTCCCACAACAAGCCCTGTGTCTTCCCCTTCATCTACAAGAAGTTTAAATTCCACACCTGCACCAACCTGGCGGAGGCCAGCGGGAAGTTCTGGTGTTCCAGCACAGACAACTACGACCGGGACCATCAGTGGAGCTACTGCCCTGCCTGAGACAGGTAGGACAGGGCGATGGGATGGCCTCTGTTTATAGCATCCCCATCTGGACCAGGGGTGTGTGATCCTGCTTCTTTTGTCTATTTACACTGGGAACTCTTCCAGGCAGGGATCATCTGCAGCACCCGGTGCAAGGGGATCCCGATCTCTGTGACTCTGTGTCCATCTATTCATCCCCATATACATCCATCCATCTGTTCCCATACGCATCCATCCACCCACTCATACATCCCTATCCAAAGTCACCCATCCAATCATTCCCATCCCCATCAACCAACCACCCAGGCTGGAAGGGACCCCACCCCCCCGCCGCCCCATGCTGAGGCAGGACGAAAATTACCTAAACCATCCCTGACAGGTGTTTGTTCTTAAAAGCCTCCAATGACGGGGATGCCACAACCTCCCCTAGGTAACCTGCTCCAGGGCCGAACTATCCGTAGAGCTAGCAAGTTTTTCCTAGTATCTAACCTAGCTGCAAACTCAGCCAATTCCTCCTTGTCTGTCCCTCAGTGGCCGTGGAGAACAATTGTTCTCCATCCTCTTTCTAGCAACCTTTGGCATATTTGAGGATTGTTATCAGGTCCCCCTCAGCCTTCTCTTCTCGAGACTCAACCTGCCCAGTTTTTTCAACTTCCCCTCCTAGGTCAGGTTTTCTAAACCTCTGATCATTTTAGTTGCTCTTCTCTGGATTCTCTCCAATTTGCCCACATCTTTCTTCAAGTGCAGTACCCGAAACTGGACACGGTCCTCCAGCACAGTCCTCACCAATCCCAACTACAGCAGGACAATGACCTCCCATGTCTGACATACGATGCTCCCATTAATACACCTCAGAATTATATTTGCCTTTTTCACAACCTCACCATGCTGTCAACTCATATTCAAGTTGTGATCCACCCTAACCCCTAGATCCTTTTCTGCCATCCCGCTGCCTAGCTAATGAAGTGGCGCTGAAGATCTGTCCTTCTGTCCTTTTCAGGTGACAGCCCCAGAGCCGGGAGGAGACAGAACGATGACATGCAAAATTAAATGAAAGGTGTGAGCCCTGCTCTGGACACCTCTGCTCTCCCAGCAAAGATCGCTTCTAATCAACAGATGTCAGGGGCATAATCAGCCTTGAATCCAAATCTAAATGTGCTCATTTCTCTAGTTGATTTTAGTAAATTCAAATAAAGCATCTTCTGAAACACGGCGTCTGCAAGTTCTGTGTCTTGGCAGAGGGCAATAAATAACCTGTCCATTTCCCTGGGGTGAGAATGACAGTGCGATGGCTTTTGCTTCTGCTGCATATTGGGCATTTCCCAATGAACATGGCTTATTGGAAGGGTTATAAATCCTCATGCTTCAGGGTTGAAGATGATCACTCTTAGTGGTCAGGAAGGGAACATCACGGGAGACAGATTACCCCACATTTCTCCAGTGCTTTCTCTGAAGCTTGGTCATGCTTCCATTGCTGGAGATACTGAACTAAACAGATCTTGGTTCTGTCCTGACCTGGACAGTTTTATGTCCATGGTTGAAGTGGTGGAGGGAAATGACCCAAAATGGCCAGTGGAAATGGCTCTGTGTTCTTCGTAAGGTCAGGTGAAGTCCTGGCTCCATTGACATCAATGGCAAAGCTCTCGTCAAGTTTTCACCTCTTGTTTCTAAGGTGACAATAACACACGTGGTCTGAGTTTTCAGCAGGGCTCAGGTCCTGTCATGAATCTTTAGGTGCCTTCACTGATCGTTTCCATGCTTGCGCTGGGGCAAGGGAGCCAGATCTCCAGCTGGCCTCAGTGGGTGTGGGTCAGTATTTAAATGATGGTGTGATGCCAACTTGATTGCAGTAATGGAGCTCTCTATCGGGGTTCAGCCCCTCCACCTCCTGGAGCCGCACCTCTCTGAGCCTTAGCACGCCTGTCTCTGCTGTGGGCCCCCTCTCGGGGAGTCCCCTTGCTTGGGACCCCCCGGGGCCTCCACCCCTGAAGGGGACGATGCCACCCTGTTCTCTAGACCAGAGTGACTCTCAGCCAGCGTAAAACAGGAGGGTTTATTGAGCATTGAACCCAGCACAGGAAACTCTCCGGGCCTTCAGGCCTGGCCTCCCTCAGCACAGCACATCCCAGTCTCCCCTGCACCCAGGTGGGCTCTGCCTGCTCCCTCTCTCCAGCCCAGAGCCCCCCTGCTGCCCAGCTGGGCATCTGACATCACCGGCCCCAAGCCCCACCTCTGTCCATTGTCTTCCCTCCAGGGAACCAGGGTCGTAAACAGGGTCACCCGGGCCTCCTCTCCCCTCTTCCGTCCTCTGGCCCCCTCTGGCTGGAACAGGCTGGTCAGGTCACCGGGGTCCTTTCTTCACAGCCCATTGTCCTCCCACTGGCCAGAACCGGCTGTGACTCCAGATCTGGCCTCCGGGTCACCAGGTCACCAGTCACTGGGGTCTCCATTCTCCACGCCAGTGGTTGGGGTCCCAAGTTTCGTTGCCGGTCCTCTGTAACAACAAACTCCCTCTCCCATCATCTCGTTAAACCCGTAACACCCAGGGAAACTGAGTCCCACCCCCTCTGCATGCAAATCATTGGAAAACCAAGAAAATCCCCCATAGGAAACAAGGGAAAACAAGAAACTCCCCCACTTCGTCACAGCACGTAACCGCTCTGCTCCTGCTCGAGATTCCCATGTTTACAGGTCCCATGTTTAGATTCCCA
Source organism: Macrochelys suwanniensis (assembly GCA_033296515.1). Taxonomy (NCBI): domain Eukaryota; kingdom Metazoa; phylum Chordata; order Testudines; family Chelydridae; genus Macrochelys; species Macrochelys suwanniensis. The sequence goes on from CM065800.1 coordinate 13,995,315, forward strand.
TGTTTACACACCTGTTAGTCATTCTCAGTGGTCAGCATGGTGGTCTTGGCCCAGGGTGGGGCGGGGAATACGCCAGGAAGATCCTTGAAAGTGAAGACCACGTAAGTCTGAAGTGCTAGAGAAGGGGCAGCCAGTGGAGGGATTCAAAATGGAGGGAGAGGGGTGATCTCTTTGCTTGAATTGGCATCCTGGGTGCTGAACACCAGGGCTGAGATGTCTGGAGGTGGGCACCAAAACACCAGCCAAACCCAGAAGCCACATCTGGCTGCGCTGACGTCAGGCCCGAAGTAGAGTCTAGAAGCAGAACCCACAACTCCCTCCCCATGGAGGAAGACGTGTGCCTCGGCTGCCTCATTAACGGCGGGTAACTGAAGCAAATTCCACCGGGGCTTGTTAAAAAGGAAGCGTGAAGTGGCTTCGCTGGGCATCGATAACGGTCGTGCCTGGGGGGGTTGAAGGGAGACGCAGGCAGCAAACAGACAACAATGAAATTAATTGGAAAAAAGTGGGGGATGGCTGAGAGTGAGGCGAAGGTGATATGATTTGTTTTCAGGGGACGCTGCAAATATCCCAGTCAGTGTGGGAGTTGGGTGGCACCGTGTCACAGACGGGTCAGGGCTGGGGTGAGAGACCACGTTCCAGCAGGTATTTTTTGCAGCAAAAGTTTCCTTCAGTGCCTGTGTTTCTGCCTCCGGGCCTCCGCTCTGCAGTCCCCCGCGCCAGGAGGCCTGTCTCCAAGAGCTAGTCACAGCCTTGTGGGGCCCGACACGGTGGGCATGTGCAAAGGCCACCCACTGGCTCGGGGATCTCGGGCAAGTTTGTGCAAGGAGGAGCTCCCGCAAAGCTCTCCCACAGTGCAACGAGCCGCAGGGCATTTGGGGAAGGGCTTGCAATGCCTCATGGGACCAAAACATGGTTGCAGGGGGGGATGGGACCATGGCTTCCAGGGGGGTTCTCCAACCTCTGGGCTCAAGGCTCTGAGAGGGCCGCTGCTCGCCGAAACACCAGAGGAATCGAGCTCCAGAGAAAGCTCCCAGTTCTGGATTCCAAGCAGAAAAGGTAACTCCCTGCCCTCTGGACTCAGGCCCCTCCCTCTGAGAGAAGGGTGGGGGCTAAGCACACGCCCCCTCTGATCAGCAGCTCCCAAGGGCTATCTTAGGCAGCTCCCCACCTAGCATGCTGGCTTTGGCCGCTCTTATTCTCCAGCACCTTTCTCCCTGCATTCATTGTGCAGCCCCCTAGGCGCAGTGCTCGGGCTTTGTGAATCGCAGCGTGTTCCTGTGATCTTCCAGGACCCACAGCGCAGGTCCTGCAACGCTCAGCGTTGCAACAGTAAAATCCCTCTGTACATCCAGGCCTATAGTGACTAGCCCTTAATCCAGCCCTGGTCATGGGCCTCGAGTGCCTGCAGAATTGGAGACAAAGCTTTGGAGACGTGGCCACCCCTACAAAGCAATTAAATCCTTCTCCTGCCGAGAGCTGTTCTCACACAGGGGCTGGGTGTTGTGAGAGGCAGAGATGTCCAGAACCCCTGCTCCATCCAGCCTCGGTAAGGCACTCCAGTGACGTCTGCGCCAGGAATGGGATGGTCTTCTCAGACACTGACACACATCTTTTGCACGCCTGGACCCAGTGTGACTTCCATTTGCACGGATCCGGAGCTAAAGGTAAAGACTGTACCTCTTCCCCAATGGCCAAGAGCCCTGCTGGGGTGAATCGGTATCAGGCCCAGGCGGAAGCATGCTGGGCCCCTAATCCAAAACCCAGGAAGTCTGCAATGGATTTGGATCGGGCCTGCCACATTCAGACAAGCATCTGGTTTGCTAGGACGGTCCTACCACAGACAGCCTCCTCAGCACACGGAGCGTAGGTGGACGTGACGGTCTGCACCCCTGTATTCCCCCCTTTTAGGATTTCTAAATCTCAACCCAGATACTTCAGGAGTAATTTGAACCCTTTGGCATTTCAGTAAACACATTCAAAACTCTCCCAGACAGTTTTGCAATCGGTGTGGGGACTTCCTTGTCAGAACCCCGGCACCTCTAGGCTTGCCGTGTCAGTTATGAAAGTAAAAAAATTGCTTGAGCCCCAGCATCTCTTTCATTACAAATGAAGCACCAGGTACGTCTACACTGTGCATTCAGCCCAGCTCTGTGACAGTTGCTGGACCCGGGTCTCACAGCCATGCTAGCACACCCACTCTGTGCTACACAGCCCTTCTGCCTCGGGGCTGCGACTTGAGCTGCGTCCACATTGCAACATGCTGTGCTGAGTCAGACTGGTTTGCACGTGGACAGAAGTGGGCCTTGGTCTCAAACTTGAGTCAGCGCATAGGCGCTGACTCCATGGGCGCTCCAGGGCTGGAGCACCCATGGGGAAAAATTAGTGGGTGCTCTGCACCCACTGGCAGCTAAGCTCTTCTCACCTCCCGCCCCACCTCCTCCTGCTCCTCCTCCCCTCCCCCTCCCCTGAGCACACCCTGTCCCCACTCCTCCACCTACCTCCCAGCGCTTCCCACCCGGCCGCCGCCAAACAGCTCCAGGAGGGAGGGGGGAGAGCGGGAACGTGGCGCCCTCAGGGGAGGAGGTGGGGAAGAGGAGGGGCCTGGGTGGGGATTTGGGGAAAGAAGGAGGAAATAGTAGAGGAAGCAATAGTGGATGGGAACCTGGGAGGCAGTGACCATGAGATGGTTGAGTTCAGGATCCTGACACAAGGAAGAAAGGAGAGCAGTAGAACAGAGACCCTGGACTTCAGAAAAGCAGACTTTGACTCCCTCAGGGAACTGATGGGCAAGGTCCCCTGGGAGAATAACATGAGGGGGAAAGGAGTCGAGGAAAGCTGGCTGTATTTTAAAGACTCCTTATTGAGGTTGCAGGAACAAACCATCCCGAGGTGTAGAAAGAAAAGTAAATATGGCAGGCGACCAGCTTGGCTTAACAGTGAAATCCTTGCTCGTCTTAAACACAAAAAAGCAGCTTACAAGAAGTGGAAGATTGGACAAATGACCAGGGAGGAGTATATAAATATTGTTCAGGCATGCAGGAGTGAAATTAGGAAGGCCAAATCACACGTGGAGTTGCAGCTAGCCGGAGATGTTAGGAGTAACAAGAAGGGTTTCTTCAGGTATGTGAGCAACAAGAAGAAAGTCAAGGAAAGTGTGGGCCCCTTGCTGAATGAGGGAGGGAACCTAGTGACAGAGGATGTGGAGAAAGCTAGTGTACTCAATGCTTTTTTTGCCTCTGTCTTCACAGACAAGGTCAGCTCCCAGGCGGCTGCACTCCGCAGCACGGTATGGGGAGGAGGTGACCAGCCCTCTGTGGAGAAAGAAGTAGTTCGGGACTATTTAGAAAAGCTGGACGAACACAAGTCCATGGGGCCGGATGCACTGCATCCGAGGGTGCTAAAGGAGTTGGCCGATGTGATTGCAGAGCCATTGGCCATTATCTTTGACAAATCATGGCAATCGGGGGAGGTCCCGGATGACTGGAAAAAAGCTAATGTAGTGCCCATCTTTAAAAAAGGGAAGAAGGAAGATCCGGGGAACTACAGGCCAGTCAGTCTCACCTCAGTCCCTGGAAAAATCATGGAACAGGTCCTCAAGGAATCAATTCTGAACCACTTAAAGGAGGGGAAAGTGATCAGGAACAGTCAGCATGGATTCACCAAGGGCAAGTCATGCCTGACTAACCTAATTGCCTTCTATGATGAGATAACTGGCTCTGTGGATGAGGGGAAAGCAGTGGATGTGCTATTTCTTGACTTTAGCAAAGCTTTTGATACAGTCTCCCACAGTGTTCTTGCCAGCAAGTTAAAGAAGTATGGGCTGGATGAATGGACGGTAAGGTGGATAGAAAACTGGCTGGATGGTCGTGCTCAACGGGTAGTGATCAATGGCTCCATGTCTAGTTGGCAGCCGGTATCAAGTGGAGTGCCCCAAGGGTCGGTGCTGGGGCCGGTTTTGTTCAATATCTTCATCAACGATCTGGAGGATGGTGTGGACTGCACCCTTAGCAAGTTTGCAGATGACACTAAACTGGGAGGAGTGGTTGATACGCTGGAGGGTAGGGACAGGATACAGAGGGACCTAGACAAATTAGAGGATTGGGCCAAAAGAAATCTGATGAGGTTCAACAAGGACAAGTGCAGAGTCCTGCACTTAGGACGGAAGAATCCCATGCACTGCTACAGACTAGGGACCGAATGGCTGGGCAGCAGTTCTGCAGAAAAGGACCTAGGGGTTACGGTGGACGAAAAGCTGAATATGAGTCAACAGTGTGCCCTTGTTGCCAAGAAGGCTAACGGCATTTTGGGCTGTATAAGTAGGGGCATTTCCAGCAGATCGAGGGACGTGATTATTCCCCTCTATTCGGCACTGGTGAGGCCTCATTTGGAGTACTGTGTCCAGTTTTGGGCCCCACGCTACAAGAAGGATGTGGATAAATTGGAAAGAGTGCAACGGAGGGCAACAAAAATGATTAGGGGGCTGGAGCACATGACTTATGAGGAGAGGCTGAGGGAACTGGGATTGTTTAGCCTGCAGAAGAGAAGAGTGAGGGGGGATTTGATAGCTGCTTTCAACTACCTGAAAGGGGGTTCCAAAGAGGATGGATCTAGAATGTTCTCAGTGGTAGAAGATGACAGAACAAGGAGTAATGGTCTCAAGTTGCAGAGGGGGAGGTTTAGGTTGGATATTAGGAATAACCTTTTCACTAGTAGGGTGGTGAAGCACTGGAACGGGTTACCTAGGGAGGTGGTGGAATCTCTTTCCTTAGAGGTTTTTAAGGTCAGGCTTGACAAAGCCCTGGCTGGGATGATCTAATTGGGTTTGGTCCTGCTTTGAGCAGGGGGTTGGACTAGATGACCTCCTGAGGTCCCTTCCAACCCTGAGATTCTATGATTCTATGAAAGAGTTGGAATAGGGGCAGGGAGGGGGCGGAGTTGGGGCAGGGACTTTGGGGAAGGGCTTGGGGTGGGAAGGGGTGGGGCGAGGCCTCATGGAAGGAGTGGAGTGGGGACAGGGCCGGGGGCAGAGGGGAAGTCGGCGCCTGTGAGTCAGAGTCCGGGTTGAGTGTTGTTTCTGGAACAAAACATCACATTTTGAAATTTCCCACAAAATGAAATTTTCACACAAAAAAATGTGGGGCTCAATCCAAAAGTTTTGTTTCTATAGACCCTGCTCCGGGGCCACCGGGCCCTCTCCCTCGCGGCCCGTGCCACGCAGACCTACGTCTGCCTGTCGCTGGGCATCACCCTGCCCTACTGCGGCCCCGGTGTCCCGGACCGCGTCTTCTGTGAGGTGCCGGCCGAGCTGGGCCTGCGCCGCCGCCAGCTCCGCCCGCGCTGTAGGCACTGCAGCCGGCACCAGCGGCCTTCTCCCCTGTGCCTCCCGCCCCCCCGCTGGGGTCCTGCCCTTGGAGGTCGGTAGCACCCGGCGGGAGGAGTGGGGTGGGGGTGAGAAAAGGGGCGGGGCTCTGTGGGGCGGGGCCTGTGGCAAGTGATGAGGGGAGGGGCGGGGCTATGAGGTGAGGGGGCGGGGCCTGTGGCAAGTGCGGAGGGAAGGGGCGGGGCTCTGAGGTGAGCGGGCGGGGCCTGTGGCAAGTGAGGAGGGAAGGGATGGGGCTCTGAGGTGAGGGGGCGGGGCCTGTGGCAAGTGAGGCGGGAGGGGCGGGGCTCTGAGGTGAGGGGGCGGGGCCTGTGGCAAGTGAGGCGGGAGGGGGCGGGGCTCTGAGGTGAGGGGGCGGGGCCTGTGGCAGGTGATGAGGGAAGGGGTGGGGCTCTGAGGTGAAGGGGCGGGGCCTGTGGCAAGTGAGGAGGGAAGGGGTGGGGCTCTGAGGTGAGGGGGCGGGGCCTGTGGCAAGTGAGGCGGGAGGGGCGGGGCTCTGAGGTGAGGGGGCGGGGCCTGTGGCAGGTGATGAGGGAAGGGGCGGGGCTCTGTGGAGCGGGGCCTGTAGCAGACTTTGAGGGAGGGGCGGAGCTTGTGGCGGGTTACGAGGGGGGGAAGGGGCGGCTCTTTGATGGGCGGGGCTTGTCTCGCGGCTCCGACGCAGGGGCGGGGCATGGGTCGGAATCCGATTGGCCGCCGGGGCACCCGCCGCCTCCCCGCCCGCGCTCTCGCGGTTGTCGCGGGACAGGCGGGGCTTGCGCTCCTTCCAGCTCTCGCGAGAACACGGCGAGAGGCCCGGCTGCGCCTGCGCCAGACCCGGGACCGCAGCGTCTGTGGAGTGATGGGAGCGGGGAGGTGAGACCGGAAACGGCCCCGGGGACCCCCCCCCGTGCCGCGTCACCGGATCCCCCCCGCTGGGGACCCCCCCCGGGACCCTCCGCGTCACAGCCACGTCACGGGACCCCCGGGGACTCCCCCGCCGCGTCACCGGACCCCCCCGCTGGAGACTCCCCCACGTCACCGCCCCCGTCACGACCCCTCCCTGCACGGGGGTTCCCTGCCAACAGCCCCTCTGTTGCTAGGCTCCCCCTTGCCTGGTCCCCAGCTCCCCCCCCCCTGTTTTCCAGGCTGCCCCCCCCGCCAGGGCTCCTTGTGCCCCCCCCCGGATCCCCGCCTTGGGATCAGCCCCCCCCCTCGCCCCCGGGCACCTGGTTATTTCCCGCCCCGCCCCCGCCTTCTCCCTCCACAGCTGGTGCGCAGGGTCCCGGGGTTCAAAGCTGGGGAGGCCCAAACAGGGGTTGGGATCGGAACCCCCCCCCCGGCCCGCCCTTCCCCTATTGCTGGGTCCTGATTATAGCGGTGCGGGGAGAGACCCAGGGTGTGGTGGAAATAGGGGAGGGGAGGGGCGAGTGCCCTGGCTATGGGGGGGGGAATGAGGGGGCAGGTATTGATGGGGGCGTGGAGGGTTTCCTGACTGTAGCGGGGTTGAGGGGTAGATGTGGATGGGGGAGGGTGTCCAAGTTATAGGAGGGTGAGGGGATAGGTATTGATGGGGGCAGGAGAGTGTCCTGGCTATAGGGGTGAGGTGGGTAAGACAGAGCCACTGGCTGAAGTGTAGCTCGGGGGGAGGGGGTGATTCTCAGGGCCTCCCCATCTCTGTCTCTCTCCCCACAGATGCCCCGTCACTGCTCTGCTACCGGCTGCTGCACCCGGGACACCCGCGAGACCCGCAATCGAGGCATCTCCTTCCATCGGTAAGAACTACCCTGGCCCTGCTCCCTCCCCGTACAACCAGCCCTTCCACCCTCCCCTCCCTGTGGGGAAGGGGCAAGGGGACATCTGGGTACACTGAACAGCGGTATGTTTGACACCAACAGAAAGGAAATACGTTCCCAGCTCAGCCTGCGTAACTTCCTGCCACAAGGACTTATTCATTATCATCAAAGCTTGTTGCTCCAAAACCACAGCTGAGCCCTGTCTGATCAAGGAATCACTGAGGAGTTAGGACCAATTTTCCCTTGTAGGCAGGTTATTCCAGAACTGTCCACTAGGGAGTGTCTTGCCTCTTCCTCTAAAGCGGCTGGATTCTGTCTGAGAAGGATGCCGGGCTAGCAGGGTCTTTGGTCTGATCCAATCTGGTTGGTCCTACGTCCCAGCTGTAATGCATCATTTTGGGGTGGTGTTGCTTTTTCTTCTCTTACCTAGAGGACATTAGCATCTATGGGTTGAAAACTCTTGTGGGAAGGTTGTTTGCCCCCATGGAGTCCCTCCTTGTGATAGTTGAACCCCTGCCCTGGACCATGCCTCTCCCAGGAGCTGAAACGGTGCCATCTCTATCCTCGCAGGCTGCCCAAGAAGGACAACCCGCGGCGCAGCGCGTGGCTGGAGAACTGTCAGCGCAAGGACCCAAGCGGCCAGGGCCCCTGGAATCCAGCCTCTGACTACATCTACTTCTGCTCCAAGCACTTCGAGAAGAGTTGCTTCGAGATGGTGGGGATCAGGTGGGTGCAGGAGGCCAAGCCGACACCCAGGGATGCCCAGCTCTGTGCCCTGACGCCAGGTGGCGCTAGCGATGCTGAGCCTAGCTAGCGTGGGAGATGAGCTTTTTAGCCAGGTCTCCATAACTATGCCAGCAGCTGCCCCTGGCATCCCAGCTTGGGTGGAGAAAAACAGCGCCACCAGCCACATAGATGCCTGGTTCAGGTTCTCTCCCCTCTGGGAGGATGGGTTGGACCATGTGGAGCCCAGGCCTGAATCCTCTTCATCTGCCCTCTGGAAGGACGGACTGGTCCATACGGTTCCCCTAATCCTGACATACCTCCTCCTACCCCTGGGAAGATGGACTGATCTGTACAGTTCCCCTAGACCAAACATACCCCTCCAGAAGAAGGACTGGTCCGTACAGTTCCCCCTAGTCCTGGCATGTCCCCCCAAAGATGGACTGGTCCATATGGTTCCCTCTAGTTCAGACGTCCCCCCCGGTGAAGATAGACTGGTGTGTACAGTTCCCCCTAGGTCAGATGCACTCACCCTCCCCTCCCTGTGAGGATGGACTGGGCCATACGGTTCCCCCACCTTCCAGTCCAGACACAGCCCCTCTAACCAGGAAGGTGAACTGGTCTGTATGGTCCCGCTAGTCCAGATGCACTTACACTCCCCATGAGGATGGACTGATCTGAATGGTTTCCCCTAGTCTAGACACCGCCCTCGTCCTGTGAAGGTGAGCTGGTCCATTTTGCACACACACACACACCCAGATGCAGACACATTCCATCTCCCTCTCCCTGTGAGGATTGAGTCCCCTGAGGCCTAGAGTTTTCTTAATGCCCATTCGTCACAGTTCCTTGGCCCCATTTTGCAATGAGTTCTGTTGAAACACAGTTCCAGTTTGTTACAGCAGATCTCTCAATGCGGGGTCTTGCTAGCGAGCAAAAGAATGCATGGCGTGGGGATTTTACGTGAAGTTTTTTGAGAACATTAAATTAGTGGAGGTTTATTGTAAGGTAGGTGAAACATACCCACAACCACTTACCCACCTAATTAAAGTCATCCCGCAGGTGTGTAATAGGACAGAGCTCATCTGCACCGGGAAGTTAACTGGGTGAGGTGTGAATGTAAAGGACTGTAACTATTCTACAATAAATATACGCAAGTCACGGGGCTCAAGGCAGGGGAGAATGGATGAAATGCTATGGCCGGAGCTAGATGGGAGGTCAGAGTAGGTGATCTTCTGGCCTTAAAAATCTATTGATGTGGAACCCCAAGGGCTGGCTGTGTGGGTCCAATCGTGGAATCGGGGCCTTAAGCGCCTGCATAAAACATGGTGTGGTTCAGAGACGAAGGGCTTTGTGAGAGAGAGAGAGTAAAAAAAATCAGACGGCTGCTTATTTCGAAGCCTATGTGCAGGTGACCACAAATTAAGCCCTGGTCTACACTTAAAATTTAGATCAGCCGAGCTACATGGCGCAGGAGTGTGAAAAATTCACACCGTTGGGTGCCGTAGTTCAGCCGCCCTACACCCCGGTGCGGATAGGGCTAGAGCGACAAAAGAATTCTCTCGGGGAGGTGGGTTACCTGCATCTCCATCAACACAGGAAGCGTCTACGCTCCGGTGCTATAGCATTACAGATGCTGCTGCACCGCCCGTAGTGTAGACCCGGCCTAAGACAGACCAACTGATACGTTGAAAACCGTATGCGCCAAAGTCAGGGGCTCATCCTGGCCTAGTGGTTCCTATGGGGCAAAGAACCACTTAAAAATATTCCCAGGCCAGCAAAGAGACACCCAGCTAAGCTAGTGGAACAGCGTTCCTCTCCAAGAGTCCCCGTGCCAGGAGAACTTCCTCCCGGGGCCATGCCTCCAGCGCAGGGCGGTGGGGTTCTCCCCAAGCCAGCTGGGCCCAATGTCTCTCCGCAGTGGCTACCACCGGCTCAAGGAGGGGGCCGTCCCCACCGTCTTCGAGTCCTTCTCCAAGGCGCGCCGGGCGGCGAAGGTGAGGCCTCCCAGGCAGAAGGGTGATGACCCCAAGGCTGCCAGGGCTTGGAGGAGGTGGAGGTGAGTGCCCGCCTTGTAGATGGTCTGCTGGGCTGGGTGGTGGGGTGAGGGGCTGGGATGTACTAAGGCAGAGCACATGGAGTAGGGGGCTGTGCAGGCCAGGTTGCAGCTCATAAGGGCCCGGTCTGCCCCCTGTGAGACTGATGGGGGCCCAGCCGAGGCAGGGGAATGGGTCAGGGTGAGGCGCGGGAACTGGCTCTGCTGGGCTGTGTGCGTTGGAGTCCAGATCTGTTGGGGCAGGGAGTTGGGTCAGGGTCTGGAGTGGGCAGGGCAGCCCTTTGTTAACTTCTGGACTAGATTGAAGGGGCAGGGTCAGGATCTGGGGGTGGAAGGAGCTGGGGCTGTCCCTGTATGTTGACCCCAGGCTAGGATGGGATGGGGCTATCTTGGGGGCGGGGTCAGGGTGTAGGTGGGAGGGGCTGGAGCTGTCCCTGTATGTTGACCCCAGGCTAGGATGGGATGGGGCTATCTTGGGGGCAGGGTCAGGGTGTAGGTGGGAGGGGCTGGGGCTGTCCCTGTATGTTGACCCCAGGCTAGGATGGGATGGGATCTTGGGGGTGGGGTCAGGGTGTAGGTGGGAGGGGCTGGGGCTGTCCCTGTATGTTGACCCCAGGCTAGGATGGGAAGGGGGTATCTTGGGGGCGGGGTCAGGGTGTAGGTGGGAGGGGCTGTCCCTGTATGTTGACCCCAGGCTAGGATGGGATGGGGCTATCTTGGGGGCGGGGCCAGGGTGTAGGTGGGAGGGGCTGGGGCTGCCCCAGGTTTGGATTGGGGGGCTAAGGCCCGAGAGAGAGGTATTGCTCTGGGGCCCTGCTGTGCCTGCCCCCTGCAATGCATTGTGGGATGGGCTCTGTCCCCTCAGACGCAATCCAGGCCAAGGGGAGCAGGACGCCCTGGCCAACGCGGACATCTCGTGCTTCCCAGAGGAGGAGGAGTCTGAGCTGGCCACACCCGCGGCCGCCCCCACCACTGAGCACCGCAGCCTGCCTGGGCCCCTCCCCAAGGGGGCGGAGCTAGAGGATCAGCACGACGTCATCCTGGCCAGCCTGTCGGACATCCTCCTGGAGTACCCGGCCGTGGCCACGGGGCAGGAGGCAGCCACAGCCACGCCCGCGCTCCCGGAGACGGACGCCCCCACGCTCCCAGATACAGAGGCCCCCTCGGCGGCCCCCACGCCGCCCGCCCCGGAGCCGCCCCGCCCCGTCTCCCCGTCTTTCTACATGCTGCGCCTGCCGCCCCCAGCCGGCGCCTACATCCAGAGCGAACACAGCTACCAAGTGGGCAGCGCCCTGCTGTGGAAGCGGCGCGCGGAGGCCGCCCTGGAGGCCCTGGACCGGGTCCAGCGGCAGCTGCAGGCCTGCAAGCGGCGAGAACAACGGCTGCGCCTGCGCATCTGTGAGCTGCAGCGGGAGCGGCGGGCGGCCCCGGACATGCGGCGCCAGCTCAAGGAGCATCTCCAGGTCTTCGAGCTGCAGCTGCTGCGGGAGCTGGAGTGAGCCCCGGGACTGCGCGCAGGTGGCGTCTGTGTGTAGGGCAGGGGCGGGGGGGGCTTCGCTCCACCCCAGAGGGACTGCATGGGACTGGGGCCTCTGCCCGGGCACGCCGTCCCTCCAGGGGCTGACCTCACTCCCCGCCCACAAAAAGTGGCATGCCGGGGCTGGAGACACAAACCTGGCAACAGCACTTCTCTGCCCCCCACCCCCGCCCTGACCTTTGCCTCTGTGCCAGGGAGGCGGATTCGTGGGGGTTGTAAATAAAGGCCTTGTTTTATATGGGGGTGATGGTCCCTGAGTATGGACAGCCTCTTGTGCGAGTGTGGCTGGGGGACAGCCGCAGGGTAACCCCAGGGCGCGTACTGCCCTGGTGTGTGTGTGCCCATTGCCCCGCGGCGAGCTGTGGGGTCAGTCCCAGGGTGGGCAGTGCCCCTTGTGTGACTCTGCCCATTACCCCAGGGTGGAGCTGTGGGTTCAGTCCCAGGGCGGGCATTGCCCCGCAGGGAGCTCTGGGGTCGGTCTCAGGGCGGGCACTGCCGCGGTGTGAGCGTTCCCATTGCCCTATGGCCATGAGCACCTCAGCTCCATGCCTATGATTTTCCCCCTCCTTCTCCAAGGTCAGTTTGAAGTGGGACTCACAGCCCCCGAGTTTCCCCATTTCTGAGCATGGAGCTGCGGGCAGGCTCCTGCTGGCTGGGTGCTCTGAGTGGCCCTGGGCCCTGTGTCCATTCCCCCTTGACCTTGGGTTTCTCTTAGTGTCACTGGACCAGAATCTCAGCTTGCCCAGGCTCTGCTACTCGACCCCACCCACCCACCCAATCCCCGTCCTGGCTGCCAGGGGCCTGTTGCATTAACTGAGTGTTGGCATGGTGGGGGCTGGGGGGGGGGGGGTGATGCCACCTATCTGGTCATCCCCCACCCTCCATCAGCTCGTCCCCTGCCCTCTGACAGGCCAAGCGCCAGAGCTGCTGCGAACACCCAGCTGAGCTCCCGGATGGGACGTGAAACAGGCCACATGGCTGCGACGGGGGGGCAAGAGGTGGAGTACGGGGGGGCTTGATCCCCAGCTGGTGTCAGTCGCCCTACTGAACGGAGCGGTGCTGGGTTACACCAGCCATCCCTGATTTCAGTAATCCTGGGGGTGGTAATTACACAATGACGAGTTCAAGCCTCAATCAACTGTCATAAGCACCGAGTTCTCTGTGTATCTATAAAACATGCCCTGGTCGCACCCCCACCCCCCGGGGCTCAGCGAGCGCAGCAGAGAGCACCACGGCCGCGGGGACCTTCTCTGTGTCACGGAGGGGGGGGCGGCTTGGGGGGGCAGGGATGAACTGCAGCAGTTTTGAATGGGTCGGGGGGTGGGGAGCCCTGCTGGATTCCCTGCCCGAGCCACTGGTTCCCTGTTGCACTCTGTACAGCATCACCCGGAGCGCCCCAGCATGAGCGAGGGAGGAGGTAGAAGACCAGGAGGAATGTACTAGGACAGAGGTCCAAGCCTGGGACTGGCCTAGGTAATTGAGCTCCCTAGTAGGCACCTTTCCTAGGGCTGAACCCCCCTTTCCTGTTTGGGGTGTGAGTCGGGCACAACCAGTGGGAGCCCAGACACACACCCCTCCCTGGGCCATGGATGGGTGGGAGGGTCCTGGTTTCTCTGGGAGGAGGGGCAGGGAGATCCAAGCAGCCTCCTCGTTCCTCCCAAAATAGCCCTCAATGTCTCAGAGCAAGGTTGGCGTCTTCACCCGGGGATCCGGCCCCATTGACCCCAGCAGGAGTCACCACCCCTCCTTTTAGGTCACCATCACTCGGCAGCCCAGGCTGAAGAGCCGGACGGGGCGGGGGCCCTCGGACCCAGAGCGATGTCGGTAGCAGCTGAGAACCCGGAGCCACCCCACGACCTTTCCCTCAATGAGCAGGAGCGTTACGCGGAGCTGCACAGACGCCATGTGAGGGATGGTCTCTGCCCCACTGAGCCCCCCGTCGATGTGCACCAGGCAGAGGCGTGGGGCGGGAGCATCAGAGGAGAAAGCGAGGCACGGAGCGATCGAGGAGCTGGGCCGGCACTCGAACAGAGCAGAGAGACCCAGCTCGTATTTCCCAGCATCCAAGAGTTCACACAGAGCCGAGCTGGGAACGGGGGACGGCGAGCTCGGGGCCTCGGGCTCCTCTGGTGAAGGCTCGGTCAGACAATTGTCCCTCTTTTCAAGGTCCCGAAGTCCCATCCACGTGACTCGTCACTGTTGGGAACTATTTTGATCCGGAACCGAGGGGTCCTGGCCCTGGGGATTATCTACACCAAAGGGGGCACATCTGTGATGGATCTTGGGGTGCCCAGCACTGTGACCCAACCCTAAGAAAAGGGGGTAGCCGGGTGTCATCTCCTCGACCCCACCAGCCCTTCTGCCACTCAAGGACTCTCTCTGGGCAGTGCCTGCCCCGACTTCACCTTGCACCCCACTCCCTGAGTCCCTTTGCCCTCAGATATCCAGCCCCTGGCACAGGCTACTCACAGAAATCCCAGATCCTCCGCCCCCCAGGCATGCCCCAGTTTTGCCTTCAGCTGCCGCTCCTGTAAACCACACAGCACTGACAATGCAACGGAGGTGGGTTTATTTAAGAAGACGTAAAGATTTAGCTAGGAGTGCGAGGACGTGGTGGAAACAAACAGTTACACCACACAGCAAAATCACAGGGCCCGAAGGGTCTGATCACTAGTTTCCTTTCCTTATTGGCCTGCTAAAGCCAGGGTTGTGAGTTCAATCCTTGAGGGGGCCATTTAGGGATCTGGGGCAAAAATTGGGGATTGGTCCTGCTTTGAGCAGGTGGTTGGACTAGATGACCTCCTGAGGACCCTTCCAACCCTGAGATTCTATGATTCTAATAAAGTAAGTCCCCTCCCCTACCCCAGGCAAATAAAAGTTCAGTATGTTGCAGAGCTGGCTGGTTTCACCAGAACCAGGATCCAAATGTTCAGGAGAACACCCCCTTCCCCTGGGGATTTCCTCGGTGAATGCATCCAGAGTGCATTCCCTTCTGTGTTATGCTGAAAACAGCCTTTTGATCCTATTCGCTGGCAGGGCAAACCTCTGCCTCGTGGCAATGTTCCTTTTTTTAACCTTCCGGTGGTTTCATTCGATAGTTTGCAGTGGCCTCCGATGATTTCCTGTTCAAAGTCTTAGTATTGTGCATGGCTAAACGATTAAGTCTTGCATTACATCACTGGCTAAGGAGAGGGAGGGGAACAACTCCCCTGGCCATCACCGAGATATTATCCTCTGGGGTCTAATTTCTTCTCCAAGTCCGTAAAGCATACAGTCAAAATCAAAACATTATCCCTTAAATGTCACCTGTACATGCATCTCACAACAATTTTGAACCTTGCCAAATTATGAGCATTCTGTGGGTACTTTTCTCATTACTCTTTCTGGATAAATATCCTTAAGATGTATTTCATAGAATCATAGAATCTCAGGGTTGGAAGGGACCTCAGGAGGTCATCTAGTCCAACCCCCTGCTCAAAGCAGGACCAACCCCAACTAAATCATCCCAGCCAGGGCTTTGTCAAGCCTGACCTTAAAAACCTCTAAGGAAGGAGATTCCACCACCTCCCTAGGTAACCCATTCCAGTGCTTCACCACCCTACTAGTGAAAAAGTGTTTCCTAATATCCAACCTAAACCTCCCCCTCTGCAACTTGAGACTATTACTCCTTGTTCTGTCATCTTCTACCACTGAGAACAGTCTAGATCCAGCCTCTTTGGAACCCCCTTTTAGGTAGTTGAAAGCAGCTATCAAATCCCCCCTCACTCTTCTCTTCTGCAGGCTAAACAATCCCAGTTCCCTCAGCCTCTCCTCATAAGTCATGTGCTCCAGCCCCCTAATCATTTTTGTTGCCCTCCGTTGGACTCTTTCCAATTTATCCACATCCTTCTTGTAGTGTGGGGCCCAAAACTGGACACAGTACTCCAAATGAGGCCTCACCAGTGCTGAACAGAGGGGAATAATCACGTCCCTCGATCTGCTGGAAATGCCCCTACTTATACAGCCCAAAATGCCATTAGCCTTCTTGGCAACAAGGGCACACTGTTGACTCATATTCAGCTTTTCGTCCACTGTAACCCCTAGGTCCTTTTCTGCAGAACTGCTGCCCAGCCATTCGGTCCCTAGTCTGTAGCAGTGCATGGGATTCTTCCGTCCTAAGTGCAGGACTCTGCACTTGTCCTTGTTGAACCTCATCAGATTTCTTTTGGCCCAATCCTCTAATTTGTCTAGGTCCCTCTGTATCCTGTCCCTACCCTCCAGCGTATCAACCACTCCTCCCAGTTTAGTGTCATCTGCAAACTTGCTAAGGGTGCAGTCCACACCATCCTCCAGATCGTTGATGAAGATATTGAACAAAACCGGCCCCAGCACCGACCCTTGGGGCACTCCACTTGATACCGGCTGCCAACTAGACATGGAGCCATTGATCACTACCCGTTGAGCGCGACCATCCAGCCAGTTTTCTATCCACCTTACCGTCCATTCATCCAGCCCATACTTCCTTAACTTGCTCCTTCTTTAACATCTCCCATAATGAACTACAGCGTAGCATTCCCATGACGCACTACCTCTGTCTCCAAGAGGAGAGACTACAGTGCCTCATGGGAGATGTAGTCTGACCAGAGAGCCCAACCTATAGAAGAGAATAGGCACATGAGGCAACATGACGGCATTTCAAAATCAAAATATTTAGAGGTTTTAGCCCAAAATTTTCATCTGTTGGTGAAACTTTTTTCACCATTTGGCTCAAAGTTTCCAGTATTAAAATTTTCACCAAACCAAAGTGAAATTTTCTGTAGGAAAAGTCAGAGAAAAACAAAAAAAATCCACTTTCAAGGTAACTTTCTGTGGACAAATTTATCTGAAAACAAAACACGTCGATTCCATCGATATTTTCTGTGGCACATGTAACCAAAAATGAAAATTTTCACATCCAACATTATTGTCTCTGGAAAATTAAAAGAAAAATGAAAAATTTCTTTTCCATTGGTGTTTTCTGTGGAAAATGTAGATGAAAATAAATATTTATGGTTCCATCTATGTGTTCTGTGGAAAATTTAGAGGGAAAAAACGACAAATTTTCCTTCTTGCCAACATGTTCTGTGCAAACTTCAGACAAAAACAAAAAAATTCAGTTCTGTTGACATTTTCTGTGGAAAATGTAGGCAAAAAAAAATTCTAATAATTTTTTTTTCTGCTTTGGAAAATTAAGACAAAAATGTTCTGTGGAAACCCCCTTGTTTCCCAACCATTTCTCACCCCACGACATGTCCCAAGTGCCCCCTTAATTTAGGTCCACATTCAGATAACCTGGCCTATTAGCCACACTTAGGATTTCTTGGCCAATCTGACCCTGTGCATCAGCTTGGCCATGGCCCCCTTGACCTCCTTGTTCCTCAGGGTGTAGATGAGTGGGTTGAGGGCCAGCGTGACCACGATATAGAAGACGGCAATGTGCTTGTTCCGGTCGGGGGCGGCACCGGAGCGGGGCCTCATGTACATGGAGATGACGGTGCCGTAGAAGATGGCCACCACGGCCAGGTGGGAGGCGCAGGTGGAGAGCGCTTTGCATCGCCCGGCGGCCTCCTGCCCCCACAGCACAGAGCCCAGGATGAGGCCGTAGGAGGCCAGGATGATGGCCAGCGGGAGCAGCAGGATGAGCACAGCCGCCCCGAAGACCACGGCCTCGGTGAGGCGCGTGTCGGCGCAGGCCAGCTCCAGCACCACTGGCAGCTCGCAGAAGAAGTGGTTGACCCTGTTGGGCCCGCAGAAGGGCAGCCGCAGGGTGCAGGCCGCATTGACCACCGAGAGGAGGAACCCAGCGGCCCAGGAGCACAAGGCCAGCACCCAGCAATGGCCCCGCCCCATGAGGGCGGCGTAGCGCAGCGGCCGGCACACGGTGACGAAGCGGTCGTAGGCCATGGCGGCCAGCAGGATGGCCTCGGTGCTGCCAAGTGAGAGGGCGAGGTACATCTGGGCGGCGCAGCGAGCGAAGGGGATGGATTTCCTGCGGGTCAGGAGGTGGGCCAGCGCCTGGGGGATGGTGCAGCTGGTGTAGCAGATCTCCAGGAAGGAGAGGTGGCTGAGGAAAAAGTACATGGGGGCGTGGAGGCGCAAGTCGGCCCGCACCAGGCCCACGATCAGCAGGTTGCCCACCAGGGTGGCCAGGTAGGTGGCCAGGATGGCCGCGAAGAGGAGGCGCTGCGTCCGCGGCCGGCCGGAGAGACCCACCAGAGAGATTGTGGTCCATAAACCAATGACCAATTATCATCTAGGGGCTGGGGCTCTCTGCTCCCTCTAGAGGGGAGAAGAGGCAAAGCCTGCTCTGTCCAGCCTGATTTACATGCTGTTTACCCATAGTCCCACCTGCTGAGTTTGGCTGCTCTACTTGGCAAGTGCTCACGCTTTGGTGTGTAAATGTGACAATAGATTATTATCCTTGCTGGACTCAAGATGGGGTAGGGGGCTGGGGCATGAAGCCGCCTGACTGAGGGGTCACCCTGAGGGCACAACCAATGTTGCTTGGTTGGGTAATGAAATGGGTAGGGAGGGGGATGCGAGGTCTGGAAATGAGGGAGGGGATGGAAATTTGCTCAGGAGAGGAGCGGGCCGGGCCAGGCCGGGCCAGGCCGGGCCAGGCCAGGCCAGGCCAGGCCAGGCTATTTTGTGGGTTCACCATCTAGAGGTTTGCTTATCTGTCCCTGTGAGCACAAATCTGTGGGGCACTCGGAGCAGAGGCTCATTGACTGTGAGGTTAAGCTGAATGGACTGTGATAATACAGCGCTTGATCCAATGCGGCCCCCATCTCAGTCAGTAGCATAGCCGAGGGGGAGCGGCCACTCCCCCTGTGAGGGGAAGCGGCGCTAAGGCGCCACTCGAGCCCGGCTGAGGGAGCCGGGTTCGGGGTGCGCTTTAAAGGGCCAATGGCTCCCTGCAGCGGCAGGAGCCGCCGGCCTTTTAAAGCGTCCCCTGCCCCCCCAGCCCAGCTCCGGCAGTGGGGCTGGGGCGGGGGGCACTTTCAAGGGTGGGGGGCCCTTTAAAGTGCCGCCGGGGTGAGTACAGGGGGAGCAGGGAGGCGCCTTTCTATAGCGCCGCTCCCCCTGTGCTCTAAACCTGGCTACACCACTGATCTCAGTGAGTGTGTCTGGACACTGCCTGATGTGATGGGGCCTCAATCTCGGTGACTTTGGATGTGGGCAGCGCCTGGCGCGACGGGGCCCAATCTCGGTGACTCTGTGTCTGGGCAGCGCCCGGCCCGACGGGGCCCTGATCTCGGTGACTCTGTGTCTGGGCAGCGCCCGGCCCGACGGGGCCCCGATCTCGGTGACTCTGTGTCTGGGCGGCGCCCGGCCCGACGGGGCCCCGATCTCGGCGACTCTGTGTCTGGGCAGCGCCTGGCATGACGGGGCCCCGATCTCGGCGACTCTGTGTCTGGGCAGCGCCTGGCGTGACGGGGCCCCGATCTCGGCGACTCTGTGTCTGGGCAGCGCTCAGCCCGACGGGCCCCCGATCTCGGTGACTTTGGATCTGGGCAGCGCCCGGCGCGACGGGGCCCCAATCTCGGTGACTTTGGATCTGGGCAGCGCCCGGCCCAACGGGGCCCCGATCTCGGTGTCTTTGGGTCTGGGCAGCGCCTGGCGTGACAGGGCCCCGATCTCAGTGACTCTGTGTCTGGCCAGCGCCCGGCACAAGGGGACACAGGGGCCGTGCTGAGCGAGTCTCTGGCTTCCTGTTCTACCCACATTTCCTGCCCAGCGCTGGCTGCAGCGTCACTGCCCAGTTGCTACCATGGACCCCGACACCATGGGCCGTGCGCTCGTCCTCTTCCTCATCTGCTGTAAGTAGCTTCCCCTGCCCACCCGCTACCCCCCACTCCATGGCCAGAGTGTCCCCCCGTGTGTCCCCCCCCCACGGCCGGAATTCCCCTCCCCACCTATGGCCAGAGTGACCTCCCACCCAACCCCCTACCCCATGGCCGGAGTGCCCCCCCCCTCAGCCCTCATCCTATGGCTGGAGTGTCCCCCGTACAGCCCCCACCCCCTATCCAGAGTGTCCCCCTTACCCAATCCCCACCCCATAGCTGGAGGGCCTCCTGAGCCTCCACCCTATGGCCAGAGAGACCCACACACACCCAGCCCCCCACCCCATGGCTGGAGTGTCCCATCCAGCCCCCCACCCCACCCAGAGGCTGGGATGTGCTGGCTTAGGGACTCTGAAGTCCAGCTGTTTGGTGCATCCTTAGAGGAGGGACAGTGCCAGGGGTAGCCCCATCTCCCCCCCCCCCCCCCACACACACACACACACACACACACACACACACACACACACACACACACACACACACACACACACACCCCCAGACCCTCTCCACTGCCCTCCCACATAGAATCATAGAATATCAGGGTTGGAAGGGACCTTAGGAGGTCATCTAGTCCAACCCCCTGCTCAATGCAGGACCAATCCCTAATTTTTGCCCCCGATTCCTAAATGGCCCCCTCAAGGATTGAACTCACAACAACCCTGGGTTTAGCAGGCCAATGCTCAAACCACTGAGTTATTAGGGTTACTATTCTGGTGCAGGGGCAGTTCTGTATTTACCCACACACACCCACACACACCCACCACTTTCGATCTGCCACCCTCATATGCCCCAGGGTCAGCACGTCCCTCTCCCCACTTTCACGTTACAATTGTTCTGGGAGTGACCCACTTGCTGAGCAAACCCCACAGGATTTGTGGGTGCTGCCGGGGTCTTTTAGCTCAGGTATGAGAAGCGTTGCTGCAGAGCGAATGAGGAAACCAAAAAACACCCACGAAGGGGGGAGGGAGAGAGAGAGAGAAGCAACCAGCTTAACTATGAAAGTTATTTATTGGCAGGTGTCACGGAGTGTGAGGGAGTCAGGGCCTTGCACCCCCCACTTCCTGCAATTCACCGAGACTCTCAGCCAGCCAGTAAAACAGAAGGTTTATTAGACAGCAGGAACAAGGTCTAAAACAGAGCTTGTCGATACAGATAACAGGACCCCTCAATCAGGTCCATCATAGGAGGTGGGGAGCCCAGAGCCAGGTTCTCGGCTTTTCCCCCAGCCAACTCAAACTAAAACCCCTTCCAGCCGCCTCCCACCAGCCACATCCCAGCTTGTCTAGGAGCTCGTCAGGCCGGGGCATGGGGTAGGCGTCAGACACAGTGATGGCATTGAGCTTCCGATAGTCCACACAGAACTGGATCGACCCGTCCTTTTTGGGGACCAGCACCACCGGCGAGGCCCAAGGGCTGGAAGATGGCTGGATCATCCCCAAAGCCAGCATGTCACTGACCTCTCTTTCCAAGTCCTGAGCAGTTTTCCCTGTGACTCGGAACAGGGAGCATCTTATAGGTTGGTGCGATTCTGTCTGCACCCGGTGGACCATCAGATTAGTGTGTCCAGGCTGGTTGGAAAACAGCTGTCGGTACAGATGCAGCACCCCTCTGATCTCAGCTTGCTGGGCAGGGGTTAGCTGGTCAGAGAGAGGAATTGTTTCCAGGGGGGAGCCAGCTCTTGTCTCAGGGAATAGATCTTCTAAAGGGTCACCTCCCTGCTCCTCCCAATGTCCACACACGGCCAGCACCACATCCCCCCTGTCATAATATGGCTTCATCATATTCACATGATACACCCGGCAGTGGTGTGCCCGGTTAGACAGCTCCACCACATAGTTTACTTCATTTAGTTGCTTGACAACCTTGAAATGGTCTTCCCAGGCGGCTTGTAGTTTGTTTCTTCTCACGGGGATGAGAACCATCACCTGATCCCCGGTGGCGTAGGCGCGGGCCCGCGCCGTGCGGTCATACCAGACCTTCTGCTTCCTCTGGGCTGTGGCCAGATTCTCCTTGGCCAGGCCCATGATCTCAGCAAGTCTATCTCGGAAGATCAGGACATACTCCACCACTGACTCTCCATTGGGAGCGGCCTCCCCCTCCCGTTCATCTCTCATCAGGTCCAGGGGCCCCCTTACCCTCCTGCCATATAACAGTTTGAAAGGCGAGAACCCGGTAGACTCCTGGGGCACTTCACAGTACGCGAACAGCAGGTGCAGTAGGTACTTGTCCCAGTCCTGCGGGTGCTGGTTCATAAAGGTTTTCAGCATCATCTTTAGTGTCCCATTGAACCCCCCCACCAGCCCATTGGACTGGGGGTGATACGCCACGGCCCAGGTGTGCCGGAGCCCACATTTCTCCCACAAGCACCGGAGCAGGGCTGACATGAAGTTGGATCCCTGGTCTGTCAAGACTTCCTTGGGGAATCCCACTCAGCTGAAAATGGTCAGCAGCGCATCTGCCACGGTGTCTGCTTCAATGGAAGCTAAGGGTACTGCCTCGGGGTAGCGGGTGGCGAAATCTACCACAACCAGAATGTATTTCTTTCCCGACCAGGTCGTCTTGCTGATAGGCCCCACTATGTCCACAGCCATCTTCTGGAAAGGCTCCTCTATGATGGGCAAAGGTCTCAAAGCCGCTTTCCCCTTAGACTCATAGACTCATAGACTCATAGACTTTAAGGTCAGAAGGGACCATTATGATCATCTAGTCTGACCTCCTGCACAATGCAGGCCACAGAAGCTCACCCACCCACTCCTGGAATAATCCTCTCACCTATGTCTCAGCTACTGAAGTCCTCAAATCATGGTTTAAAGACTTCAAGATGCAGAGAATCCTCCGGTAAGTGACCCGTGCCCCATGCTGCAAAGGAAGGCAAAAAACCTCCAGGGCCTCTGCCAATCTACCCTGGAGGAAAATTCCTTCCCGACCCCAAATATGGCGATCAGCTGAACCCCGAGCATGTGGGCAAGACTCACCAGCCAGACACCCAGGAAAAAGTTCTCTGTAGTAACTTCTAACATCCCATCATTGACCATTGGTCCTATTTACCACTGATGGCAATTAATTGACCCTTGACTAAGATCATGTTATCCCATCAAACCATCCCCTCCATAAACGTATCTAGCTTAATCTTGAAGCCAGTTAGGTCTTTTGCCCCCACTGCTTCCCTTGGAAGGCTGTTCCAGAACTTCACTCCTCTGATGGTTAGAAACCTTCGTCTAATTTCAAGTCTAAACTTCCTGATGGCCAGTTTATATCCATTTGTTCTTGTGTCCACATTGGTACTGAGCTGAAATAATTCCTCTCCCTCCCTGGTATTTATCCCTCTGATATATTTAAAGAGAGCAATCATATCTCCCCTCAGCCTTCTTTTGGTTAGGGTAAACAAACCAAGCTCCTTGAGTCTCCTTTCATACGACAGGTTTTCCATTCCTCGGATCATCCTAGTGGCCCTTCTTTGTACCTGTTCCAGTTTGAATTCATCCTTCTTAAACATGGGAGACCAGAACTGCACACAGTATTCCAAATGAGGTCTCACCAATGCCTTGTATAACGGTACTAACACCTCCTTATCTCTACTAGAAATACCTCGCCTAATGCATCCCAAGACCGCATTAGCTTTTTTCACGGCCACATCACATTGGCGACTCATAGTCATCCTGTGATCAACCAGGACTCCGAGGTCCTTCTCCTCTTCCATTACTTCCAACTGATGCGTCCCCAGCTTATAACTAAAATTCTTGTTATTAATCCCTAAATGCATAACCTTACACTTCTCACTATTAAATTTCATCCTATTACTATTACTCCAGTTTACAAGGTCATCCAGATCTTCCTGTAGGATATCCCAATCCTTTTCTGAATTGGCAATACCTCCCAACTTTGTGTCATCTGCAAACTTTATTAGCACACTCCCACTTTTGGTGCCGAGGTCAGTACTAAAAAGATTAAATAAAATTGGTCCCAAAACTGAACCTTGAGGAACTCCACTAGTAACCTCCCTCCAACCTGACAGTTCACCTTTCAGTATGACCCGCTGTAGTCTCCCCTTTAACCAGTTCCTTATCCACCTCTCAATTTTCATATTGATCCCCATCTTTTCCAATTTAACCGATAATTCCTCATGTGGTACTGTATCAAATGCCTTACTGAAATCGAGGTAGATTAGATCCACTGCGTTTCCTTTATCTAAAAAATCTGTTACTTTCTCAAAGAAGGAGATCAAGTTGGTTTGGCACGATCTACCTTTTGTAAAACCAAGGCCAAGGAACCCCCAGAATGTCCGTAACCTGTGGCCAGAGCCGGTGAGGGGCACTACGCCCTGACATTAGGGAGGGTACCTCACCAGAGGCTCAGGACCCTACCCTGGTGGGGAGGGAGCACCCAGGGACAAGGCTCAGAGAGGCCTTGTCCCGGGCCTTCCCAACCCTCTGACAAGGGTCACAGGATCGACAATACTGTTGGACAGTAGTAAAGACCCCAGGCCAGTAAAAGTTCTGTAGCAGCCTCTGCCTGGTGCACCGGATTCCCTGGTGCCTTGTGAGAGGGATGTCATGGGCCAGGTACAGTAGCATGCGGCGATACTTTGGGGGACCACCAGCTGCCTCCTGACCCCCCATGACTTCATTTCCCCTGGGTGAGCCCATGCTCGGTACAGGAATCCCTTCTCCCACAGGAACCTCTTCTGGCAACCTCTCCACATGGTCTGTACCTCCCTGCGGTCGGCCAGGTCCCTGAGCTTCCGCAAGGAGGGATCTCTCTGCAACTCAGCCTGGAACTCAGCGGCTGGGGAAGGGATGGGGGCTTGCTCCCTCTCGCTGGTTGGGTCTGAAGCCGCAGCCTCTCTGAGCCTTGTCCCTGGGTGCTCCCTCCCCACCAGGGTAGGGTCCTGCGCCTCTGGTGAGGTACCCTCCCTAATGTCAGGGCGTAGTGCCCCTCACCGGCTCTGGCCACAGGTTACGGACATTCTGGGGGTTCCTTGGCCAGTTCTCTAGGTCACCCCCCATCAACACCAAATCATGGTGCACCCCCACATCTTGGGGCTCTCCTTGGCCCCCCATTTCAGATGTACCCTCGCCATGGGCACCTTGAATGGGGTCCCGCCCACCCCCATCAGGTTCAGGTAGGTGTTGGGCACCACCCGATCTGGGGCCACCACCTCGGGCCAGGCCAGCGCCACCTCCGCGCCCGTATCCCAGTATCCAGTGACCTACCTCCCATCCACCTCCAGGGGAACAAGGCACTCACTCCGCAGGGACAGCCCCACACCCACCCTGTAAACTGAGAACCTAGAGTCTGGAGCATCCAGCCCCGAGGGGATCTGGTCTGGGAAACTCCTCCCTCCTGAGCAGTTTGTAAGCTCCCCCCTCCTCCCCACCCCCGCCTGGGAAGCCTGCCCCTCATCCACCTGGGTTCCTACCCAGTTAACCCTGTGTGGGTTCGGTCTGCTCAGTCAGTCCTTGAGCTTGGGGCACTGGGTCTGTATGTGGCCTCTCTGGCCACAGTGATAGCAGCTCATGTCCCGTTGGTCCCCTCGTGCAGGTCGGTTGGTCCTGATGCCGGATGTTCCCCTTGGGAGGGGGTTCTCCACATTCGGGCTTATTCTTTTGGGACTCCTCCGTTCCACCCCGCGACCGGCTGTCCACACACTCGTCGGCCAGCTGCCCTGCGCTCTGCAGGTCCTCTGGCTTTTGTCCCCCAACCATATCCTCAGGTCGGATTGGCAATGTTCATACAGATGCTCCAGTACAATCAGTTTAACTAGGTCCTCCTTAGTCTGGGCCCCATCTGCTCACTTGTGGGCATATCCCTCCATCCGGAGGATCAGTTCCAGATATCTGTCCTCAGGGGCTTTACGCTGACTCCGGAACTTTTTCCGGTACATCTCAGGGCTCAGCCCAAACCCGCGGAGCAGGGCCTTTTTGAACAGTTCATAGTCCCCTGCCTCCACCCCTTCCAGTCGGCTGTACATCCCCATGGCTCTGGGGTCCAGTAAGCGGGTGAGAAACTGGACCCTGTCTGCAGGGTCAACCCTGTGCAGCTCACAGGCGTTCTCAAAGGCTATCAGGAATTCATCTATGTCCTCCCCTTCCTTAAACTGGGACAGGATGCGCTTATCAAAGCTCCTTGCAGTCCTAGGTCCCCCGTCACTCACCGCAGCAGGGGGCTCTCTGCTCCTCAGCCTTGCCAACTCCAGTTCATGCTGACGCTGTTTCTCCTTATCATCCAGCTCTTTCAGTTTTATCTCCCTCTCCCATTCCAGCCACCTCAGCTCCAGCGATGGGGAGCTTGGCCGTGAGGATCCCCTGCTGGCCATGGGGGTCACGGTGCCCTCAGTGTTCGCCGGGCTCCTTCCAGCCCCTCCCCTAGCCATAGGTAGGAGGAGTCCCGGGATGCCCTTAGCAGCAGTCTGACCCCTCACAGCTAGGGCAGACACCGGTGCCAGCGCTGCATCTGCAGGGCTGCTTCCCTCAGGGACAGGGATCGGCTCCTCTGAGCGATCCTCCTCCTCCAGCTGGGCAATCAGCCGTGCTTTAGTGAGCTTTCCAATGTGCAGCCCCCTCTGCTGGCACCGCTCTACCAGATCCCTCTTATGGTGATGGTTATACATCTTCCCACTGTTCCCAAGTTGTTGTGGACTCACAGGCCTGTGTGTTCTCAGTGCCCCACAGTTTCCAGGAAGAACCCCTAGTGTGCCGGCCCTTCTCCAGGTCACCACCTCTCTCCCAGGGTCGAGCTGCAGACTCCTCCACCCCTGGAACCACTCACCAGGGGGACCCCATTCCTGCAACAGTCCTTCTCTCTCCCAGGGTCAAGCCACGGACTCCGCCGCCCCTGGAATCGCTCACCGTGGTCCCCAGGGGAACCCAGTTACTGCAACAATCCTTCTCACTGGTCACACACTCCCAGGGGTTAAGTGTAGCTTCTCCACCCCCCGAAACCACTCCTCTCTGAGTCTTCAGCATGCCTGGTCCTCGTTAGCCCCCCTTCGTTTTACTGCTCCCCAGTCACTTACTGCAGGAAGCGCCATCCACAGGGTGCAGTACATCCCGCCGCTGCCACCATTTGTCATGGAGTGTGGGGGAGTCAGATCCCTGCACCCCCCACTTCCTGCGATTCACCGTGACTCTCAGCCAGCCAGTAAAACAAAAGGTTTATTAGATGACAGGAACACAGCCCAAAACAGAGCTTGTCAGTACAGAGAAGAGGACCCCTCAGTCAGGTCCATCTTGGGGGGTAGGGAGCCCCGGTTCTGGGCCTCCCTCCATTTCCCCAGCATGCTCCAAACTGAAACTCCCCTCCAGCCCCACTCCCTGGCTCCTCCTCCAGCCTTTGTCCAGTTTCCCGGGCAGAAGGTGTCACCTGGCCCCAAACCCCTCCTCGGCTCAGGTTACATGCTAAGGTATCCTCCCTCAAGTGAAGTCACCCCCTGATATCACACCACCATCCAGCGCCAATGCAGACAGTAAACCCGTAAAACTTCCACGCAACATTCCCAGGTCAAAACTCCCCACTCCCTGCTCCGTCACACCAGGTAATAACCGTAGGGGAGCCAAACAAACAAAACAGTTATAATATTAAATCTAACTTCAACTTGATTATGAAAGTCGGGTTTACAAAACTATAACTGATCACACAAGTCAGGGTCAGAAGGCTACACCTAGAGAGAGAGAGCTGGGGTCTCACCACTCCGTGAAGCTTGAATCGATCGGGATCCCAGGTGGTGGTGGGTAGCTGAGGGTCCGGCGTGCTGGAGACAGGCAGAACCCCCAGCACAGTCAGGAGAATCATAGAATCTCAGGGTTGGAAGGGACCTTAGAAGGTCATCTAGCCCAACCCCCTGCTCAAAGCAGGACCAATCCCCAATTTTTGCCCCAGATCCCTAAATGGCCCCCTCAAGGATTGAACTCACAACCCTGGGTTTAGCAGGCCAATGCTCAAACCACTGAGCTATCCCTCCGCCCATTGTTGAAGATGACGTCTCAATGAAACTGATGCAGATTTTAGATCCAGGCATCAGAGTACTTACTTGAGCGGGGGTGGAGGTTTTTGTAGACAAACAACAATGGTTCAAGGGAGAACACTAGATTTGTTTATGTGTAAACAAGGGAGGATACGAGTGATGTTTTCTTCAGGCTAGACAATAGGAGCTGATCATTCCTGGCTATGGACGCTGTTCCTTGGAGGGAGCTCACAATGCAATTGGGGAGCTTCACTATTTTGGATACCAGTCAAGGATTCGTTACTAGAATTGGTCTGATAACTGCTGAGCTGGGGGTGTGCAGGCGTGGGTTCATTAACAGCTGGAGCAGAGATCCCCCATCATGCACTGCTTCCCTGCTTCGCTGGTCCAAGAGTTCCCTGCGGTTCTTGCCTTGGAAGCTCTTCTCCAGTCTGTCTGCTGATAGAGATGCCTCCTTGTCAACGATGCAAATGAGTTAGGGGAGTTTCCTTAATCCTGTCACCCTTGTCCCAGGGGGTTCGATGGGTCTCCCAGGCCTTCCCATTGCTTTTTGTAAGTCTGTCTTCTGATCCGCTTTGGTGGAAGCAGAGGCTGGGGTGGGGGGGGGGAAGGACTTTTGTGAGTCAGCCAGGATAGGTACTGCACCCTGGTACCCCAAGAACACAGAGCTGACAGATAACACATTCCTCCATTCAGGGAGGGAGGCAGGGATAGCTCAGTGGTTTGAGCATTGGCCTGCTAAACCCAGGGTTGTGAGTTCAATCCTTAAGGGGGCCATTTAGGGATCTGGGGCAAAAATCTGTCAGGGGACAGTACTTGGTCCTGCTAGTGAAGGCAGGGGACTGGACTTGATGACCTTTCAAGGTCCTTCCAGTTCTAGGAGATTGGCATATCTCCATTGTTCCCCCTCTGCCAGTCCCCACAGACCCCCTGCACTGCCTCTTCTGCCCCCCACTGCCCCCCTTTGCCACTCCACTGACTCCTCCACAGACCCCTCCTCTGCCACCTCCCACAGACTCCCTCCACTGCCCCCCACAGACCTGCACTGCCCACTCCTCTCCCCCACTGTCCCCTCTGCCGACCCCCACACCCCTCTGACACTCCCCCACAGACTCCCTGCACTGCCCCCTCTCTGCTACCCCCACAGACCCCGTCCACTACCCCATCTTCCACCATCCACACACCCCCATAGACCCCTCCACAGACCACCCACACCCCTCTACTGCCCCCTTAGCCACCCCCTGCAGACCCCCACTGCTCCCCTCGGCCACCCCCTCAGACCCTCTCCACCCCCCACAGACTCCCTCCCTCCCCCCCACAGACCCCCTACCCGCTACCTCCCCTCCCACCTCCTGAGCCCCTCCACCCCCACTTCCACCCGCTCTGCCCGGGGCCGTGTCTCTGGCCCAGTCTGGCTGGCTGGACAGGAGCCATCGGTGTGACCCCGGCCCATCTCTGGGGTGGTCTCGGTGCCAAGGGAGCTGGGAGCCCCAGGGGGTGCCTGTCCCTTCCACCCAGACCCCCTAGAGCCCCTACCACCAGGGTCCCCCATTTGCCACCCAGGGCCCCTCCCTCCAGGGCCCCTCCCCCCCCCAGATTGACACACCCCCACCCCCTTGCTCGTTACAGGTGCCCTGAGGATTTGCCGCCCCCCGGCTGCTGCAGCACGTGAGTGACCCGGGGATGGGGCCTGGGGTCAGGCCTCCAAATCCCGCTGCTGTTCAATGGGGGCTGGGGACTTAAACCCCCCCGCCCTATGCAACCCTCTGGGAATCCCAGTGAGCCAGGCCGTCCTGCTCCAGGGAGGGGCCAAGCCATGGGGGAGAGATCTCTGATGCCCCGCCCCCCAGTAGGATTGCCAACTTTTTACTCACACAAAACCCTTGTCCCGCCCATTGCCCCGCCCCTCCTCCGAGGGCCCGCCCCCGCTCTGAGACTCCGCCCCCGCTCACTCCATCCCACCCTCGTTCATTTTCACGGGTCTGGATCAGGGGGATGGGATGCGGGAGGGGGTGAGGGCTCGGGGGTAGGGCCAGAAATAAGGAGTTCAGGGTGCAGGAGGGGGATCCAGACTGGGATAGGGAGTTGGGGTGTGGGAGGGGGGAGGGCTCTGGCTGGGGGTGCAGACTCTGGGGGGGCTGGGGATGAGGGGTTTGGGGTGCAGGACAGAGCTCTGGGCTGGGGCCAAGGGGTTCAAAGGGCAGGAGGGGGATCGGGCTGGGGCTGAAGCAGGGGGTTGGGGTGCAGGAGGGGGTCCGGGGTGCAGGCTCTGGGTGGCGCTTACCTCAGGCAGCTCCTGGAAGCAGCAGCATGTCCCCCTTCTGGCTCCTATGCGGAGGCGTGACCAGGTGGCTCTGCGCCCTGCCCCGTCCGCAGGTACCCGGCCAATGGGAGCTGCGGGGGCATGTGGAGCCCCCTGGCTGCCCCTACGTGTAGGAGCCGGAGTGGGGACATGCTGGCTGCTTCCGGAAACCGTGCGGAAGAGGTGCTGATTGGAGCCGCCAGGGTCCCTTTTCAACTGGGCGTTCCAGTTGAAAACCGGACACCTGCCAAACCCTACCCACTAGGGGGAGGGGACAAGTCTCTGCCCCTGGGGAGGTGTTGGGGTGGAGGACAGAGGTCTCTTCCCCCTGGGGTTGGGAGATGGGGGAGAGGGAATAGGTCTTAGGGAGTGGGGGAGGGGAGGGCAGAGAGTTGTGGAGTGGAGGAGGGGAGGGGGAAAGAGTCTGCCCCCTGAGAAGTGGGGGAAGGGATAGGTCTCTGCCTGACGGGGGCTGGGGGTGGGGAGAGGTCTCTACCCAGGGGGATGGGGGAGGGGAGAGGTCTCTACCACCAGGGGAATGGGGAGGGGAGAGGTCTCTACCCCAGGGGGATGGGGGAAGGGGGAGGGGAGAGGTCTCTACCCCAGGGGGATGGGGGAAGGGGGAGGGGAGAGGTCTCTATCCCAGGGGGACGGGGGAAGGGGGAGGGGAGAGGTCTCTACCGATGGGGGAATGGGGAGGGGAGAGGTCTCTACCCAAGGGGGAAGGGGGAGGGGAGCGGTCTCTACTCCAGGGGGATGGGGGAAGGGGGAGGGGAGAGGTCTCTACCCCAGGGGGATGGGGGAAGGGGGAGGGGAGAGGTCTCTACCCCAGGGGGATGGGGGAAGGGGGAGGGGAGAGGTCTCTATCCCAGGGGGATGGGGGAAGGGGGAGGGGAGAGGTCTCTATCCCAGGGGGACAGGGGAAGGGGGAGGGGAGCGGTCTCTACCCCAGGGGGATGGGGGAAGGGGGAGGGGAGAGGTCTCTATCCCAGGGGGACGGGGGAAGGGGGAGGGGAGAGGTCTCTACCGATGGGGGAATGGGGAGGGGAGAGGTCTCTACCCAAGGGGGAAGGGGGAGGGGAGCGGTCTCTACTCCAGGGGGATGGGGGAAGGGGGAGGGGAGAGGTCTCTACCCCAGGGGGATGGGGGAAGGGGGAGGGGAGAGGTCTCTATCCCAGAGGGATGGGGGAAGGGGGAGGGGAGAGGTCTCTACCCCAGGGGGATGGGGGAAGGGGGAGGGGAGAGGTCTCTATCCCAGGGGGATGGGGGAAGGGGGAGGGGAGAGGTCTCTATCCCAGGGGGACGGGGGAAGGGGGAGGGGAGCGGTCTCTACCCCAGGGGGATGGGGGAAGGGGGAGGGGAGCGGTCTCTGCCCCCCGGGGTGCAGGGTGTGGGAGTTCTGTGTCTCATTGCCCCTCCGACTGTCACCCCAGACAAGGCCTCGCTCCGGATGACCCCGGCGGGGGGCGCGGTCGCTGCCGGGGGGCGAGTCTCCCTGCACTGCCTCTGCAAGGTGCCCTGCACCCGGCTCTTCCTCTACAGGGGCACGGGCCGGGTCCCGGTGCGGCACGCTGAGGCGCAGGGCCAGGCGGCCGAGTTCCCCATCGACCGCGCCAGCCCGGGCGACGCCGGCACCTACCGCTGCAGGTACCTCGGCCGATATGGGCAGCCCCAGTGGTCAGAGAGCAGCGACCCCGTCCGGCTGGTCGTGGGAGGTGAGTCCTGAACATGCAGCCACCTCTGGGGTGGGGGGGTGGGGGCTGGTTATATGGAGAGCCCTCACCTGCCTCTGGGACATAGCCCCTCTGGGGTGGAGTGCGGGGGGCTGATTATATGGGAATACCTCATCCAGAGCAGATGCAGCCACCTCTGGGGTGGGGCGCGGGGGCTGGGTATACAGGGACTCTCATCCAGAGTGGAGATGCAGCCACCTCTGGGGTGGGGCGCGGGGGCTGGGTATACAGGGACTCTCATCCAGAGTGGAGATGCAGCCACCTCTGGGGTGGGGCGCGGGGGCTGGGTATACAGGGACTCTCATCCAGAGTGGAGATGCAGCCACCTCTGGGGTGGGGCGCGGGGGCTGGGTATACAGGGACTCTCATCCAGAGTGGAGATGCAGCCACCTCTGGGGTGGGGCGCGGGGGCTGTTTAACAGCACAAAGCAACACCCCAAGCGTTTGGGACAGGAAGTGAGGGAGAATCCAGTGGAAAGTACAGAGGGCATTTAGGGCAATCGTGTAGCACGAACACACACACACATTATGCAAGAAAAATTCACAGGGATCCAGAGATGGTCTCCTGGAAGGAGCCGAATGAAACCCCCCTCAACCCCCGCTTCACTGTCCCTCCTCTGTACCCCCTTCCTTCCCTTCCCAGCTCCCACCAGCGAACGCTGCTTCTCTTCACTTTGCTTTCACCCTTTTCCTCCAGCGCGCTGGATTTTTCCATGCGTGAGGGAGGGGCTTTGTACGTCGCAAGTCACTGGGTCCGTCGGCCTGGGGAGAATTAATTGTCGGGCGTCTCGCTGTGGCAGGGCGGCCACCCATGGGCTGAGAAGCCGAAGTCTGGGTTGTCTGGTTTGGGTGGGTTTTTCCTATACAGCTATTTTTAAAATCAGCATCAAAGGTTAATAGGGAAAAACAGCTGAGAACTCCCCCATGCACACTGGGGTTTGGCTGGGACGCCAGGGCTCCCACGCCACTCTGGGGGGACATGCCAGGGGATCTGTACTGCCCAGGCGCTGGCAGGGCCGGGGGATGGCGCCCGAGAGAGCGGCAGGGGTAGCGGCCGCACAGACCTGGATGGGAGGTTTTCGGTGCTGGGTTTAAACACTGCCCCCACCCCCCTTTGCACAGGAACCAGCCCGGATTCCAGCCCCACCGCCCCCTGCAGAGACCCCAGCCCCACCACCCCAGCACCCCCGGGGCACGGCCACAGCCCTCCGCCGGGTAAGTGACGTGGGAAACAGAGGCCCAGGGCTGGGTTCGGATCTCAGCCCTCCAGGGTCGAGCAGGAGTCACTCCTGACTGCTGTGGGGTCATATGGGGGCCCCTCGCCCGGCGCTGGGATGTGGCCCCTCTGGGGTGGGGCACGGGGGCTGTGTATATGGGGGCCCCTCGCCCGGCGCTGGGACGTGGCCCCCCTGGGGTGGGGCGCGGGGGCTGTGTATATGGGGACCCCTCGCCCGGCGCTGGGACGTGGCCCCTCTGGGGTGGGGCGCGGGGGCTGTGTATATGGGGACCCCTCGCCCGGCGCTGGGACGTGGCCCCCCTGGGGTGGGGCGCGGGGGCTGTGTATATGGGGACCCCTCGCCCGGCGCTGGGACGTGGCCCCTCTGGGGTGGGGCGCGGGGGCTATTTAACAGCACAGAGAAACACCCCAAGAATTTGGGAGAGGACGCAACAGAGAACCCACAGAGGGTATTTAGGGAGGTTGAACAGAATCCTCTTCCCCCCCACCCCCCGCTGGGGTCTGGCCAGGACACCGGGGTTCCCACCCCCCATCTGCAGGGACATCCCAGGGGATCTGTACTGCCCAGGTGCTAGCAGGGCCGGGGGATGGCGCCCGAGACAGCGGCAGGGGTAGTGGCCAGGTGAACCGGGCTGGGAGGTTTCTGGGGCCGCATTTAACCACTCCCCTCTTTACACAGGTGCCAGCCCAGATTCCAGCCCCACCGCACCCCCCAGAGACCCCAGCCCCACCTCCCCAGCTCCCCCGGGGCACAGCCACAGCCCTCCGCCGGGTAAGTGACGTGAGAAAGAGGCCCAGGGCCGAGTTCGGATCACAGCCCCCCAAGGTCAATCTGGAGTCACCCCCCAATTGCATTGGGAGCTGGGTGGGGTCTGATCTTAACACCCCCCAACCCCAGGAAGTGGCTGCAGACTGACCCCTCCCCTCTTTAGCAGCTCCGGCCCCACCCGGGCACCCGGATTTCACCCAGGGCAACATCGTCCGTCTGGGCCTGGGCGCTGGGGTCCTGCTGGCCCTGGGGCTGATCCTGGCCAAGTCCTGCCGCAGCTGGGAGAGACGAAGACCCTGGACCAAGAGAGCTGCCAGACGCAGGGGAAGGGTCCCCCCACCGGGGCGTCTTGTGCCCCTCGACCACGACCTCCCCCAC
This sequence comes from Macrochelys suwanniensis, assembly GCA_033296515.1. Lineage (NCBI taxonomy): Eukaryota > Metazoa > Chordata > Testudines > Chelydridae > Macrochelys > Macrochelys suwanniensis. The sequence goes on from CM065800.1 coordinate 14,029,030, forward strand.
TGGAGAGGCTGCTCCTCGCTCCCGACCCGCAGCCCCATGATGTCCAAAGCAGTCTGCGAAGCGCTACGAAGGGATCTCGCAAAACGGGTGACTGGGCGACAAAGCGGCCAATGAAATTCAGCGCTGATCAATACAAAGCACTGCACATCGGAAACCGTAATCCCGACTCTGCAGGCAAACGGACCGGGTCGAAATTAGCTGTTACCGCTCAGGAAAGAGATCTTGGCGTCAGTGTGGAGAGTTCTCTGAAAACAGCCCCTCATCTTGCGGCGGCCGTCAAAAAAGCCAACAGACTGCTGGGAATCATTAGGAAAGGGATGGATAATAAGACAGAAAATATCCTAATGCCACTCTATAAATCCCTGGTACGTCCACATCTTGAATACTGCGTGCAGATTTGGTTGACCCATCTCAAAAAAGAGATATTGGAATTGGAAAAGGTTCAGAAAAGGGCAGCAAAAATTATCTGGAACGCTGCCATATGAGGAGAGATTAATCAGACTGGGACTGTTCAGCTTGGAACATCTTAGGCCAATGCACACACCCCCCCACCCCGAATTTTGCCATCCATTCTCTGAAGTGCGATGGTGCCAGTGACCCCTTTCACACAGCAAGCCTCTGAGTGTGACCCCCCCTTATACATTAAAAAGGGGGGGGTGATTTAATTTAATTAAGGCTCAGGGCTGGCAGCCCCATGGACCCTCATGTAGCCACCTTGTGACTCCCTGAGGGGTCACGCCCCCCAGTTTGAGAACCCCTCTGTTAAGCAGTGGTTCCCCTGTGAACCCCTTTCACTAAAATGTCAAGTCTCACGAACCCCCTCCTAAAAATGAATATTTCCAGGGATTTTCTCCTTTACCTGAGTATAAATTATAAAAGCAGTGATCATGGAAATATAAAATTTGTTCTTATGACATGCTTATTACACACTATTTATTATTAATTATTATTTATCATGACTATTTTTATTCCATTATGAAAACGGCAACACTTTTCAAGATCTCACTTTCGTAGCTTGTATCACTCTGAATAAGCCTGTTATAAGACAAGGCTCCTATGTTTCATCAAGGAGTATAAGATGTGAAACCGCAGGAAGGGATTTAAGAAGCCAACTCAAAGAGTTCCTCCTACACAAGCATTCAGGTCTTGAGCAGTCCAGGCAAACAACTCACATTACAACAAAGCTTAAACTTGTTCTTCATAATAATTTTAAAAACAATACTAGCTGCCCATTTAATTTTAAAAACAGCAATAAATATCCACCTCCCTTTCCATTTCATATAAGGAGTCGTGAAGTTTAAATCTCCTCAGTGTGATAGATATGCTTGCTTTGATCTGGTTAGCTCTTGGAAGTCCAGGAGCTCCGGGCTGCTGGCCCCGTGCTGCCTGGGGTCCCTAGGGACAGCTCTGTCCGCCATTAGGGAATTTTTTCCTGAGAACCCCCCGTAACATTTCGCAAACCCCAGTTTGGGAACCACTGTGCTAGCGGGTCTCAACAACACAGCGGTCAGCGTTGAACCCGAGCCGGCAAACCGGTCAGGGGACTATGATGGAGGTCTATGAAATCCTGACTGGTGTGGAGAAAGGGAATAAGGAAGTGTTATTTACTCCTTCTCGTAACATAAGAACCAGGGGTCACCCAATGAAATTGACAGGCAATAGGTTTAAAACAAACCTAAGGTTTAAAACAAACCTTCTTCACATTCCTCATGGTCAACCTGTGGAACTCCTTGCCAGAGGATGTTGTAGAGGCCAAACGTATAATGGGGTCTGGAGGAAAGGTCCATCAATGGCTATTATCCAAGCTGGTCAGGGATGCAACCCCATGCTCTGGGTGTCCCTAAACATCTGACTGCCAGAAACTGGGACGGGACAACAGGGGATGGATCAGTGGATAATTGCCTGTGATGTTGCACTCCATAATGTTTTATGGAAATATGCTAATGAGTGTGAATATGCTGTAAATGGAATATGCTTTATGCAAAAGATCTTATTGTAATATTATTACAAAGCTTATAATCTACTGAGTGTGGTCATCCAATTTGTATGAATGTATCATTCTTGTATCTGAAACTAGGTATAACTCTGAGGTCCTATTGTAATTATGCAAAGTGTGGGCCATTAATGGTGGTTTAGAATCTTGACGGCTCCCGTTGACTAGGACAATTGGTTGTAAATGTCTCTGTTTACGTGCAAATCTTCCTGTGTATGTGTGACGAACTAGGACTGTTGTTAAGGTTTCCCTGAGTACTGTGTGGGTGCCTCGGTTTCCCCTATGCAGTGCTTGAGTATCTAGGTGGTGGGACAAGGGTGCATGATTGTTACAAAGCCCTAGAAGGCAGGGGTGGGCAGAGGCCTGGACACAGAGAATGGCCCTGTCTCCTGGCAACAGATGGCCCTGGCCCCTCCCCTGCAAAGGTGAGAGATGAAGGTGTTGGAACAAAGGGATCAGGTGACCTCCTGGCCCGGGAAGCAGACAAAGGGAGAGGAGGGGCTGGACAGTTTCAGTTGAGAACTGGCTGGAGAGGAGGGGAGAGAGGCAGACAGGGTCTGGCCTCCCTGCCTCCATTTGGAGCTGTGGGGTGAAATGCAGGGAGCCCCGAGCTGGGGTCTAAGCTCCCTGCCCCCCGGAAGGGCCCGACTGAGGGGTCCTGGATGTACTGACAAGCTCTGGTTGGACTGTGTTCCTGGCATCTCTAATAAACCTTCTGTTCTACTGGCTGGCTGAGACTCCCAGTGAATCCGGGGAAGAGGGGTGCAGGGCCGGACTCCCCCACACTCCGTGACAGTATGTGTAGGCCAGCCCAAGAAGACTGAAGGCTGGGGTCCCACAGGACGTGTGACCATGTCACATGATACTGGAATCCATATTAAATCTGGTACTTTTCCATTTAGAAGGAGGGGTGGGGACCCAGAGAGGCAAAAGATTCCCACCTTGTGCCAAAGCTATAAAAGGGGGTGGAACAGAACAAAGTGGGTCCCAGTCATGAGAGAGCCCCTGCTTTTCATCAAAGATGTCTGCTGAAACTAACAAGGACTGTACCAGGGGAAAGGATTGGGCCCAGACTAGGAAGGAGTCTAGTCTGTGAAATATCAGAGGGGTAGCCGTGTTAGTGTGGATCTGTAGAAGCAACAAAGAGTCCTGTGGCACTTTATAGACTAACAGACGTATTGGAGCATAAGGTTTTGTGGGTGAATACCCACTTTGTCGGATGCATGCAGTCTGTGAAAGAAACTTATTGGAACATCTCTGAAGGTGAGATTTACCTGTATTCAGTTTCTTAATGTATTAGACTTAGACTTGTGTGTTTGGTTTTATTTTGCTTGGTAACTTGTTTTGGTCTGTCTGTTATTACTTGGAACCACTTAAATCCTTCTTTTTATACTTAATAAAATCACTTTTGTTTATCGATAAACCCAGAGTAAGTGATTAATACCTGGGGGAGAAAACAGCTGTACATATCTCTCTATCAGTGTTATAGAGGGCAGACAATTTATGAGTTTACCCTGTATAAGCTTTATACAGAGTAAAAACAGATTTGTGGTTTGGATCCCATTGGGAGCCGGGTGTCTGAGATAGGTGACCTGCTGAGCAGTTTTTCGTTAAAGTCTGCAGCTTTGGGGCTTGGACCAGACCCTGGGTCTCTGTTGCAGCAGGATAGTGTGTCTGGCTCAACGAGGCAGGGTTCTGGAGTCCCAAGCTGACAGTGGAAAATGGGCTCAGAGGTAAATTCAGCACATCAGGTGACAGTCCCAGGAGGGTCTCTGTGACTGAACCCATCACATTGCCCTGTACTGTTCATCCCCTCTGAAGCACCTGGCCCCAGCCACTCTCAGACGACAGGACACTGGGCTAGACGGACCATTGCTCTGACCCAGTGCGGCCGTTCTTACTTGTTATGATCCCAGCCACGTGGACGGTGCCCCTGGGAAGTTGCTTTAGGGGAGAAAGTCCTTTAGCCCAGGATCTGAGCCTGTGAAAGTGACATTTTGACTCGAAAAATGGTCTTCTGCGTTGGGTTTCCCGGTAGCCCGCTCTGTTTCCACCCTCCTGCCTTGGCAGCTCGGCTGTCGTCAGCGGCGGTAATAACCTTCTGGTTGTTTCTGCTGTGGTGTCCTGAAGGCCTAACCCTGAGCTGGGGCCAGCTCTGGGTACCCGGTCACACTGCTCATTACCATGCGCGTCCATGTCAGGGGCTGCACGCCCCCAGGGCAATGCCTGCAGAAGGGGCTCGGGGTGCAGCCACCGATACCCTGCAAGGCAAATCATGGGCTGGGCTAGGCCAGAGCCGATTGCTCGCGGGGTTGGCGGTGTCCGGGAGCTGACGACCGACAAACCAGTGGCCTGGTTCTCAGAACCAGCAGAACCAATTTGGCTAAAATTCTCCCCACAAACTTCATCCCACAGCGGCCACCTAGGCTGGGGCAATTCCAGCCCCAATGGCAAACATCTGGCGAAGTTATCAGCATCTGGAAAACAGGGGCTTCTAACGGGAAAAGTCTTTCCCCGGCTCTGGGACGGGAGTGGGGTCTAATGGTTAGAGTGGGGGAGCTGGGATCCAGGACTATTGGGTTCTCTCCCTGGCTATGGGAGGGGAGTGGTGTCTAGTGGTTAGAGCAGCAGGGGCTGGGAGCCTTATTCTCTATCCCTTTTTTAATGATTCCTAACATCCTATTTGCTTTTTTGACTGCCGCTTCATACTGCATGGACGTCTTCAGAGAACTATCCACGATGACTCCAAGATCTTTTTCCTGATTAGTTGTAGCTAAATTAGCCCCCATCATATTGTATGTATAGTTGGGGTTATTTTTTCCAATGTGCATTACTTTACATTTATCCACATTAAATTTAATTTGCCATTTTGTTGCCCGATCATTTAGTTTTGTGAGATCTTTTTGAAGTTCTTCGCGGTCTGCTTTGGTCTTAACTATCTTGAGCAGTTTAGTATCATCTGCAAACTTTGCCACCTCACTGTTTACCCCTCCCTCCAGATCATTTATGAATAAGTTGAATAGGATTGGTCCTAGGACTGACCCTTGGGGAACACCACTAGTTACCCCTCTCCATTCTGAAAATTTACCATTTATTCCTACCCTGTTCCCTGTCTTTTAACCAGTTCTCAATCCATGAAAGGATCTTCCCTCTTATCCCATGACAACTTAATTTACGTAAGAACCTTTGGTGAGGGACCTTGTTAAAGGCTTTCTGGAAATCTAAGTACACTATGTCCACTGGATCCCCCTTGTCCACATGTTGTTTGACCCCTTCAAAATACTCTAATAGATTAGTAAGACATGATTTCCCTTTACAGAAGCCATGTTGACTTTTGCCCAACAATTTATGTTCTTCTATGTGCCTGACAATTTTATTCTTTACTATTGTTTCAACTAATTTGCCCGGTACTGACGTTAGACTTACCGGTCTGTAATTGCTGGGATCACCTCTACAGCCCTTTTTAAATATTAGCGTTACATTAGCTATCTTCCAGTCATTGGGTACAGAAGCTGATTTAAAGGACAGGTTACAAACCATAGTTAATAGCTCCGCAATTTCACATTTGAGTTATTTCAGAACTCTTGGGTGAATGCCATCTGGTCCCGGTGACTTGTTACAGTTAAGTTTGTATCGCTATCATCCAGGGGCCCCACTGGTTGTTTAGCAGGCTTCCTGCTTCTGGCATATTTAAAAAACATGTTGTTATTACATTTTGAGTTTTTGGCTAGCTGTTCTTCAAACTCCATTTGTTTGGGGACAGAGGACAGAAATCCAGCCGCCTCTAAACAGCCAGGGCTCCGGCCAGCCGGGCAGAGACTAAATTCAGCAGGGGGTGGAAGTGGCAAGTGTCTAGTACCCCTGTGTCAGGGAGTCCAGCTGCTAAACAACCAGTGGGGCCCCTGGACGATAGAGATACAAAAACAGCACTTAAAGATGATAAAGTCATTGCGGAGAAACTAAATGAATTCTTTGCTTCAGTCTTCACGGCTGAGGACGTTAGGGAGATTCCCAAACCTGAGCTGTCTTTTGTAGGTGACAAATCTGAGGAATTGTCACAGACTGAAGTGTCTCTAGAGGAGGTTTTGGAATTAATTGATAAACTTAACTGTAACAAGTCACCGGGATAGAGAATAAGACGGAGAATATCTTATTGCCCTTATATAAATCCATGGTATGCCCACATCTTGAATACTGCATACAGATGTGGTCTCCTCATCTCAAAAAAATATACTGGCATTAGAAAAGGTTCAGAGAAGGGCAACTAAAATGATTAGGGGTTTGGAACAGGTCCCATATGAGGAGAGATTAAAGAGGCTTGGACTTTTCAGCTTGGAAAAGAGGAGACTATGGGGGAATATGATAGAGGTATATAAAATCATGAGTGGTGTGGAGAAAGTGAATAAGGAAAAGTTATTTATTTGTTCCCATAATATAAGAACTAGGGGCCACCAAATGAAATTAATAGGCAGCAGGTTTAAAACAAATAAAAGGAAGTTCTTCTTCACACAGCGCAGGCTAGGACTATAACAGGGTTTAAAAGAGAACTGGATAAATTCATGGAGGTTAGGTCCATTAATGGCTATTAGCCAGGATGGGTAAGGAATGGTGTCCCTAGCCTCTGTTTGTCAGAGGAGGGTGGTGGATGGCATGAAAGAGATCATTTGATCATTACCTGTTAGGTTCACTCACTTTGGGGCACCTGGCATTGGCCACTGTCAGAAGACAGGATACTGGGCTGGATGGACCTTTGGTCTGACCCAGTATGGCCATTCTTATGTTCTTATGATACTCCTTGATGAAACCTAGAAGCCTTGTCTTATAACAGGCTTATTCAAAGTGATACAAGCTACGAAAGTGAGATCTTGGAAGAGTGTATCAATATATAATTTTATATTTCCAAGATCACTGCTTTTATCATTTATACTCAGGTAAAGGAGAAAACACCTGGAAATATTCATTTTTAGGAGGGGGTTCACAAGACTTGACATTTTAGTGAAAGGAGTTCACAGGTTGTTAAAATTTGGGAACCACTGATCTATACGATCACAGTTAAGAACATAAAAACATAAGAACATAAGAAAGGCCGTACTGGGTCAGACCAAAGGTCCATCCAGCCCAGTATCCTGTCCGCCGACAGTGGCCAATGCCAGGTGGCATTGACAGTTCCTGTCAATAACATCACATTATTAATCTCTCCTCATGCGGCAGCCGTTCCATCCCCCTAATCATTTTTTCCCCTTTCTGAACCTTTTCCAGTTACAATGTATCTTTTTTGAGACGGGGCGACCACATCTGTACGCAGTATTCAAGGTGTGGGGTTACCATGGATTTATATAGCGGCAACATGATATTTTCTGTCTTATTCTATTCCACACTACAAGAAGGATGTGGATAAATTGGAAAGAGTCCAGCGGAGGGCAACAAAAATGATTAGGGGGCTGGAGCACATGACTTATGAGGAGAGGCTGAGGGAACTGGGATTGTTTAGCCTGCAGAAGAGAAGAGTGAGGGGGGATTTGATAGCTGCTTTCAACTACCTAAAAGGGGGTTCCAAAGAGGATGGATCTAGACTGTTCTCAGTGGTAGAAGATGACAGAACAAGGAGTAATGGTCTCAAGTTGCAGAGGGGGAGGTTTAGGTTGGATATTAGGAAAAACTTTTTCACCAGTAGGGTGGTGAAGCACTGGAATGGGTTACCTAGGGAGGTGGTGGAATCTCCTTCCTTAGAGGTTTTTAAGGTCAGGCTTGACAAAGCCCTGGCTGGGATGATCTAGTTGGGGTTGGTCCTGCTTTGAGCAGGGGGTTGGACTAGATGACCTCCTGAGGTCCCTTCCAACCCTGAGATTCTATGATTCTATGATTCTCTATCCCTTTCCTAATGGATTCCCAACCTTCTAGTCGCTTTTTCACTGCCGCTGCACGTTGAGTGGATGTTGAGGGGCGAGGTTCATCCCGCCCCACTCTCCAGTCCCCCAGCGTTTAGCATTTCAGCGCTGCCCAGAAGTTTCCCATTCAGGACGGCCGACCGGTCCCCACCGCTGGCGTCCTCCGGCCGCGTCAGCTCTGCCAGCTCCTGCATCTCCTGCATGGGGCCTGCGTCGCCAGCCTGCTGGGACGGGCGGCACCGGCAGAGGAGCCAAGACGGCTGCGGAACCAGGCTCTGCAGCGATCAATCTTCTTTCTCTGCCAGAGCCCCAGTGCCAACAGCATCAGCATCAGCACCACCACCACCGGCACCACCACCTCTGCAATACGGCTGGACTGAGAGCCGGGCTCTGCAACCAACGACAGGAATCGTGGCATTAGTGGGAGAGTTGGTCAAACCAGCCAAAAACTTCCAGCCTCTCTACCGCGCTCAGCGTTCCACCCCAGCCCGTGCAAAAGGATTTTCCGGTTCAAGATGCTTTGCAGTCCCCGGCGAATTGTGGGTTTGCCAATTTTCCTGGGGCTCCGAGGCGCTACCATAACACACCTAATTAATAATGTACAGCGCCTAGCACTATGGGGTGCTGGGCCATGACTGGGGCTGCTGGGCACCATACACTTTAGATTAAGGTTCACTTGATAGCTGGTTTATAAAGCATTTGTATATGGTGAATATACAGTCTCAGCATGCTAAACACACAAGTAACATGTGTGCTTGTCTACACAGGGCCACTCAAGAAAACTGATCTGAATTGGCTTTTAAAATGTATTAGTTAAACCAAATTAAACCCCTGTGTGGACGCTCTCCTTCAAAATTAAAGCAGCCTGAATTCTATTTAGCTTAATTCACTTCCAAAGTGAATCGAATTCAGGCCACTTCAATTCTAAATAAGAGTGTCCACACGGGGCGGCGGGGGAGGATCAGTGCAGTTTAACGAATCTACTTTAAATTCAGGGCAAGTCAACTACAAAGTTAAGTCGATCTACGTTATGTCGACGTACAGCCAGGGCAGTAATGAAAACCCTTTTGCACGTCCACACTACGCCCCGTGTGTCGGGGGCACGTGTCCTCTCCGTGCCAGCGTGGGGCATCGTGGGAACAGGCAATGTGACGAGCGCCCCTGCATCGATCTAACTGCATCCACCCAAGCGCCGGTGGGGTTATTACGTCGGTTCAGCGGGCGAGTCCCACGGGTGGGAGCTGCCTTTCAGTGTGGACATTTACACAGTTGGGGCGATGTAAGATGGCTTATGTAGTGCAGACCAGAGCCTCCACTTTGACTTGATTCGGATTCACTTTCCTGAGTGGCCCTGTGTAGACAAACCCTGCAGCCACCATTCAACCCTTTCTAAACGACTTCTATGTGGAACCTCAATATAAAGTGTCACCCAAGAAATCAAGTCATAGATGCGCATGGACGTGGGGTTGGGAGCCAAGCAGTCAGTACCCCGAGGTTCTGCCCCACCCGCTCTGCTCCGTCGGCCAGTAGGGCGAGGAGAAGGGATGTCAAGCCATGGAAGGCTCTCCCAGCGGGAGATGGAGATCTGACCCTGCTACTCCCAGCCCTGCTGGGACCAGGGCGCACAGAGACCCTCCCTCCTGGCTGCTTCTTGGCGTCTAGCTGACACCACGCTGCTCCTTGCAATCTGCCGGGGAGCCGGGCAGCAGCCAGAATTAGCTGGCGATCCCAGCAGCTCGTCAGCCCGTTCCCAGCCCCGTCACTCACCCCCCGCTGCCGTCCCGTTGAGTCGATCGTCCCTGGCCAGGGAGGCCGGAGCTGGCGCGGGCTCTGGAATGAGACAACGAAGAGGCGGTGGATGCAGAATCCCAGGAGGTCAGAGGAGATGGGCCCCCTCCCCTGCAGCCCCTTCAAATCTGCCCCCCAAATCCTGCTGCACAGAGTCAGAGCAGGGTTGGGCTGAGAGGGACTGCGATAGGGCATCCGGGGCAGCTCCCAGCTCTGAGCCTGGACCAGTTACCCTGGACCCCAGCCCTGGCAGGGGGTTTGTCCAACCTGTTCTTAAAAACCTCCCATGACAGGGATTCCCCAACCTCCCTTAGAAGCCTGTGTCTGGGCAGCGCCCGGCCCGACGGGCCCCTGATCTCGGTGACTCTGTGTCTGGGCAGCGCCCGGCCCGACGGGCCCCTGATCTCGGTGACTCTGTGTCTGGGCAGCGCCCGGCCCGACGGGCCCCTGATCTCGGTGACTCTGTGTCTGGGCAGCGCCCGGCCCGACGGGCCCCTGATCTCGGTGACACTGTGTCTGGGCAGCGCCCGGCGCAACGGGGCCCCAATCTTGGTGACTCTGTGTCTGGGCAGCGCCCGGATCTCGGTGACTCTGTGTCTGGGCAGCGCTCAGCCTGACGGGCCCCCGATCTCGGTGACTCTGTGTCTGGGCAGTGCCTGTGTAGTAGTAGGATTTTATGTTTGTATGATTTAGAATGAAGGATAAAAAAATATTGAGATAATAATGTAGAATGTATTAAATGTATTGATGTATGATTTGATCATATCCTTATTCATAAATGATTTGGAAGAAGGGGTAAACAGTGAGCTGGCACATTGGAAAAAATAACCCCAACTATACATACAATATGATGGGGGCTAATTTAGCTACAACTAATCAGGAAAAAGAGCTTGGAGTCATCGTGGATAGTTCTCTGAAGACGTCCATGCAGTGTGCAGCGGCAGTCAAAAAAGCAAACGGGACGTTAGGAATCATTAGAAAAGTGATAGCGAATAAGACGGAGAATATCTTATTGCCCTTATACAAATCCATGGTGCACCCACATCTTGAATACTGCGTACAAATGTGGTTTCCTCATCTCAAAAAGGATATACTGGCATTAGAAAAGGTTCAGAGAAGGACAACTAAAATGATTAGGGGTTTGGAACAGGTTCCATATGAGGAGAGATTAAAGAGGCTAGGACTTTTTAGCTTGGAAAAGAGGAGACTAAGGGGGGATATGACAGAGGTATATAAAATTATGAGTGGTGTGGAGGAAGTGAATAAGGAAATGTTATTTACTTGTTCCCATAATAAAAGAACTAGGGGCCACCCAATGAAATTAGTGGGTAGCAGGTTTAAAATAAATAAAAGGAAGTTCTTCTTCAAGCAGCGCACAGTCAATCTGTGGAACTCCTTGCCTGAGGAGGCTGTGAAGGCTAGGACTATAACAGGGTTTAAAAGAGAACTGGATAAATTCATGGAGATGAAGTCCAATTAATGGCTATTAACCAGGATGGGTAAGGAATGGTGTCCCTTGCCTCTGTTTGTCGGGGGTGGGGGGGTGATGGATGGCAGGAGAGAGATCACTTGATCATTGCCTGTTTGAAGGCCATCGCTGAGCCTGATGTATGAGGGAGGAACTGGAGACAGACGCCGGGAGGCTGAAACACGCCCCTATTGAAATGTCAGGGGAGGGCAGATTGACGACTCTAAAGATGAGACAGGCACCTATCAATGGGCACAAAGAATAAAGAATGAGGCGGACAACTTAAGAAACCAAGCACTCGTCAAACAATTGATTACAGCATGACGGTGCAAAACTCATTGGTGCCAATGAAGGAAAATCACTATAGAACCAGGGGGCCTTGCCATGAAACTCTGGGTTCGTCCTGCCAAGACGTCCACGACTGACAGAACCCGGCTCCTCCCTACCCGTGATCAACCTCACTGGCCACTCTGGACTGGTACCTATAACATCAACCAGCAAGGGGGGGGGAGTGAGAGAGCGCTCAGTGCATTGGCCTGCTAAACCCAGGGTTGTGAGTTCAATCCTTGAGGGGGCTATTTAGGGATCTGGGACAAAAATTGGGGTTTGGTCCTGCTTTGAGCAGCGGGTTGGACTAGATGACCTCCTGAAGTCCCTTCCAACCCTGAGATTTTTTGATGAATGCATACACTAATTGTTGTATCTTCAATAAACACGGCGTATTGCCTTTTCCCCTGAAAAAGATCCCGTGTGCTTCATATAAGCATTGCACGAGGTCAGACCCAGGAAGATGGAAGCTGGGGGAGCTTCGTGCCCTGGAGACAGTCAGCTCAGAGAGAGGAGGCTCCCCCAGAGTCCTGAGTGGCTCCATATGGAGCAGTTCCAGAGCATCGCCCGGGGACGCCGTGACATGTGCAGGGCCGGCGTGCCCACTAGGCGACCCTAGGTGGTCACCTAAGGTGCCAGGCTTTGGGGGGCAGCTGCCACGAGCTGCCACGCTCCCCCCCCCCCCCCGCTCAGCGCCTGAGCGGGGAGCCGCGGGGCAGCCGCAGCGAACCCCCCCCCCTGCCCCAGGCGTCCCGCTCAGCTCCCACGGCCCGCGGGTCATGGGGGGAGGAGGGGGGCTGAGCGCCCACGGGCAGGGGAGCTGGCTGGGGGGGCGCGGCATTGAGCGGGAGGTGGTGCAGGGCTGGTGCAAGGAAGTTTTGCCTAGGGTGCAAAACTTCCTTGCACTGGCCCTGGACACACAGTGTATTGCCTTGTCCCCTGAAAAAGATCCTGTGTGCTTCTTATAAGCATTAACACTTATAAGCATTATCTGCTTTGCGGCAGCGGTTTGGTACCTGGTGTACATTGTCTCAGCCCTGGAGAAAAGCAAAGCACGGGGGCTGGACCGACATACTGGGAACTCACAGCGATGTTCAGAGGCCGTGCAAACCAAACCCCCAGGCTGGAGGGAGACAGACGCAGGCCTCCACCTGTGAGAGGGGATGGCTAGGAAGCTGGAAACTTGACATCCGTGCCCTCCAGGAGGCCCAGGGGAAATTCACGGTGTGGTTACCCCTGAAATTGCAACCCGCGGCGCTCACCTGTTACATTCAGACGGATGGAAACCAGACACTTGCTTTCACTGATCCCATGCACAATCTCCAAATGCCCTGCAATGGCTTTGCTGGCGTTCGTCACGATGAACTGTCCGTTGGTCACGGAGACGTGCCTGATGAAGGAGCTGTTGTAAGGGCTTGATTTCCCTCGATGGATGCCGGCTATCAACTCCCATGGCCCAGCCAAAGCGGGGGACCAGTACAGATCAGCAAAGCTCTCCAAGAGGTTAAGGTCGCATTGCACGTCACCGCCCTCGGGCACAGACAGAGGGATGTCCTGTTGGCATTGGCGGGGGCCTGGGAGAAGAAATCAACATTTCAGGCCGGCTTTGGTGAAGCCTGGAAGAAGTCAGACCCAGATCCGGCGGGGGAGGGAGGGATACGTTACCGGGAGCGCTTCAGATATAAGGCGCGGACCCCGCAAATGCTCAAGCAAGCCTTGCACCGCGGGCGCAGCCCACGCGAGTCACCCTCAGCTCGCTGCTCGAGGGAGCGTGTACACGGCAAAACGAGCCCGGCCGCGCCGAATCTACCCAGCAACCAGACACCCGCGGGTGCTCCGTGCCAGCCGACTCCGGCTCGCGGGGCTCAGATTGCTGGGTAGATTTGCGCTCCCGCGAACGGGGAGGGTCTCGGAGCCCAAGGTCCTGCCTGAGCCCCAACGTTTACACAGCTGTCATTAGCACCCCCCTGCGAGCCCAAGTCAGCTGAGCCGGCCTCAGTGCTGGTGGGGGGTTCGGCAGTGTAAACGCACCCCTGAGTGTTTGCAGAATCAGAGCCAAAGTCACTAAACCACACCAAGACCCCGGGCGGGGTCTGTGCAGTGCCCGGCACAATGAGAGACCGGGTCTCCGCACATACACCCCTCCTCCCACTCCAAATGGCCTCCCGGTGCATCCCCGTTTCCCTTCGGTGGGGGGGAGCTCGGCAGTGTAGACACACCCCTGAGTGTTTGCGGACTCAGAGCCAAAAATCACTAAACTGAGTGCCCGGCACAATGAGGGACCGGGTCTCCACTCACCCACACCCCACGGTGTGTTCCACACCCCGCTCCTCCCTCTCTAAATGGCCTCCCGGCGCATCCCCCCCTTCCCCGCCCGGTTTCCCTTCCAGCCTCTCACTTTCGGAGCCTCTCTGGGGAACCCAACCTGGCACAGAGCTCCCTGGGCAGCACTTACGGGTGTTCGGTACCGCTTGCCCAGCGCACAGGAATAAAACAACGACTCTAAGGTAGGTTAGTTTTTTCCGCCGCATGGCGCCCAAGCCGGAATTAGGCGGGATCCTGCCTCTCACTCCATGCCGCGGCCTTCTGGGTAGCAGCCAAGCAGACCCGCCCCGTGGCCTTGCGTCATCCCCCTGCCCTGCCTCTTCCCGCGCAAAGCGCAAAACGCCTGCAAGGACCTCCCCGAAGAAACACCTTCGAAAACATCCCAACGGCCAAACCGTACAGCGAAGGGATCGCGAGGAATCCAGCGGTTAAACGTGTCCGCGTGTGTATGTCCGATGGCAATGAACGCACCTAACTACACGGCAAAGGGGACAATCTTTGTAGATGTCGTACATTCCTCCAGCGCTCGGCTTCCTTCACTCGGCACCTCTCTGCCACACGCAGGCGCCAGGCCAGCAGAGTACGGTAGCACACACTTCGTTTTCGGCACATTAATCGTCCCCTGGAAGCAGGGGTCCCTGGGGAAGTGAGAGCTCCCGTTTTCCTGTGATTCTTTCTGGGGCGCTGCCGTGGTTTTTGCAGGAGACTGGATATGGCAGCTGCCACGCCCTGCGAGAGTCATGGCGTCCGAGCGCCTCGGAGTGTCTCACAGGGACTGTTGTTTGCTCCGAGGGGCCTAGCAGGAAATCCACAAGAAAACGTCGTTCCTGCCTGTCATTCTTCTGGGGCTCGGTGTTTGAAACCCGCCCGGGTCTTTCAGCAGCTTCTTCTGCCTTTGGAAGCTATTTCAGCCCAAATAACCCCTCCTCCCCTTCGTCCTCCAGTGTCAAACAGCAAGCATGGGCGTCTTACCTCCCGAAACGCACGTTTCCTCCACATCTTGCCTCCCCCAAGGCTGCTCACGATTCACCTGTTAGAGAAGCCAACGCAGCGCAGCGGAAGCGGAGCAGGGCAGGAAAAGCAGATGGGAGGTGGCCACGTCCTTGTGACTCTACGTCAGAGCAAAAGTACTGCCAAGTTTCGCGTCTCAATTTTGCCAAAGCGACGGCAGCAGCCTTGGGCCTGGCGTTTGTCACCTGTCCAAAACAAGCCCCCGCCCCGAGGATTCGCAGGTCAGGAGGTTCCCCGCTGCCCCCTGCCGACAGAGCGGGGCTGGCTTAGGACTCGGGAGCTGGATGGGAAACGTCGGGGGCTCCGGCTTCGCCTTCGGGACGGGGAGCGGGTCTGCAGCTTGTCACAGCAGCATGGAGAGAGAGGGAGCCGCGGCGGCTGGTGGGTCAGAGGGATCGGGGGTACCCCAGTTCCAGGGGGCACCCTGGGGAGGAGCCCATCACACAGAGCTCAGCCCCTCCAGCAGGGGGCTGGCCACACACACACACACACACACGCACGCACACACACACACACGGCCTTTGTGCCTATATTCTTTTGAAGGCAGGTGGAGGGGTCACATTGGGGGCTGGGGCTGGTGCCCGGGAGGGGAGGGGCAGAGAAGCATGGGGGGGAAGGGGAAGAATTGCTGTGGTGTCAGATTCCCGCTGGCCGAGTCTGCCCCCCTCCCTCCCCATCCTTCCCTCCCTGGCTTTCTCCTTGGCCACGGCTCCACCCCTGGGCATCGGTCTTTGGGGGGCACCCCCCCCACCCCGGTTCCACCAGCTGCTCCCTCTCCTGCCTGTGCCAGGGCCCTGCCCACCCATAGCAAGGCCAGCAGGCCCAGGGCAGCTTCCCAGCAGCCGAGCGGGAATCACAGGGCCCCGGCGCCCCCGCCCCGGCCGCACCCCAGGCAGCTGGAGCTGCATGTGCCAGGGAGATCCGGCCGCAGAGAGCCGAGCCCCCAGCCAGCAGGTGACTGCAGGGCTGGAAGCTGATTAGAGCCTGGTGCAAATCACGCGGCAGCATTTCCAGCCTCCTGCCGTTTGGGGGCTTTTTTGGCACCAGGAAAAACGCCCGGCCAGGGCCCGGCCGTCCCGGGCAGGGGGACGTTCCCCAGCTCCCAACAAGCTGCTCAGCGATGCCAGGGAGACGTGGGGAGCGGGGAGGGGCTGTAATAACTCTGGACACCCCCCCACCAAGAGCCCCCCAACCCCACGCCTGAGCTACTACCCCCTCCCGCCCCCCAGAGCCGCTTCTCTGTCTGCATAGCTAATACAGCCGGTGTAACGATGCTCATTCTGGCGGGACCCAACTGAGAGTGTCAATTCAGGACAAATTGCTTCAAGCAGGGCAGTTACAGCCCGAGGCTGGGGGTTTTCCACCTCTAAGGCAAACCAAACCAGCCAGACAGAGGAGACTTTTTTTACCCCACTGGCTAGCCACAAGTCATCCCAAGCAATTCCCTTAGACACTCCAGCTTCCCAGTATCACCACCAGTGCCACTCGTTATGGGGACAAATGGTTATGAAAACCAATGCCCCAGTAAAACAAAAAAGGTTCTCCCGATCCCAGCGGACCAAGCCCCAGACTCAGGTCAATATACAAATCAGATCTTACCCACAAATCACGCTGTTGCCAATCCTTTAGAATCTAAAATCTAAAGGTTTATTCATGAAAGGAAAAAGGTCTAGGTGAGAGCTAGAATTGGTTAAAAGGAATCAATTACATACAGGTTTCAGAGTGGTAGCCGTGTTAATCTGTGTCAGCAAAAAAAACCAGGAGTACTTGTGGCACCTTAGAGACTAACAAATTTATTTCAGCATAAGCTTTCGTGGGCTACAGTCCGCTTCATCGGATGCATAGAATGGAACATAGAGTAAGAAGATATTTATACATTCAGAGAAACATGAAAAGGGGGAAGTAACCATACCAACTGTAAGAGGCTAATTAATTAAGAGGAACTATTATCAGCAGGGGAAAAAACTTTTGAAGCGATAATCAAGATGGCCCATTACAGACAGTTGACACAAAGGTGTGAGGATACTTAACTAAGGGAAATAGATTCAATTAACGTAACGGCCGAGCCACTCCCAGTCTCTGTTCAAACCTAAGTTAATGGTAGTTTGCATATTAATTCAAGTTCGGCAGCTTTTCGTTGGAGTCGGTTTTTGAAGCTTTTCTGCGGCAAAGTTCTTGGTTTAGGCTTGTAGCAGTGATAGAATAAACTGCAGCCTCAAATCAAGTCTCTGGAGAACATCCCCAGCTGGGATGGGTCCTTCAGTCCTTTGTTCAGAGCTTCAGTTTGTAGCAAAGTCCCTCCAGAGGTGAGAAGCAGGAGTGAAGACAAGATAGAGATGAGGCATCAGCCTGTCTCTTCCAGGTGTAAGAACACCTCTTTGTTCTTACAGCAAAATGGAGTCTGGAGTCACATGGGCAAGTCCCTGCATACCTTGCTGAGTCACAAGGCGTGTCTGCCTTCTCTCAGTGGGTCAGTCGTGGCTTGCCAGAGCTGATACCAGCTTGTCTGGGGTTTCACTCAGAAGCACAGCACAAGTTTGAAATACAGACCGTATAGAACCCATATTCATAACTTCAACTACAAAATGATACACACACACAGACAGCATAATCACAACCAGCAAACCACAACCTTCCCATAGACACCTCACACTACCACCTTTGTACAATATTTGCTGCAAATATATAACCGTGGCTGCAACAATGATCTATACGGTTACAGATTAATCATAGAATATCAGGGTTAGAAGGGACCTTAGGAGGTCATCTAGTCCAACCCCCTGCTCAAAGCAGGACCAATCCCCAATTTTTGCCCCAGATCCCCCAAATGGCCCCCTCAAGGATTGAAGTCACAACCCTGAGTTTAGCAGGCCAATGCTCAAACCACTGAGCTATCGCTCCCCACTAGATTAAGTCAATAACATCACAGCTGTGTTGCATTGAATGGGGCAGGGGGCCCTAGAGCTTGGGGGTAGCTAGAGCCATAATCCAAGGACTGGGGTGCGCCCCCTCTGTACACAAGGATGGGGGGTGACAGGGGCTGCCCTATGGGGAGATGTAGCCCCTCTGGGGTGGGGCACAGGGGGCTGGGTATATGGGGACCCCTCACCCAGCTCTGGGATGCGACCACCTCTGGGGTGGGGCACAGGGGCTGGATATACGGGGACCCCTCCTCCGGCACTGCACCATTGGTCTTCTCGCTCTCAGATGTCAGGCGAGGCCCCTACGCAGTCAGACATGGGGCATAACTGGGGGCCTGGGTCTAGCTGAGTTCGGTGCCCCTTACCAGTGACACGCCGGGGGGGGGGGGGGCACTGACTCAAAGGGGGGGGTTTCTCTGCAAGACCTCCCCTCTCCCCCCACCCCCACCCCCACACGCACGCGCGCTCCACCCCCTAGGGCGGGAGCTCAATGGAAATTCAAACACCACAAACCCTGATTCTCAGGAATGTCCTCTTGTTTATTAGACACAGACGGGACCGGGGGAGGGGGAATTATTGTGTGGGGGGCTCCCCATCCTTCCTGCTGCTAACCAGGGTGGCTCAGCTTCTGGGAGGTTGGGGGGAGTGGGTCAAAAAGAGGTGACCCCTCTCTCACCTTGCAACTATTGGAGTGACATGGGGCACCCCCTCAAATCTGTCACTTTAGAGAGCCCCAAAACCTGAAGAGCTCTACAATGCCACCCCCAGGGAGAGACACCCCAAAACCAGACTGCACCCTGAGATGTGTCCACCTCAGAAGACGGCCCCCCCAAGTGCATGGTGGGAATCCCAAATCCAGAGAGCCACCCCACCTCTGACACCCAAAATTTCAGGTGACACTCTCAAAATTTAAGGGGAGACCCCAGATTAACATGGCACCCCCAAATTTTAGGAGTACCCCCAAATTCAAGGGGACCTCCCCAGATCAGGGTATCCTGGCAGTCTCCAAATGGCCCCCACCAGCTGTCAGCTCAGCGCCCAGCGTGCCCCATCTGGGGTTCCTCACTGCATCCACTTGAGGGGTGCCCATCAGGGGGTCCCCCACTCCCTGCAGAGGGGGAGGGGTGGGGATGGGGGAGGAGCTTGCGGCTGTGGGAATGGGGTTGCCGTGGTTACCACCCCCCTGGCACCGCTCCGACAGGGTACCCCGGGGAGATGGGGGGCAGGTAGCCAGGGGGATCTGGGGCCCAGAGGGGGACACCATCAGTACCCAGGGTGGGCAGGGGGTCCCAGGGCAGGGGACACTGGCTAGGCCCCAGGGGGTTGTGGGTAATTGGGGCCCAGCTGGGGGGCAGCCCCAGATCTTCTGGGCCAGTGATGGGGTCAAAGAGGTCGCCGGGGTCAGGGGTCAGGGAGGCCACACACAGGCCCCAGCCAGGCCCCGGTTCCGGGGCCACGAAGGCCTCGGCCACGCCCAGAAAGGAGCTGGCAGCTGGGGTGGGAGGCTCTGGGCCCGGACGCCTGGGTTCTGCGGGGGGCACGGGGTCCCTTGGGGCCTCCTGGGCAAGGATGGAGGAGGCCAGGTGGTGCGTGGAGGCTTCAATGTCAGCGAATTGCCTGGGGAGAGAAGAGAAGGGCTGTGAGCTTCCCCCAGCAGTGCCCTGAGGGGCTGTGAGCTTCCCCCAGCAGTGTCCTGAGGGGCTTTGAGCTTCCCCCTAGCAGTGCCCTGAGAGGCTGTGAGCTTCCCCCTAGCAGTGCCCTGAGGGGCTGTGAGCTCGCCCCCCAGCAGTGCCCTTAGGGCCGTGAGCTTCCCCCAGCAGTGCCCAAGGGGCTGCGAGCTTCCCCCCAGCAGTGCCCTGAGGGGCTGTGCGCTTCCCCCAGCAGTGCCCTGAGGGGCTGTGAGCTTCCCCCCAGCAGTGCCCTGAGGGGCTGTGAGCGTCCCCCAGCCGTGCCCAAGGGGCTGCGAGCTTCCCCCCAGCAGTGCCCTGAGGGGCTGTGAGCTCGCCCCCCAGCAGTGCCCTTAGGGCCGTGAGCTTCCCCCAGCAGTGCCCAAGGGGCTGCGAGCTTCCCCCCAGCAGTGCCCTGAGGGGCTGTGCGCTTCCCCCAGCAGTG